>JAHHFK020003649.1:0-595186 GCA_024533555.2 Aedes koreicus
AACTGTTGAAATTATTTCACATGAGTGTAGAAATGGCTCGAAACAATCATTCATCCTAGTTGAGTCGCCGAAGCACAGACTTTGTTCCAAACCATGTCAGGTTTGTCAGAAACAACATCGATGGATTTTTGCTCCTTTGTGCGGGAATTGAATCAGGCAGTTCATGTCGACTATGCGAGCCCAAGCGAGAGTGGCAACAGTGGCCGGAATTGCTGCCCTCCCTGAATCTCTCGATTGTCTCAGGAGTTTGAGAACAAGATGCAGATGCTGCTGTCCAATTATGATTTGGATAATGAGAATGATGTTATGGCGGGAATTCCGGTCCGATGTACAATCCATTGTGATGCGGATCCCGAAATTGGTGGTAAGGAAAGAGGTGTACACTCACCACCGATCTTGAGAATGTAAAATGTATCATTTCCAGATCAAAATCGCTAACGACAATGCCTCTACGATGAACACAGGCAGTCATGATAATTCGCTGGAAACTACACTAGATAATGAAGACGATCCGTTGGAATTGACGCGCGAAGAAGAATGCGATGACACAAGTAGAGATGCTGGTGACGGTGGAAGTTCCGACGAACAGCAACAATCGAAGTCTCTTTCACTATCCTACTCGTTATCCATTTCGCATTCCCTGGAAAACTTTTCCCAGTACTCGCAAAGCACCGATAAGGGGCTCTCGAAGAGGTACGATTCGCCATGCTCGTACGAAGATGATCGAGAATCAGAATGTACCAATTTTGACAAATTGGACGATTGGAATGACTTTATCAATGACTTGCATCAATAATAATAATAATAACAATGGAGAAAACGGGAATCGAGATTTTAAAGAATACTACGACGAATATCTGGCATCCAAAAATCTCCAAGAGAACGACGATGAAGACGATCCAACGGACGAATCCAACACCAAAGAAGAGGCTGACACTTTCGGAAAAACGCTAGAAGATTTCAGCGAAGGATAATTCTCTGGATTCTGTTGAGGAAAACTGGGGTAAGTTAAAACTTCCCATTCCAATTGCTTGAACACCTTTCTCATGAGACCATCCATTAAGATTTGTACAACTGGTTGGTCACTTTCATCCAGACTTTCTTCAATTGAGCTATTTATATTAATTCGGGATTCTTACGAAGTGCTGTCTTCATGATAGCTCAAAATGTTTCAATCGGGCGAAGTTCCGGTGAATCCGGAGGATCCATGTCTTTTGGTTCAAATAGCTCATTATTTACCTCGTATCACACCAACATATTCCTAACTTAGTGGAATGAGGCAAGGTAAAGCCAAAATACAGTAGAACCCTTGTGATTCTTTAGGAATGGCATGAACCGCTTTTGAACACACTCTTGTTATATATTCCACCATTCAGAGTTCCAGAAGAAGGGACAAAAGGAGCGCTTATTATTCCGCTTATTTGGCGATGAAGTATTCCTGTTCGAGTAGTTGGCGAAAATCGGTCCTAACGTAGGTTTCGTCGTCCATCACGATGCAAAGCGGATTGGTAGCGACATGTTGCTTCGCATTCCTGGTTGGGGCTTTCTGAAATTGGCAGGCATGTAGTCTAGACCGTTTCATGGTGGGACTAAACAGATGCATTCAGATAGGCAGCATGAGAGTACACATTTTTAACACATGATTTGATATGGCGAAGGCTTGGCCGTACTTCACGGATTTACAGACGTAAACATTGAACCCGTTTTGCTCAAATTTTTAGAATTTTAACTCGCCCGGTTTAAAAGATACAGATACAGACACTTGTTATAAGAAGGTCAAAATCGCCCTGAGACCGGTACTACCGCATTACAGAGACCACTAGCAATCTGTCCTTGCTGTCGTTTATCATAAATATCACTTCTTATTGTCTCTTTTTTTGTCCTGTTTAATTATAGACTTTCGCTCGGATACTCCAGCGATCCCAAGACATACAACACCTAGCGGACAAATGCCGCTCGTTTCTTGAGTATCGGAATCCTTCCAGTGAAATTGAAGATAATTCTGGACGCCGACGGAAACGCGCGTTTCGTTCCCGCGGATTTAATCAAAAGGGTGCCTTCCTGTAAACGGAAAGTTCTGTTACGACGATCTAGAGGACATTGAATACGAGCTATCCAAAGTAGTGACTGAAAAGTTCCTGAAAACTGACGCTGTACCGTTCCGCGAGGGGACCATTTGCCGATAGCGCAGATCGATAACGAGCTTTTGCGAAACTGGTTCGTATGGAATCTTGTAGCAAGCACGACTACAACTCTAGTGAATGCCGCAGAAAATCTTAACAACAACGAGCCGGAATCTAGCGAAACGGATGACAGTGCGAAAGATGAAACCGGATCGACCACGGCGACTACACCAACAGAACGCCAAAAATGTGCAGCAAATGTTCCAAACATTGACGATGAAGAAACGACCATGCTGGACGACCATGTCGAATACCAAAGACCCAAAAGCAAGTCCATCCCAAACAATAATTGCAATCGAATAACATTCTTCCTCGTTTAATCATTTTTGTCGCTCGAATCAAGCACTGGGTGCTAATCGCAATAGCGAAACTAAAACGTGTTCTATTTAAGTACTTTGTTTGATCTCTTTTGGTATAATTTTAGTGTTAACGTTTTTTTTTTGTTTCTTCATTTTTGTAGGAATCAGTTATTAACCTGAATTATCTTAAAGATTACTTCATCAAATACGAATTATCTAGTCCTTTATCCGTCAAGTCGACGAAATCACTTTCTGAATTATAAATAAATGAATGCTGAAATCCGTCGGAAGGATAGAAAATCAACGCTAAAGATCAAATCAAATTGCTCAAACTATTGATTTTTCTTATTCACCGATTAACCTTATTAATTGAACTGCAAAATTACTTATTTATCGACTATGATTTAAACTCAATTTGTAATGCTCGATATGTGTGAAATTTTGAGTTTATACAACTCATTAATAGTAAGCAATCCTCACGTGTACCTAGTGAACCTGGTAGACCAGTAGATATTAAACCGAATGAGCATAATACAAAACGCAAAGATTTAACCTAACAGACTCAGTTTCTAAACAAACCTTTCAAGACTTAGTGAAATATATTAGCTAAATAAATGGTTGAAATGTGTCCATCAGTCATAATAAAGGGCCGAAATTCCGTTAACTTGAGTTTGTTTGTTTTTTTAGATCTTACGGTGTGCGCAGCCATCAGTTGTATAGAAAAAGTGGATAGTCTGTTAACTTCAATAATAATAATACTTTGCGACGATGGCGAAAAGTACATCAGGCCAAAGACCGAAGCAAGCAAGATTGTCAGTTGTCCTCAATGAAAAAGTTGTCCTAGAAGACAACTTTAGCCTCCCATGCCGAATTCGGATCGAAGATGATTAAATCGAGATGGTGGACACATTCGTGCGTCTGTGATCACTGGTGCCCGCAACAACGACATCCGCAGGGACATACAAAGACGTATTCTGGCTGGAAACCATGCTTACTTTGAATGACGTTCGATCGAACAGTGTTCAACGAACGTGCGATGCTATAGACAATTAACTATTATAGTTAACCGATGGTCAAACTCTTAGTTCTGTTTTTTTTATAAACGGCAACAAAGTGGGTAATGGGTAATGTGCTTTTTCCAATGTTGGACGTTATTATTTACCCAAAATTGAATAAATGTCACTGAAGCAACGCGGACGCCATACTTTTCTAAGCGAAAACGTAATTATTGATTTTACTAATCTCTCAATAAATTATTCATTCATTCCCCAATATTTGAAGCTTTCTTTTTTTCAATCTAGCTCCAACGGATCCCTGTGGACCAATGAGAAATCCGATGTGAAAATCGGCTTCACTCGGAGCGAATAAAGAAACGTGTCATAATGTTGGGTCGATGCGGAATACATATTTCTATAATGGAGGAATCCAGGTAAAAGTGAGGTTATACGGTTATATGTCGTAGATGGTGCTAGGGAAGCGGTACCTATCTTGAGCTCAATAAGCAGACCTCGAGTGGAAATCGGTGAATATGCACTGAATACCGAACACTAAGTACACAAGTTATTCACAATTTATTCGTCCACTTACCGTTAATCGTTTAGCAATGCACAAAACATTCGATTCTGATAATTTTCTTCCAATTAAATACGGAAAAGTTGCCACTGCTATGTACCTATTTTAATAATATCACGAAAAACATTAATCCCATCAATGTACATATGTTAATCGTACTGATTTTAATCATGAAAAAATATAAGCAAGTTAACTCTCCACTACTACACCCAAAATTAAATTTCTCGCATGAAGTAGATCATTTGATTTCACTTTAATTGTGTTGGATAGCCTGCATATAACCAAGACAAAATGAACGGGTTTGTTTGTTCATTCCTTGTCGAACGTTCGAGTGTGCAAGTTCAACTTTGGTTAGCTCCGCAATCGAATTACTTTTTTGGTTTTTTTTTCCACGATCGTGGTTTTTTTTCTGCACTAAAGCTGGTGTAACAGCTAGTTTGATAGTGCCACAGTGCGACGTTCGGAACGAAGGAAGTGGCCTTTACAGGCGAGCCTTGTAAAGGACCATCCAACGACCCGTCATCGACACCGAAAGTGTGAAGAATTTCGTTCTCCCCCACAACGGCTATCATCATCATCATCATCATCATCACCGCACCATTCCATCGCGTCGGCCAAGGCTTTGTTCCACACGCACCCGGAGGCTTTTCAATAGCCTATCTACAGACCGACTCGAGTAGCTGCCGCATCATACCAAATTGTGTAACAATAGGTAAACATTTCTTTGGATTTCTACTTTGCTCCACTACTGACTGAAGATAGAGGATAATCCCCCTTGCAGGCAGAAGTACTTTTCCGGTAAAATTTATTGCATTTTTTTTTTACATAAATATTTTTTTTTTTTTTTTTTTTCTTCGGTTTAAAATTTTGTTTGACGAAGAATATTGTTGATTAATCCTCCCGGATAACACGAAACCTTTCTTAGTATTATAGAAGTTTTTTTTTTTTTTATTATTATTATTATTATTATTATTATTATTTTTGGTTTGTTATTTCCCTCCTTTTTTCCTCAAATTATTGATTAATCCACCTATAAGTGGATATAATCTCATTTTTAATTTTTTTTTCTCTGTGATAGGAGCTGTGTATGTGGATTTTTTTGAGCATGTTCTAGGTAAATATAATCGCGGCAATAAAATAATTAATTAACCCACCTATCAGTTACGAAAATCTTTATTGTGTCCTACATTTTTATATTATATTTTGTTTTTTATTTTATTTTTTCTTATATTGAATTGAACACATTTGTTTTATTCTCCTCGTGGGCGTTCTAAGTCCCCACGATGGATGAAAATAATCCGAGCCGGGGCTCGGAGGAGTTTGATAGTTCGGATGATGATATTCCTCCTATCCTACAACCTTTTCCTGATATTTCTTTAATGGAGACAGAAAATGCGTCGAAGCCAATTTTAACTGAAGCAACTTCTGGTACATCCTCCTCCGAGCTCCCCCGCCGGAAAGCTTATCCAACCGGATCTAAAGGTCCTTTTCTGGTTTTTTTCGGCCCAAGAGTAAACCGTTGAATAAATTCCAAATTGAAAAAGATCTGGCAAAGTCGTTTCGGAGCATCCAGGAAATAACCTCTCCCAGTCGCAGTAAGCTTCGCATCACTCTAAGTGATCGCGAAGAAGCTAACAGGATTGTTGCCTCAGAGCTCTTTTCTTTAGAATACCATGTGTATCTTCCCTCGCACGTAGTTGAAATAGCCGGAGTGATCACCGAACCGTTTTTGACGTGCGCTGACATCAAGGCCCATGGAACTGGTGGGTTTAAAAATCGTGCCGTTCCATCAGTTCAGGTTCTCGATGTCAGGCAAATGAACCATGTGTCCTCCGACGGCAAAAAAAAGGCCCTCAAATTCGTATTGTGTGATCTTCTCTGGATCTGCCCTCCCGAATTTCCTCGTGTTGGGGAAGCTTTGGTTACCTGTTCGCCTCTATATACCGACGGTCATGCACTGTGATAAGTGCCAGCAGTTTGGTCATACTGCACCTTACTGCTGTAACAAAGCACGATGCGGCAAATGCGGTGAGCAACATGTGGAGGGTCCCTGCAGTACGGACCCCAAGTGTATACGCTGTGGGGAAGCTCCACATGATCTCTCTGCATGCCCGAAGTATGTAGAGCGGGAGAAACATGAAATTCGTTCGTTGCAGCAGCGGTCAAAGCGCTCTTACGCCGAAATACTTAAAAAGATCGCACCGGCCGCTGTTCCACCAGCCCAACCTGACAACAATATCTTTTCTTCCCTGCCCATTGATGATCATGGCTCAGACTTTGAGGATGCTGAGGGAGTACTCTGTTGTTCAGACGGGAGCGAAGAGAAAGCGCGCTACCGCAAGACGTCAACGGCACCGTCAGCAAGCATCTCAAAACGCGCTGACTGTAGAACAGGCTCCCCACCCTCCTCTGAACAATTCAAGAAGTGGTGGCAATGCAAAAAAAGTTCCTCCTCCAGGTTTTAAACCACTGGCTGGTGACTTTCCACCACTTCCGGGAACATCTAAAACCCCAGTTGTTCCAGTTTTTTGCCCAGAACGCCAACTACCAAGACATCTGGAATCTCGACCGTGTCAAGTCGAAGAATCCGAAAAAATGTCTCTTTCTGGGATTGTGGAATTCATCTTCACCATTTTCGAGGTCTCACTAACAACGAGAAACCTCATCAACATGATCCTTACATTTGTAAAACCTCTCCTAAAGAAACTGTCTTCAAAATGGCTTCTTCTTGATTCGATCATATCTTTCGATGGATAATTTATCCAATGAGGTCAGGGGGATATAATCGAAGCACTACAATGGAATAGTAGAAGTATTCTAAAACATTTGGACGCTTTTAAGTTTTTAGTTCACAAATCGCATTGTGACGTATTTGCTCTCTGTGAAACATGGCTCTCTTCTGATAAAGATTTCTCTTTCCACGATTTTAACATTATTCGGCAGGATCGAGGGGACTCATATGGAGGGGTGCTGTTGGGGATTAATAAGCTCCACTCCTTTTATAGAATTGATCTCCCCTCGATGACAGGCCCTGAAGTAGTTGCATGCCAAGTGACTATTCGAGGCAAAAGTTTTAGTATAGCCAGCATATACCTGCCGCCGAATACGGCAATATCCCGCAGGGACCTTTCAGCTATTTGCCTCGCAATGCCAGAGCCACGGTTGATCTTAGGAGATTTTAATTCTCACGGTACAGCCTGGGGGTCGCCGTACGACGACAACCGTTCTGCATTGATACTAGACCTCATGGACTACTTCAACTTGACTATTTTGAACACTGGGGGAAGTAACACGCGTGGCTCCACCTCCAAACCCTGGAAGCAAATTAGACCTCTCAATCTGTTCGAATTCATTATCATTGGATTGCACGTGGAAAGTGATTCAAGATCCCCATGGTAGTGATCACCTGCCTATCAAAATTTCAATCACCAATGGTTCGTGTCAATCTCGCTCGATCGACATTGCGTACGACCTCACGAAGTGCATCGACTGGGGTAAATACGCTGAAGCGATCATCGATGGCGAGCAATCGGTCGAAGTCCTTCCTCCGTTGGAAGAGTATCGGTTTTTATCCGGGTTAATCCTCAAGTGTGCGATTGACGCACAACGCAGACCGGTACCAGGATCAACAATTCGCCGACGTTCGCCCACTCCGTGGTGGGATGACAAATGTACTGAGGTCTACCGTGAAAAATCAGTCGCGTTTAAAGCATATCGGAAGCGCGGTTCGCGAGATAACTACGAGCGGTACATTGCTCTTGAGCGTAAGTTTAAAGAGCCTCGCCAAGGCCAAGAAACGCGGATATTGGCGTCACTTCGTCGAAGGGCTATCGCGTGAAACGTCGATGAGGACTCTTTGGACCGTCGGGAGAAGAATGCGAAATGCGTCGTCGGTGAATGAAGACAAGGAAAGCTCTTCCCGGTGGATCTACGCGTTCGCCAAGAAAGTGTGCCCAGATTCGGTTCCGGTGCAACGAATTGCTCGCGATACTCAAACCAATCGTAACGAAATGGATGCGCCCTTTTCGATGCTCGAATTCTCACTTGCTCTTCTTTCATGCAACAATTCTGCACCAGGAATGGATAAAATCAAGTTTAACTTGTTGAAAAACCTCCCAGACGTCGTAAAGAGGCGCTTGCTGAACTTATTTAATCAGTTCCTGGAAAGCAATATTGTCCCGGATGAATGGAGGCAGGTTAGAGTTATAGCTATACAAAAACCCGGGAAAGCCGCGTCGGATTACAACTCTTACCGTCCAATTGCAATGTTGTCGTGTATACGGAAGCTGCTAGAGAAGATGATTCTCCATCGGCTCGACAAATGGATTGAATCTAATGGCTTTCTATCTCATACACAATTTGGTTTCCGCAGAGGCAAAGGAACGAGCGATTGTCTTGCGCTGCTATCAACAGAAATACAGCTGGCCTATGCTCAAAATGAGCAAATGGGTTCAGTTTTCATGGACATTAAGGGGGCTTTTGATTCAGTTTGTGTAGACGTCCTTTCAGACAAATTCCACGAGTGTGGCCTTTCACCATTATTAAACAACTATTTGTACAATTTGTTGTCTGAGAAACATATGAGCTTTTCTCATGGGTCTTCGACAACTTCACGAATTAGCTACAAGGGTCTCCCCCAGGGCTCTTGTTTAAGCCCCCTTTTTTATAATTTTTATGTTAGAGACATCGATAGCTGCCTCATGGAAAATTGCACGCTAAGACAGCTTGCGGATGACGCCGTTGTTTCATTTGTAGGACCAGGGGCGAACAACCTGCAGGGACCGTTGCAGGATACCCTAGACAATTTGTCTACCTGGGCTGTAAAGCTGGGTATCGAATTCTCCCCGGAGAAAACAGAGTTAGTTGTTTTTTCTAGGAAGCGTGATCCAGCACAGATACCGCTTCAACTCACGGGTAAAATAATAACTCAAAGTTTGTCTTATAAATACCTAGGGGTCTGGTTCGATTCTAAATGCACCTGGGGAAAGCACATTAAGTATCTGCATCAGAAATGCCAGCAGCGAATAAACTTCATGCGTACTATCACCGGAACATGGTGGGGAGCCCACCCGGAAGATCTGATAAAGCTGTATCGTACAACGATTCTGTCGGTTCTCGAGTACGGTAGCTTCTGTTTTCAATCCGCCGCGAAAACTCATATTCTGAAGCTGCAGCGAATCCAGTACCGTTGTCTTCGTATCGCGTTAGGCTGCATGAACTCAACTCATACTATGAGTTTGGAGGTATTAGCAGGAGTTCTTCCTTTATCAGATCGTTTTGTGGAGCTATCGTTCCGGTTCCTCATCCGCTGTGAGGTGCTAAATCCATTGGTAATTGAAAATTTTGAAAAGCTAATCGAACGAAATCCTCAAACTAAGTTCATGACACTGTACCATTGGTACATGACTCTGGAGGTGAGCCCTTCTTCGAATGTTCCTAATCGTGATTACTCCCAAGACTTCTCTAGTTCTACTGTAGTTTTTGATCTGACCATGAAGCAAGAAGCTCGTGGAATACCAGATCCACTCCGTTCGGAGTACATTCCATCAATTTTTTCAAGCAAGTTTGGCCATATCAGAAGTGACAGAAAGTTTTACACCGACGGATCAAAAACAAATGATTCCACTGGATTTGGTGTTTTTAACGAAATTCATAGCGCCTCCTTCAAACTTCAAAATCCTTGCTCCGTATACGTCGCAGAATTGGCGGCTATACACTATGCATTAGAGCCTCTCTTCCCTCTGATCAATTTTTCATTTTTACGGATAGTCTCAGCTCACTTCAGGCTATTCGTTCAATGAGGCCGGCTAAGCACTCACCGTATTTCGTTAGCGAAATACGGTCTCTTTTGAGTGCGCTATCAAACAATTCCTACACCATCACCTTGGTTTGGGTCCCTTCCCATTGCTCCATTCCGGGTAATGAGAAAGCGGACTCACTTGCCAAGGTGGGCGCTATGGCAGGCGATATTTATGATCGACAAATCGCCTTCAACGAATTTTTTGCTATTTTCCGTCAACAAGCCTTGATCAGCTGGCAACAAAAATGGGATGAAGGGGATCTGGGCAGATGGTTACATTCCATTCTCCCACAGGTATCGAAAAAATCGTGGTTCAGAGGGTTGGATATTAGCCGGGATTTTATCAAGGTAATGTGTCGTCTAATGTCCAATCACTACTCGTTAGGCTCTCATTTCTATCGAATAGGTCTCTCAGACACCAATCAATGCGGCTGTGGTGCAGGTTATCAGGACATCAACCACGTTGTCTGGCATTGCCTCGATTACGAAATTGCCAGATCTGATCTTTGCGCATCCCTACGGGCCCGAGGGAAACCAGAGAAGGAAGATATCAGAGACGTGCTGGGTAAGCTGGACTTGGACTATATGGGGCTAATTTACAAGTTCTTGAAACAAATAGATGTATTCGTTTGATCCTCTCTTAGCTGTCGCTAACATGTCCACCTCGTCCCCTCCCCCGTAATACCCCTTCTATTGTATCGTTTCAGCTTAACGCAATGCAACATCTACGCCAGACCAACAGCAACAATATCGCATCGCCATCTGCTGTTGAAAGCCAACGTTAAGATTCCTACTTCCCCATTCCTACCCGAATCATTGTAATCCCTAACCTCGACCAAGCCGCGAGTTTTTCGGCTTTCCAAAACTAACCTAGTATTATCGTTGTAAAAATGAAAAAGAACTCGGCTCCGTTATGCCTATGGCACTTGAGCCTTATAAATAAACAACTAAGTTAAAAAAAAAACCATCGTTATTGTCGAGTCTAATCGAGATTTAAATGAACAAGTTATATTTAATATATATTGCTATAGATCTGCATGTTCATTCCGCATCGAACGCTGAAGAGCTTCGGTTTAGTTTTTTTTCGCACTCCGCATTACTTCTCTTTTGCTTTGTTTTTTCAACCGCTATCAATCACGCGGTAATTGATTGGCAAAAGCAGTGCACTGTTTTAAACCACCGATATCCAGCCGAGCGTTCCATTAGGGAAGCAGACATTCCCGGCCGAGCCCGACGGATGATCTGTCTCACCAGCCTGTACCATCGTCAAACACCCGAGAAAAAAAGGGTAACCCCAAAAGCACCATCGCAGCAAGGAAGGTCATCGCTCCATCCACTGCCGGTCAGCAAGCGGTGCTTTGTTTGCGATCTACAACAGCAGAAGGTGCCTCACCGAAAAAGACAATAGCAAACACAACAGCAGCGTAAGGGGCAAGTAGCACATTTTTGTTGTTTTTGTTTCGTCATCTGCTAGTGTGTTGTGTATCTCTCTCCCATATAGTAAAATCGTTCTGCATAGGGTGGTTCAAAAAAAAAACATCTGATTTAATTTTTTTTTTGTTTTTTTTATTTTTTTTTTTTTTTTGACTCAATTTGTTTTTTCATGGATGATTCTAAGGGGGGCGAGTTGCCTCCCAAAGATGTTTTTAGGGCGCGCTGTTATCAGCCGTCTTCTGCCTCTCCTTGGGTTGTCTACTTTCGGCAGAAAGTGAAAGCCCTAGACTTTTTGGGCATAAAAAGAAATTTGACGCGTCGTTATCCGGGGACCGAATTTCATCAGGTCAACCGAAACAAACTGCGTGTTACTGCACCTACGTATAAAATTGCAAATGAAATTGCTAGTGACGAAGGTTATAATGTCGAGTACTACGTCTACATCCCATCTCGAGATGTGGAGATAGACGGTGTGGTTTCTGCAGCGAGCCTGACGTGTGAAGACGTTATGGAAGGTAAGGGGCGACTTCCAGATTCTGCTTCGTCTACCATTGAGATTCTGGAATGCAAACAATTGCATGCAGGATCAATGGTAGATGGAAAAAAGACGTATTCACCGTCGGACTCGCTTCAAGTGACCTTCGCCGGATCAATTCTCCCAAAATTTGTTGAAATTGATAAGGTTTTTTCCCAGTGCGCCTTTTTGTACCAAGGGTATTTAATTGTACCAAGTGCAAACAGTTGGGTCATACGGCTACTTTTTGCGACAACAAGCCCCGTTGTGACAAATGTGGCCAAAGGCATCTATACGATGCTGCCAACAGGAAGCAACAAAGTGTGCTTACTGTGGCAAAGAGCCTCTCCACGATTTGCAGAACTGCCCCGTGTACAAGAAGCGCACTGGTAACGTGAGACGTTCCATACAAGAACGCTCCAAGCAGACGTATGCAGAAATGTTAAAGTCGCAAAACGGAGCGTCTGCATCGTCTGTATCAGCCGCTCAAAATGAAAATCCTTTTTTGATTTTGTCTTCCGATGAACATGACTCTGACATTATTCGCCTGGACCGAGATGATTCATATGGTGGCGTACTTCTGGGGATCAAAAAGTGCTAACCCTTCTATAAAATCTCACTCCCAATAATCGCAGGCATTGAAATCGTCGCTTGCCAAATAAATGTAAAGAATAAAGATCTTTGCATAGCTTCCGTCTATGTCCCTCCGAGGGCATCAATAAACCGCCGTCAACTTTGGAGTTCAATTACATTACTTCCATCTCCAGTTCTTATTCTGGGCGATCTGAACTCCCACGGTACTTCTTGGGGCGAACAATACGATGACAATAGAGCGGGTATTTTCTATGACTTATGCGACGATTTCAACTTGACCATCTTGAACACTGGGGAAGCGACACGAATAGCAAAACCTCCTGCCAGGGAGAGTCGACTTGACATATCTTTGTGTTCTAATTCACTATCATTAGATTGTCTTGGAAGGTAATCAATGATCCCCATGGTAGTGATCACTTACCAATTATTATCTCAATCACAAATAGTTTTCACAAAACAGACCAGTCAATCCATGTTCCTTTTGACCTCACGAGGCATATTGATTGGCAACATTTTGCATCGGCGGTAACCCTTGGTATTGATTCTACCGATCCTCTTCCACCATTAGAAGAGTATCGTTTCCTTTCCGACCTGATGTACAAAAGTGCATTAGAAGCTCAGAAACGACGTGTTCCAAGTGCATCCCTCAAAAGAAGACCCGCCACCCCTGGATGGGATGATGAATGCACTAAGTTG
Organism: Aedes koreicus; assembly: GCA_024533555.2. Lineage (NCBI taxonomy): Eukaryota > Metazoa > Arthropoda > Insecta > Diptera > Culicidae > Aedes > Aedes koreicus. Next base: position 13,093 of record JAHHFK020003649.1, read on the forward strand.
TATCTTGAGAAATCCGATGCGTTTAAAGATTATCGTAGACATGAAACATGTGAGCTTTTTGATAAGTACCTCAAGCTTGAAAAAAAGCTTAAAAACTTACTCAAAGCAAAGAAACGCAATTACTGGCGTTCGTTTGTAGAGGGACTATCTAGAGAAACCTCGATGACAACGCTTTGGAGAAAGGCTCGTTACATGCGAAACCGCTCATCCTCCAATGAGAGTGAAGAATACTCCATGCAGTGGATATTCGACTTCGCTAAAAAGGTTTGTCCAGACTCTGTCCCAACACAACCGAATTTACGGGATACTACCCGAAATAACGGTTCTCTGGCCGAACCATTCACAATGTTGGAATTTTCAATGGCACTTCTTTCATCGAATAACTCTGCTCCGGGAAGCGATATGATTAAATTCAACCTTCTAAAAAATCTTCCTGATATCGCTAAAAGACGATTACTTAACCTGTATAACACTCTCATGGAATTAAATATAGTTCCACCCGCATGGAGGCAGGTTAAAGTAATAGCTATTCAAAAGCCTGGGAAACCAGCGTCTGATTACAATTCTTACCGTCCGATCTCTATGCTATCATGTTTAAGGAAATTGTTAGAAAAAATGATCCTATCAAGACTTGACCGTTGGGTTGAATCAAACAACCTACTATCAAATACGCAATTTGGTTTCAGAAAGAGCAAAGGAACAAACGATTGTTTAGCGTTGCTTTCATCTGATATACAACTGGCCTTTGCACACAAGGAGCAATTGGCTTCAGTATTTCTGGATATTAAGGGCGCATTTGATTCAGTTTCCATAGATATACTGGCAGATAGTCTGCACAGTAGTGGATTACCAGGAATTTTAAACAACTTTTTGTATAATTTACTGTCAGAAAAACAAATGACCTTTAATCTAGGTCAACTGACAACTTCCAGAATTAGCTACATGGGCTTACCCCAAGGCTCATGTTTAAGTCCCTTGCTTTATAATTTTTATGTTAAAGATATTGATAACTGCTTGGAAAATAGATGCACGCTAAGACAACTTGCAGACGATGCTGTGATCTCCTTTAGAGGTCCACGTGCGGAAATCTTGCAAAGACCATTGCAAAATTCCCTAGATAATCTGTCCATCTGGGCCAGAAATTTGGGGATCGAGTTTTCACCGCATAAAACCGAATTGGTAGTGTTTACTAGAAAGCGGTTCCCTGCCCAACTGCGTCTCAAGCTGTTGGGAAGAGACATTACCCAATCTTTGACCTTCAAATACCTTGGAGTCATGTTTGATTCAAAATGCACTTGGAGTTATCACTTTGCGTATTTAAAACAGAAATGTCAACAAAGGATCAATTTTCTAAGATCAATATCCGGGACATGTTGGGGTGCTCACCCGGAAGACCTTATTAAACTCTATAAAACAACTATTCTTTCAGTTCTCGAATATGGCTCTTTTTGTTTCCTCTCGGCAAGAAATAGCCACCTCATCAAATTGGAACGCATTCAATATCGTTGTCTACGTATTGCCCTTGGCTGTATGCATTCAACGCATAATATGAGCCTGGAGGTTCTGGCAGGAGTAAAACCCTTACAGTACCGCTTCTGGGAGCTCTCATCTAGAATACTGATCAAGTGTGGAATCAGTAACAACCTTGTGATTGAAAACTTCGAAGAAATGCTCGAATTGAGTACCCAGTCAAGATTCTTACGAATCTATATTAACTATATGTCATCCGATATTAGTCTTCCATGCTATAACCCTCCTAGTGTACGCTTTCCTTATCACAGTTCCTCCATTGATTATGATCTCTCCATGAAACAGGCTATTCAAGGAGTTCCAGATCAACTTCGACCTATTTTAATTCCCCATATTTTCATCGAAAAGTACCAACATGTCAATTGCAATAGAAGAATTTTCACTGATGGGTCGCGCATTGATGGATCCACTGGTTTCGGTGTTTACAATGAATACTCATCTGCCTTCCGGAAACTTCAGGAACCTTGTTCCGTATATGTTGCTGAGCTGGCAGCAATCAATTTCGCATTGGGGATAATTTCCGACATGCCCATAGACCATTATTTCATCTTCTCGGATAGTCTCAGTTCTATTGAGGCCCTCCAGTCGATGAAAACAGTTAAGCACTCATCTTACTTTCTTTCAAAAATAAGGGAGCAGATGTGTGCGTTGGTCGAAAGATCATTTAGAATTACCTTTGCATGGGTCCCCTCACATTGCTCAATTCCAGGCAATGAGAAGGCGGACTCTCTAGCAAAGGTGGGCGCAAAAGAAGGTGAGATTTTTGAAAGAAGTATTTCACATGATGAATTTTTCCCATTAGTACGTCAGAGTTCTCTTCAAAGTTGGCAAAACGATTGGACAAGTAATTCTCTTGGGCGGTGGTTACATTCCATTATTCCAAATGTTTCGTCGAGATCGTGGTTCAAAGGTCTGGATGTAAGTCGCGGTTTCATTCGTGTGATGTCAAGACTTATGGCCAACCACTACTCGCTAGACGCACATCTCTACAGAATTAACCTCGTCGATAGCAATGTATGTAGGTGCGGAACCGGTTATGATGACATCGCTCACGCAGTTTGGCATTGCCCGGATAATGATGCCTCCAGAGCACGACTATTGGATACCCTTGTGGCCCGAGGTAGACAACCCTTCCGCGAAGTAAGAGATGTTTTGGGAATGCGTGATCTTCCCTACATGCAAGCGATTTACGAATTTCTTTGTTTGTCTGATCTAAGAGTGTAATGTCATCACCCCCTCCCTTTCACTCTAGTAAATTCCCTGCCATTGTGTCCCAGTTATATTATCCTTTTGTTTCCGTGCTACTTGTACCTGCCCAGCAAGCTGTGGTCACCCATCTGCAGCTTAGTTCCTGTAAGGGACTACAGGGACCGAGGATCTGGTAGATGTCGCAACCATGAGCAGCAACAAATACCTGAAATAAGTTACCTGCCTAGCCCCTTCCAAACAATAATGTGACCCATTAACCTCGAGCAAGCCACGAGTAATTGGCACTCCACTTTACTAAAATCGAAAAAGAAGAATTGTTAACTACAATATTGAATATCGGCTCCGCAAAGTGTTACACACGCCTGAGCCTAATAAATAAACGAGCTGATTAAAAAAAAAAAAAAATGTATGTATGTTGGTGGTCTTCTTGGTGTTTGTGGGGGGGGGGGGGGTGGGTGTGATTATATAATGTGTTAAAAATTATAGCAGGGTGGGGTTTAAATAAAAAAAAAAAATTTTTTTTTTATTAATTGTTTTTTTCATTTTTTTTCCAAAAAAAATAGTTCTAAAAAGCCATGGACATATTATTTTTTTTTTAAAATTATTAAATTTTTTTATGAGTAAAAAAAAAAAAAAAATGTTTTTTTTTAAATTGTGGCCCCACAAGTTGACAAAAATAATATATTGATGGGGTGGGGGTCCGGCGGGTGGGTGTTTTTTAATTTTTTTTTTGTTTTTGTTGTTGTTGCTGTTGTTTTTGTTTTTTGGGGGGGGGTGGGTGGTGGTGTTTGCGGCGTGGAGGGTGTCGTTGGTGGTGTTGTTGCTGCTACTGCTGTTGAGATTTCTGATTCATTTTATTAAAGTCTCTTTAAACTGTACGTCTGCTGTAGACGTTTTAGTTCATTCGAGACGGCTTGAGATCTCTGGTTCTGTTGCTGTTGAAAGGGAAATCCTTATTTTGCAAGATTTTATGGTTATCGAGGAAAAGGTTATAGGTGTGGCTTACGTCTGCCTGCTGCTGATTCTGGTGTTTGAGAAATGATAAAAAAAAATTAAAATAATTGAAACGTACTAACGTTTTCAAACCACTTACATTTGACTGCTGTTGTTGGTTTTGTTGAGCTTGCTGCTACAGAAATAAGAACAAATTTACAAATGTTATTGTGTATGATTGAACCATATTCTTACGTTGGCCTGCTGTTGTTGTTGCTGCTGTCGTTTGCTTTCACCTTTGTCGTCCTGATCTTCATCGGTGAGAATTTCACGCTTTGGATAAGGTATAGGGCAGCCGGCAACTACGTTCACCGTAGGCATGAGATCTTCCGAAAAGTAGGGATCCAACATTGCCTGTTCCGAAGTAATGCGCTTGTTCGGATCCATCAGCTGCAACTTTTGTAACAGGTGAATGGCCTTACTATCCGATTTAAGCTTAAGGATTCCATGGGAGAAAACGATGAATAGACCCTTAAAAGAGTAAAAATGTAAATGTTAAAATTGTCTTTGGACCTTGTTGAACTTTTTGAAATTACACTGAAAAATGCTTGCGCTACAAAATGTTACCCAGTCTGTATTGTTATCAAAACAAGTATGTTGACATTTTGAAACACTGAAATAAAACAACAGTCTGTTTCAAACTGTCATAAAAGATTTTAAATCTTGATAAGATCATCAGATCTTTTTCAAAGACCGAAATGAAAAATGAGGAGATCTGATCAAATGATGAGGAAGTCCGACCCCTTGGTTCTAAATCACTTTACTGCAATGGAATCCAGGTTGAAAAAAGAAGAAGACATGTAGTGGTGATAAATCTGACAGCTCCCATGTTAAAGTTTAGGACGAAATTTTCTGGTAAATTCAAATTAAATTCTACTTAAAAACGGTTTCTTGAATTATGGAAGAAACATCCAAAACTACTCAATAATGACATTTTCAGCAAAATAAAAATAAAATAAAAATAATGGCCCTATTGTGCAGTTTTGGATTTTTCTTCCATCATACAACAAACCGCTCTTAATTAAAATTTCATTTGAATTTTTTTGAAGCATTTTAAAATTTTCGTCCTATACTATAACATGGGAGCTGTCAGATTTATCACCACTCGGTGTCTTCTTCGTTTTTCAAGTTGGATTCGTCTATAGTCATCCTAACCCCCAATAATGGTAAAGTTGACTATCAAATTTCTCTCTGTGCAGGCTCATGTTTTGGCAGATTTTCTACTTGTGTACACGCTAAGATGAGAATACCTAAAGATCGTTAAAAAGTGCTTTGCGTAAATTGACTTTTTCAATTTAACTTTAAGATTGAGTTAAAACTACCTACCGGTGAGAACAAAATTATATCCAAAATAGTAGTCCTATCAGAGTACTTAGTTTTGAGTACTATCACACTTCATTTTGGATAGTTTGGTTTCTCCGTGTAAGGAAACTGAGTGAAAGTTACACTATTTAGAGTAGATCTGAACGAGCGTGGAAAATAGAGTAATTATACTCTGAGAAAAATTTCATCGTTGTACCGACAATTAAATCAATGAAAATGGTCGAATTTACCACGTTCATGGCATTTTTGACTATGATCATGGTAACAAGGACTATTCCGACATTATGGAAAATGTTGCATCAACTATTTTTAATGGTAGTTTTGACCATGATCATAGTCGGTTCAAAATCACTATACTGCAATAGTCATCCTAACCCCCAATAATGGTAAAATTGACCATCAAATTCCTCTCTGTGTACCCAACGTTGGCTTCCCACACTTAACTGCTTCGTTGGGTACTTTTTTCTTAGCGGGCAGGCTTATTTGATGACCGTTGGAAGAGCACGGAAGCAGAGATAAACTCAAAGTGCATAATTTTTACTCAACTAATAATATTATGTTTTTCTTTTCGGATGCATTTTTCAACTCATTTCCATACAACATTGAGTTACTCAGAGCTTTCAAATCCAATTTTTAAAGAAATAAATCGCTAAATAGCATCGTGTAAGGAAAAAACAGTTTTTCCTTTGCTCTCAACCAAGCACGCACCGACTACCGAGTAAAAGTAAGTGATTAAGTGAGTTCAAATTTGCAGTCGTGTGCTCGATTATGTTCGCGCGCAATCAATTTCAGATCAGCTGGCAATCGTTTGGCGTAATTCAGGCACCTCATCGTTCGCCATAACACCTTACACTAACTATATATTTTATCAAGCGATCTGTGAGTGATCGAGTGTAATTTTATCGTCAATTCGTTGTCAGAAGGGATGTCTCGTATCACACGTAGTACCCGTGGACAGTCCAGTAATGTTACGACAGTATCCGAAGAATCCAAAGAGAATACCACTCCGAAAAAAAGAGGTTGCCCGAAGAAAAATATCCTAAAGGAACCAGAGGCATCGCCGCCAAAACGACCTAAAGCATCATCCGGACGGCGACCGGTGACGGACGACACGGTAGAAATAAGTGTATCGTCTATTGGGTGCCTTCCAGAGCGTGAACGAGAAACTGAGGATTTGGCAAAGTATATTGACGAAATTGTATCTGAAAATGGTTCCGGGAGTTTGTACATAAGGTAATTATTTATTTTTATTGCCCAAACCAGATTAAATTTTGATCTTAATGTTATTTAACTTGTTCTAGTGGACCTCCTGGAACTGGAAAAACAGCGACTTTAACCAGGATTATAAGTGACCAAAACTTAACTAGCAAACTTAAAATGGTTTACGTAAACTGCACATCCATCAACACTGCAGGGGGTATTTATAAGAAAATATGCGAAGGGTTAAATCTTTCAGTTGGTGGAACAACGGAAAAAATCCACCTTGCGGCTATCGAAACATATTTAAAAAAGAAACACAAAACGGTCATGCTGGTTTTGGATGAAATAGACCAGCTGGCGAGCAGCAAACAAACCGTACTGTACAACATTTTTGAGTGGCCTAGTAAACGGGATTCGAAACTGATCTTAATCGGTATTGCTAATGCTTTGGACCTTACGGATCGGTTACTTTCCAGGTTACAAGCGAGGTGTGAGCTTAAACCGCATCTCATTCAGTTCCTTCCCTACACTAAGCAGCAGTTGGTCAACATTTTAAAAACTAGTTTGCAACAAAAGCAAAAGGCTGACTTATTCAACGATGCAGCGTTACAACTTCTTGCTGCTAAAGTTGCCTCAACTTCCGGGGATGCTAGAAGAGCATTGTTGTTGACGCGAACTTTGGTCGAGGCTACGGATAACGAATACCGACAGGAGAAAAGATCGAAACACACCGCGGAAAACGCCTCTCCACAGAAAGCTGTTAACATTCGGTCGGTTGTGAATACCCTTAATCAAGTTTACGGAACGACACAAACTATGACCGATGACGAGGCTTTTCCACTACAACAAAAGCTACTCGTTTGTGCGTTACTGTTGGTTCTGAAAGCCAGTAAAAGCAAGGACATCACCGTTGGGAAATTACATCAAGTTTACAAAGCTGTTTGCGCGAAACGGAATCTCCTATCGGTGGATCAAGCGGAATTTGGTAATCTGTGCTCATTGGTAGAGACAAGAGGTATTCTTCGGATGCAAGGTAAAAAGGAACCACGACTAACTCGAATTTTACTCCAATGGGACGAGGAAGAGGTGCACAATGCACTCAATGATAAACAATTGATCGCAAGTGTACTCAGCGACACATCATGTGTTATTAAATGATCTTATCTTCGATTTAGAGTCAATGTTGATATCTTTTTTATTTATCTTGTTTTATTTTGTGCTTGAAAGACTTGATAGTTTTAAACTAGTACAATACTGACTGCCAACGTTGTGAAACATTAATTAGTTCGAATCTTCTGAAAGAAAATATAACTCACAATTTTATTGTTCGACTGATTAAATATCTACTCGTAATAAACTGCAAGTACTGTTGCTATCACAAAATACGTCGGTGCTTCGAAAGAAAAGTTCACGTATCCATCTTTTTCGGCATCCCACACGAAACGCATGCACGATTTGAAATCCTGGGAATTCTTGTCTCCTACGGTAACCATGGCAACCACCCGATACCGCTCAAAGTTGCACCGTTTGACCATATCTCGAAGTTCGACGCTGAGATTTTCCGCCAGTCGCTTAGCACGTCGGGGGTTGTACTTGTGAAACTCCAAGAAGGAATTGAGATAACGATCGACTATAGACTGCACACGCTTACGATTGAAGGGATGGCGCGATTCCAAACGATAGTTGTTTTGAAAACGTGGAGACATGTACTGAAAGGAAATGCATATAGGCTGGAGCAATTTTTAGGAAGATATGCATATTACCATTGTAGTGCGGCGACTGGTCCATCGTCTAGATTCCATAGACGGAAAACCGGAAGTCATCAGGCGATTGAACATCATACCCGTGGAAGATTGTCGGCGGGACTGTAAATGATTCAGTTAGTCGCGGAAACAAAATGCAGAAGGTTACAAGCATACACTACTCATAGCGAGATCGAAGCTTTCGTGAGCACCAGGAAAAACAGACTTGCGCTAAACAATTTTAAATTAAGGTTAGTTAAGTCAGGTTAATAGACATCGACTAGGTTAAATCGTTAACATAAACTTTGGTTTCTCTTCGCTTCTCAATTCCCAGTTCTTCGTGAGGTTCCATGATAGCAATTCGTTTTTTCTTGACCTTTTTTTCTGGCGTTGTCTGAAATTTTGTTTGATTATAATTACAATCTTAAGGAAAGGATAAGATACAATCTCTTTCCGTTACCTGTAATGCTGGTTCAGGATTCATTTTGTCTTAAAGAAATGCGCGAAGATCGTTAACAGAATCGACCAAATTCAGATTCACGTCAAAACTTAAATGATCTGTGACTACTAGATCATCAGCTTACATTTTGCCTTCTTTTTTTAGGTCTGTGAGTTATCCAAAAAATGATTCAGTAGGTTTTGTGTATTGTAAGCCACAAAAGAATTCCTATTGATTATAATATCATATTATTATAACTCGTTGATGCGCAGCGTTGTTCTATTCTGAGCTCATTGAAGCGCGGGATTATGGTGTGGTAGTTTATAGGTTTTCTAGAGGAAAAATAAATTTCGGATTTCGGAAGTGTTATTACGTAAAGTTTTTTTTTGCACGGTGGATTTGATTCTAGTACTGAACAAAACCACAAATTTTATGCTTACAGTAAAAACAAAATGGTCGCCTACGAAGAAGATTGAAGAAATCATAGAAATATTAAAAATGGTAAGCCAACTTTAGGTTATCTGTACGAAAACAAACAATTTTTACACGACGGTAGACGCGATAGAGTGAGTGCGTTAAACGTCACTCAGCTTAATTTCAGAAAACGTGGAACACAGGAATGTTTATTTATTAAGTGCCAAAAACGGAAACAACCATCAATTTTTCATACAAAATCTCTCCCGAAAGGTTGTTCTTTCAAGGAAAACTCGTTTTGAAATCTTTCAGATTACTCTCCTATATATTTTTCATATCTCCATTGGTTTGTACAATAGTTGAGGATTCGGTGATGCTACCCTTTTGTTTGATTTTGCAGGCTTTTCCTAAATCTGGCTGGATGTAGTTTTTCATAACAGGTATCCGCTAAATACAGCTATGCTAAGAAGGATATCAAACTTGTTTTCTTTTAATTGATTATGCTTACAGTTGATGTCCCAGTTTTATTCACCACGTGTCGTTAAGCTAATCTATACAATTAATCCCTTTTAAAGAGTTCACACTAAATGTATAAAATGGTACCCGGTATCCTTGGTTTATCTCCAGTATTTAAATGTATAATAACTTTAATGTCTACATAGTAACAAAAATCCCTCCTGACGAAGAAAATAACGTACCAAAAATTGACCGATAAGTTGTTTAAAATTTAACGGAAAAGGTTCGACATTTTAATAATAAATTATGTTAACATTGTGAATCATGTTGCTTTGTCGATGTTGGCTCTGCCCAATGATCGATTATATATTAATAGCTGTGTTTTTTTTTTGCACTTTCCCTAGTGCAGTCTAATAAGCAACAGGCATTGTTTTAATTCACATTCCTACCGTCAATTTGGTATGAGCTATGAACGAGCTATCTCAATAATTGTCGAGGTCCATCGACCTCCAATAACAATAGAAAGATGTTTATGGAACAGAGAAACCTTGTCTTTATGTGAAGCATTCCTAAGCGTATCTATGGGGTAAATTTGCTGATGTAGCAAAGAAATAAAGATATGGTCATCATCGTATGATTTTCTCATGAATGAAAGCTACTATTTCTTTTTTCTTGTCCTTCTGTGGTTGATGCGTTACTTGTAGTACCTAGTCCGCGGTCATCCCATACTGGAGTGTTCCTTTTCTGTGAATTCGAGCTGCGACAGCGTTTTCACCACTTCACCGCGATGGGCAGGAGAAAGAGCTTGACACAATCCGACAACTGCATCCAGAGCCACCTCGGGACATTCCTGTTGGAAAGAAAGCATTCGATTATCCATGGTGGCATGAATTTGTATCAATAAACATACTTCGAGGGCCTTCTGAATCTGTGAGATAATTGCATCCTTCTTCACCGCATAGATATTGCGACACACAGTCGAATCGCTCTTCTTTTGATTCTCCAACCACTCCACCACTGGCTCATTATTTTCCCATAGGTAAGCCTGATGAAAAATAAATTCAAATGTGTGTGATAATGATATTATAAAACAAATTTCACTTACCTCTGTAGCACCCTTATCCTCTACAAACCACCGACGAAGCATCGATTTGGCTTGTCCCACGGAAAGGCTATCCTGGGCGTCCAGAATCTGCTTGATGAAGTATTCCTCAAGCAGTAACCGCCGCATTCGCCAGTATAGGAAGCTTCGTGAGCTCCGCCAGGGTACGATTTCGCTGATGCATCCTTTCTCCAGCATTCGCTCCGGTGTATCGTGCAGGTCGGCGAAGTGCACTGCCACAGTGTGATATACATGTAACAACGAATTGACTCGCAACTTGATTTGGTTTTCTAGATCCGCTACTAATTCCTTGTTGGCACCAGCTTCTTCCTGTTTTTCCTTGAGCTGTGAATTAATTAGATAATTTAACTGCTGTTAGAATGGACCACAGACGAATTAATTGCTAGGACATACATTCAAAGCCATAGGATCTAACCGCTGAATGGCCTTAACCAGGTCTTTTTCCTTGAACTTGACTTCGACAATGCCCTCAGGTTCGAGTACTCCCGCTCGAGATTCCGGATCGGCATAGGTTTCCATATAGCGTGGATTGATGGTCGGATCCAACACAGCCCAGGCTCCTCCACGAAGTTCCGCATTCGGTGGCAGATACACGATTACTGGTTGTTTGTATTCTCTCAGCCCGTCAACTATGTAGGCACCGAATTTGACGATTTGCTCGTACATATCTAGAGAGGCGAAATGTTACAACATTTAAAAGCTGCCATTTATTTATTTCTAACAAAATCAATCTTTACCTTTCTGTCCACCGGAGAACCCTCTCCAGTTGGCCAGAATAATTAGTGGCAGTTCCTCTCGACCAAAGTCTTTGATTGCTTGTGCCGTTTTGTAGGATGAGTCCGGAAACCACACCTGACCGGCTTGTTGGAATGTTTTGGCTTCCGAGTCGAGATTGGCTGGATCAGCCGGGATGGTTAGCTCCACTGTTCGGGTTTCTACAGCAATCACACCTACCGGGATGCCACCAAGTTTGGCACGACCCACAACTACTGTTTGAGCCCATGGTTCCATCACTTCTGACCAGGTTCCTCGATCGAATAAACCGCTTTCCCACTCTGAGGGATTAGACGGATTAACTCGTCCTGCTAGCATCCACCGTGGATCGTAGGGCGCTTTGGTTGGCATGAAATCGATTGGTCGGTTAATCGAATCGCTGGCTGATACGATTGGCAGTATTCCTCCACGCACATCCGGAATGTAGGAAAGCCAATACAATATCGTGTACACACCGTCCAAATCTAGCGCCTCGGTTTTGTGCGTGACTCCGTTGTTGTGCATGATTTGAATACCACCCAACTGGTTATTGGAAGCGTACACTTTTCTACCCAACAGCTTGTTCAATGCAGCAAAACCAGTCAGAATAATGTGAGAATTTTCAATTTGTATCACACGTTGACCAAGACGTACCAAATAGGAACCGATACCAATCGTTCTACAGGTTACCATCGAAATCGTTACCACATCTTCATACGCTCGTGAAGTTTCACCGGCAATCATACCAGCATAACGCAGATTCTCTACACCCAGGCCATCAGTTTTACCAATAATATCAGTGATTTTGTACCGCGGCTCACCTTCGTCCTCAATAAGAATGGCACGAACCGAATTCGTATTTGCAATTTTGCTGTAGTCCTCAGTTGTCAAGTACAGATACTTGAATCCCTTTTCTGGTTCATCGGGATCTTCCCAGGCTACTTTGAACAAAGATTTCACCTCTTCGGCCAATCCGATTCGGGCACCACTGTTGACAGAAATGTAAATCCTAGGGCACTTACGCTTCCGAGAGAGTTCTGATGCCTTATAGAACAGCATATCCTCCTGAGGTCCAAACGATCCAATGAAATAAGTCAGATCGTTAGCAATGACTACAATCTCTCGCCCATCAGGGAACTCCGGAGTAGCCAATACAATTCTCCATGCAACCATACCAACGTTGTTCTCTCCAGGTAACCGTTGAATCTCTTCCAGCGTATCACCCTTCAGCACTAACTCGTTGCACACGAGTAGAATTTTTTCAGGAATCCTGATATCTTCCGTTGGTCGTGCTTTGGAAAACTCCTTCCACAGTCGTTCCGTCATCTGCCGGAACATATCCGGAATATCGTAGACGTAAGTAGTTCCGTTCGATTGAGCCTGGAATCGCTTCTGTTGTAGATAATCTTTGGTCATATATGCCGAAGAAATCGGCAGTCCATTGAGGGGTCCTTGTCTGTTACCGTACGCTTGAAATTTGATCACGTGTGTTTCAGGATCTGTCACCTCGGTGTACATTGCTATATCTAAAAAGTAACCGGAATCGTTTGCAATGCACAGACGAACGGAGGTAGTTGGTGATTGGGTCGTTTGCCTGATGACCATCTTCAACTCAGCTTGCAAAACACGCAGTTTCCACAACCGAGGCCCATAACGCATCACCATCTTTGTTACGGACTCTTCAATCTTGGCAGGATCCATTATAACTGTTGGAACAAAGTTCAGGAAAATGTGATTACAGTCAGTACGTTTGGCTTGGGGATGCGAGAAGGCTACTTCTAGCTCATCCATTGCTTCCAACAGCACTCGTTCGCCTTCGTTCTGAAGGTACTCGAACGACGCCTCTTTCGTGATCAAATCCGAATGACGAATGATGGAACGTATAAAGAAACGGAAATCGGTCACTTCTTGACCCTTGGGCACCTTGGCCCGACCAAGATATAGGTGCATCTTCTGATTGGCGGTTGGCAGTGCCTCCAGATCATACGTTCGCATACGATTCAGCTCCAGCTGGAAGGCACATGCCGGCTCCAGGTGGCGATAAATACGATCCTCCTCAAAGTTATCGCGCGCTCGGTATGTGAAGAATTTTGGGAACTGACGTCTGTAAACATGGATTTATTTAATATTTCATAGATTATTTCTACACACTCAGTGAACATACTTCTTGAGTGCTGCAAATGTAATCCGCCTTATTCTACGGGTGAGCAACTCTTCTCGGTGTTGAGAGCAGAACGATCCGAATACATGCTCCATCTGTAAATCGTCCATATCTCCCATGTCGCGAACTGCAATGCTTAGGATGTGCATGGCTTCCGCTGGGTGTGCTGCAAAGAAAATTAAACAATGGTTAAAATCGCTTATTTCAATTTGAGGGAACTATCCGCGAACATACCGGCGATTCCATCACTTTCCACTGCCCGTGCCACCGGGTCTGAAATTGAAACATTAATCGACGTACTCATGCGACGGTCCGAATCTCCGGCTTCCACCGCTTCCAGTACCTTAGGGTTGACAAATGCAGGCGACGAGAAATCCTCTAGCAGGTCTAAAATTTCGTCCGAGTATTGTGTGAAATGGTCAAAGGAATCGAACGCGGCCATGCAACCGGTACGCATGAATGAATCGGATATGTTGTCTGTTTCTGTTCCATCAGGAAGAAGCCTTAAAGAAAAGATCATGTTTTAAATTTAACCACGAAAGTCTATGTATGAGTAACTCACTTGTAACGATTTGGATGCGCCGTTGGTAGCAGAAACTGGAAGTGTACCAAAGGTACCTCTCCGGAAAGCTCCAAGTGCTGCAAGCACGTCAAATCGTATGAGGTATATGCACGACGTACGTAGACTTCCAGTGCGGCGTTACACACAGCACGGTTCGAATGGTAGAAGAAGTCGTGCAAAATGTCAAAGATAGACGTTTCCGATAGGATCAGACGTTGCAAATTTTCCGGATGGAAATCATGTCCGTACATATCGACGGCTGATAGAAAAATGGATTCCATCTGATTGTGGCGAAGTTCATAGGCTGGCTGATGAGCAGCGATTAACACCTGACGGGCTCTCAGTGCCACACGAGAATGTTCCGCTCGGTTTAGCGAAGTCAGTTCACTTAGGGTAGCGGCCAGTTCATCGGTTAAACCTGGTTCATTAGCCCACAAATGATCTACTAGTAAAGTTACTAGGAGATTTTTCTTTGCCACCTGACTATGCGAAAAGATGGTTCCAACTACCACATCCATGTTTTCCTTATGTTTATCACGGATGGCGGCAACGCATTTGTCGTAATGTCCATGCTGAAACTGGGACTCGACTGCATAATATTGCCGAAGCAGTTCATGAACCGCAGCCTTCATGCGGCCGCGAATACCGTTGCGATAACGTTGCACCAATTGCACTATGCCTTGCGTAGTCAGGAAGAATACATCACGATCGGTGCGTTTCTGCAGAGTGGCTGCGTGCATGTCGATGACGGATGCAATTTGCTGCGACGGAAATTGGGCTAACACACTGGTTATATTTCGCTCATATAGCTGCATCAGTTTACGAATTTTCTTTTCCACCGACAGTGGAATGCGTCCGGAGATCGATGCAATTACCTCTTGGAGTTCTAACAGAGGCAGAGATGGGTCACGCAAACTCTGCATGAACTTTTCTATAATTTCCCTAAGTTTTGGTGCATTGTATGGATCGGGAAGGCAGTATCCGGCTAAAGTATTTTCTAGGATAGTTTTGAATGAAAAATGAACGCGGTTCAATTTTTCAGGTACTTGCCCACTATCTCCAGTCAATGGCCATGGGTTCTTGTAAGGTTGAGCTTTGGTCACTAATGATGGATCGTCCAGTTCTAAGTGTCCTATTAAGGAACCAGCATCCAGTACAGCTCCAGGGCGTCGTACAAATGAAACGGTTCCGGTTTCTCCAGCTGTTAGGGTCATAACCATTTTCATCACTTCAATTTCTGCATACGGTTGACCTTTGTTGACATGAGCACCATCTTCAATAATCAGGTTGATCAGTTTACCAGCTGATGGAGATCGCAGCAGAGAAGGATCGTTCTCTTTGTCGAATACACATGTCTGATTACCAATCACAATTCGATATCGATCGACTTCTTCCTTCATATAGGTCGTATAACTGGATCCGTCCAACGAAATCAATATCCCACCATCCGCTAGCCGATGGAGTTCTACTTCCTTAAATGAACCATTCATCACGAGGAAGTATGTATTGGGACCAGTCTTTGCAGGTTGAACCTTGTATCGGATGCCTTCGGAAATCAATTCAACATCTACCACATTCGTCAAAGTGTTAGCTGCCTGAATTTGACCCTTTTCCATAGACGTCTTGAAACTGGTGAAAGCTTCCGTTATCTTACGATCAGCAATATGCAAAGCACCACACACTACTCCTAGAATTATGTCCGGTTTGTCTGACTGTACACGTTCTGCAATCAGCGCGTCCAGCCATGCAGTGTCAATGGTATTCTCCAAGAAGCTATTCGTTTCCAAAAGTGTCACCAAGTATTCGACTGTCGTTCGGAAGTCACCACGAATGCAAAGTTCCTTCAAAGCGATAACCAGATTTTCTCTGGCCTGTTGCCGGTTTTCTCCCCACGAAAAGCAGTGACCGAATTGAGAATCAGCAAACTCGTGTAAACCACCCGATGCGGCCACACTGAAGTAACCCCACACATTTTGACTTGAACGGAAGTTCAATTCCTGTACTGTGCCGGAGCTTGGTTTGAATCCTTCATCAGGGTTCTCGGATGTGATACGTGCCGCAATCACATGACCACGAGGCCGTGGTTTTGTCATGGGATTGTCGAAGTCGATTATCGATGAACCCCAAGGATGCTCACCGTACAATAGACGGATATCTTTAATTCTATACAACGGTATTCCCATACCGATTTGCAGCTGGCAAGCTGGAAGATTTACCTCGGCTACCATTTCCGTACATGGATGCTCTACCTGTAGGCGAGGATTCAGCTCCAGGAAAAAGTATTTGCCTTCCGCATCGTACAAATACTCCACAGTACCTGCACTCACGTAGCCTACCATTTTAGCTAACCGTACGGCAGCTTTTTCCATATCCTCAAACACTTCCGGTTCAGCGATGATTGCTGGAGCTTCTTCAATGATTTTCTGATGACGTCTTTGGATCGAACAATCGCGACCGAACAAACTGATTGCATTTCCGTATTGATCAGCCAGTAGTTGCACCTCTAGATGTCTCGCTCCACGAGCTAATTTCATGACAAAGATAGGCGATCCGGGAACTTCAGCCTGTACCTGCCGGAACAAAGCTGGAAATTCGTCGGCTTGATCTACTCTGCGAATACCCTTGCCGCCACCTCCTTCGGACGCTTTAATCATCACTGGGTACCCGATCTTGCTGGCCGCTATCAGGCCCTGCTCCGAAGTAGTCACACAACCTCGTGCAAACAAGTCACTGGAAATTTTGATTTTCTTCCCACTATATTGTGCCTTCAGTTCTGACCCGGACCAGGGTAGTGTTGGAATTTCTGCCGTTTGTGCCACGATTGAGGAAGCAACTTTGTCGCCAAGTGCCCACATAGCCCGTTCCGGTGGTCCTAAAAACACCAGTCCTTTTTTGTGCAGCAGTTCGGGTAGCTTTGGATTTTCCGAAGCATGACCCCAACCGGCCCAAACCGCCTGGACCTGAGTCCGGAGAGCAATGTCCACAATCAACTCCACGTTAGCATAGTTGTTGTTGTTTGATCCACCCGGGACCGGGACATAGTGGTCGGCCATTTTAATGTATTCGGCATTGGCTTTGAGATCCTCTGGGGTAACCATGACGACAAAGCGCACCGCCCGTTCGTTCTTGAACATCTCGTACGCCCAGCGTCGGATCGAGCGCATACATTTAACCGCCGCGATACCATTGTTGGCAATCAGCACCTGTGAGGAGAGAGAGAGAGGAAAAAACGGGAAACATGAGGAAGCAGCAGTAAGAGAATGACACTGTAGTTTTGTAGTACTTAAAATTATTTGTTATTTGGCGACTAAAGAAGAGGTTTGATGATGATGTTTGCCATGTCATCATTGCAAAGTGGAATGCGCAAAAGTGCTATTTGAGCCTTAGATGGGGCGGTTGGATGATTTAGCACAATATGGCGAAAAAGTAAAAACACGGCATTTCAAGATGTTGGGAAACGCGCAAACGCTGAATCAATAACCACCGCCAAGTGATTGTAAATATGATATTTATCACGTGAAGAATTAATTAAAACAAGCTAGTTCATTGTTCATATATTCCTACCCACAGGTACGTTACAGATGATGGAAGGGTTCTACAATACTAGTTCAAATGACACAAACTAGCAAATAAAAGATCTTCGTTAAAACATGACCACGCCTTTTGAATGGGAATTGGGAGTATTTATGTGCTCTTGTAAGTTTATTTCATATTTTTCATTTCATATCTCCTATCAGCACTAAACATGAATGAATGATTCAGATGTTTGGTTTCAAACCCAGACTAGTGGCTAGTTGCTTTTGTGCTATCGACATTTGAAGAGAATCAAATGAATATGTTGAATTGACAAACCAACATCTAAAGAGATTTTTCAAAACAAAATTTTATTGACGATTTGATCCATCCTGGCAAATGTAATTTTCAACGAAAAATTAACTTCAATTTTCAGAGAAATAAGTCTAAAAATCTCATCGAGCGAGAAAACGAAGATGCTTCTAAATCTCATCTATGTTTCGTTATGATAGCATGTGACATTTTTTATTTGTCACATTTAGTGACATTATTGCTACTTTCATAGCAAAATTTCAAATGAACTTTCCACATTATAATTTATAACAACATATTTGCTTGGCTAATTTCAAGTAGACAGGTTAGAAATCTAGGGAACAAAATTGCATGAGAATAAAATCCTGACAGCATGATGGTTTGAGAATGCCCAGAAAGTTCATGATGCTCGTTTCTTCTCGTAATGGCTTGTTTTTTCATTGTCGCAAGATGGCCGGGAGATTTACAAGGACTGAAGCCATCACAATATTTTCCATTGCCATGTGTCAATGCTAATCTTTACATTGAAAGAGAATTCGAAAGAAGAGGAACTTGATAGAGCGCATGTACCTTTACTACTGGCAGACATAAAACCACGGCCAATGTGCTTTTGCAAAAGGGTCACCCAAATAAAGAAACCTAACCTAACCTAACCTATCCTAACCTGTTGCACAATTATTGATTGAGGAATTCGAATGTCACATTTAACATCTAATCCAGGGCTAGAACATGGTGTGGTTTTAAGTAAAAAAAACATTGTGAAATGGTGAGACCGTTCAGTGAGTGTATGACCAGATTGTGGCCTTCGTCGTGCAATCGATAAAGGTTAGCTGAATTAAAGCAGATCTCTTATTAAGACATTAATTTTGCTTAAATGCATCGTCTAGATGTATCAAGTAACTTGAGTAGGCCAGAAGTTAGGATAGGTTAGGATAGAGGTTGATTGTAACTAGAAAAATAAGAAGAATGATTAGTAATTTCCATTTAATTCCAACTACCTTTATTGCTTATCTTGACAAGATCAGCAATAAAGGTAGTTGGAATTAAATGGAAATTACTAATCATTCTTCTTATTTTTCTAGTTACAGGTATTCCACTAAACAGCTCACACTCTCCATAATTCAGGTTGATTGTAATTTTTGTTACCTTTTGTTTGTAGTTAAGCCGATGCGCAAGAGGTGTATGAGGAGGAAAGAGTAACGGAATATACATACAGTGCGCATTTAATTTTGGCAATAGGTGTGAAAATTGCATGTTGCTAAAAGCGAACAGTTATTGAACAGTACGGTTATTTCTAAGATATTTTTTCAATATGGCGAATCTAGCAATGAGAGATTCTCTCCTGTCTCGCTCTCTTTCATTTATTACAGCGCCATTATAAAACTATCGAGGGATTCTTTAGTACAGATCGAAACACAACAGTGCTGGTTAGCATATTCTACGAATAATAGAATGAAAAACGTAAAGGTGATTGAGATATGAAAGAAAGATAAAGTAATCAAAGAGAGTTTCTCAATGTAAGATTCGCCCTAATGAAAAAAGTCCCTAGACTTATTTGTTATGCCAAATAAAAGATACTCGATTCCAAAGAATGGTTGAATTTCCAAATAAAAGATACTTGGTTCCAAAGAAATTTGAATTAGTCAACTGGTTCCGCAGCGATGGCGGGAAGATGTTACGAAAAACACAGATTCCAGAAGTAGATTGTATGACTCGACAACCATCAATCAGATTGCACACAATAAACGTCAACTGAAAAATATAGTCCCATTAATCTGTTATCAATTGCTTTGGAATTAGTCAACATGTCCTAAAAACACAGATTCCAAGAACAATATCGTATTCATTAATATTCACTAAACAAATTGCACGCAGTACGTAAACGTATTATATCATCAAGAAATTCCTACGAATAGTTTTGAGATTGATAATCTGGCTCCGGAGATGTGGGATAAACATTGTTTAAAAAACCGCTGAATCGTGTAAGAAATCGCACCGCACCAATATAGAATATGAAATGTATATCACAAGGGGTATATCGCTAGAATTATGCGGGTCCTGTTTGGTTCTGTTTTGTTGTTCTTGGCACATTTAATAAAGGGTGTTCCGATCAAAATTTGGTCAAACAGTAATGTGTGTGAGTCGATCAAAGTTTTCATTAATAAGTAAAATTATTTTTCTTTTTCAAGTTCAGTTAATACAGAATACAGGAGAAATTCCTTTTTACCGAATGCGAATTGCCGGGTCTTTTGTTTAACACCTGCCATAAGATTTTGAACAGTCTTCTTGTCCAATTTATTCGCCGCAGAACGCAAGTTTGCCTTGAACTGTTTCTCGCTCACAACAGCTTTTTGAGTCTTCTTAAGGTTTCGCTTGACGATGGCCCAATATTGTTCGATTGAGCGGAGCTCTGGCGTGTTGGGAGGGTTCTTGTCCTTGGGCACCACTTGAACGTTGTTGGCAGCATACCACTCCATGGCCTTTTTCCGTAATGGCAAGATGCCAAATCCGGCCAAAATAGAACGGAACAATTGTGTCGCTTCAGGAAAGGCAGTAGACGTTTTTGTAGGCACTCGCTCAGATAAATTTCCTGGTTGACGGTTCCGGTCGCAATGTAAACGTTGCTCTTCAAGCCACAGGTAAAGATGGCCTGCCACACCAGATATTTCTTCGCGAACTTTGACAGTTTAATGTGCTTGAAAACATCTGCCACCTTTCGCCGTCCGGTTGCCGTATACAATTCCTTTTCAGGAAGCTGTTTAAAGTCTCCCTTGACGTAAGTTTCATCGTCCTGTACCACGCAATCAAACTTCGTCAGCATCGTCGTGTACAACGTTCGCGATCGTGCTTTGGCCGACGTGTTTTGTTTATCGTCGCGATTTAGAGTCACCACTTTCTTGTAAGTCGACAGTCCAGCTCGTTTTTTAGCTCTATCCACGGTTGAAGGCGAAACTCCCAGCTTCTTTGCGACATCTCGGACGGAGAGGTTGGGGTTCCGCACAAAACAGCGGGCAACTCTTTTTGTCGTCGCTGTGGCCTCCGGCTTTCGATTTCCCCCTGATCCAGCTTTCCTGGCTGTCGACAAACGTTCACCGAACACTTTTAATATGTTGGTAACATTTGATTTAGCCACATTCAACAATTTCGCCAACTTGGCGTGAGAGTAGTTTGGATTTTCGCCATGCACGTGCAAAATTTTGATGCGTTGCTTCTCTTCCGACATTTTGATAACTGAAGTGCTTATCTCAAAATCAAAATAGAGGCATGATGCTACACGCACACAACTTCAAAATGAGGGGTGTGCCATATTTTTTAATGCAAGAAAAAACTTTTTTAAATTGAAAGTGTTTTTTGGGGAAAAAGGGGAAACTTGTTTGACAAAATTTTGGGGGTTATTTTGGGAAATTTTTGTTGGGTTGGTTTTTTTTTGGGGGTTTGTTTTTTTTTTTTTTTTTTTTTTGATAAGTAAAATTAAAATTTATTGTATGTATGGGTGAAATTGAACTCTTTTATTATGCTATCAGACAACAGCATTTGTATTTAACTAGTTGAAAGTGTTTTTGTCATTGCCAAATAAATCTGTTCATTTGCACTTTCAGAAGTGGCAAAAAAAAGTATACAGCACAATAATTGTATCACCCAACACCAGGGCGGCGCTTTGTGTACTTTATTGTTGACATACAAGACAAAGCAATAACTCTCATTCGTTCTGCAACATTCTTCAGCGAATGGTTGATGTTTTAAGTTTTCTGTGGAAAAAGTGTCAATAAACATGAAAATATCTCTGCAAGTGCGTAATTTGATCGTGAAAGACTGCCAGAAAGGCATGTCTTATCGCAAAGTAGCAGAAAAGTTCAGTGTAAGCTTCCCGGCAGTGCAAAAAATCTGGAAAAAAATTCCAGCAGTTTGGTTCAATTGTTGATAGAGCTGGTCGAGGACGAAAGCGATTGACAACGCCGCGGCAGGATGCAAGAATCTTGAGAGAAGTTCGTCAAAACCCAAGGTTGACAAGTCGAGCAGTGAAGGAAAGCTTGTCTCTGAATATTTCCGAAAGAACAGTACGACTTAGGCTGCAGCAACAAGGCCTGAAGAATAAGTTTGCATCTCGTCGGCCACTGATAAGTAAACGCAACAAAATCAAGCGTCTGGAATTTGCCAAGAAACACGTCGACAAGCCGATTTCCTTTTGGAAAAAAGGTGTTGTGGACAGATGAGAGTAAGTTCGAATTATTTGGACACAAGCAGCGATCCAGGATTTGGTTGAAAACGGGAGAGGAGCTTTTGGAGAAGAATGTCCAGAAAACAGTGAAGCACGGAGGAGGCAATATTATGGTGTGGGGATGCTTCGCGTGGTCTGGTGTTGGGGAACTTGCTCGAATCGAAGGAATTATGGATGCTAACAAGTACATTGACATTCTGTGCGAAAATTTGGAGGTTTCCTTGCTGAAAGTTGGTCTAGAAAATGACTACATATTTCAGCAAGACAATGATCCAAAGCACACCGCACGCAAAACTACTACTTTTTTCCGTGGATCTCGTATAAAACTGTTGGAATGGCCTCCTCAGTCTCCGGATCTCAACCCAATCGAAAATCTATGGTCTATTCTAGATCAACAGGTTGATAAAAGTAACGTTACCAACAAAAATCTGCTATTTGACGCATTGAAAGAGGCTTGGGAGAACATTTCTCAACAACACCTTCAGAACCTAGTGGAAAGTATGCCAAGGCGTCTCCAAGCTGTTATCAATGCGAAGGGGGGTTTAAATTCAGGTTTTGAACTTATTTTCCACCATTTTACTGTCATGTATACTCTATTTTTGCCACACAAAAACAACGGCTCGGGGGGATGTTCCATCCAAATTTAAATTTGTTTTTGCCGACAAATTTGCACGAAAATTCATGATTTGGCAGGGCATTTGCAGCTGTGGCAAAAAAACGAAAGTTTTCGTTACAAATAAGACAATGACGTCGGAACTATACCAAAAAGAGTGTCTCCAAAAACGAATTTTGCCGTTCATTCGATCCCACGACCATCCCGTAATGTTTTGGCCAGATTTGGCAAGCTGTCATTACAGCAAAGTCGTTCAAGAATGGTATGCAGAGAAAGGGGTCCAGGTTGTTCCGAAAAACCTTAACCCACCCAACTGCCCCCAGTTCCACCCTATTGAAAAATACTGGGCAATCATGAACAGGAGACTCAAGGCAAAGGGAAAGGTTGTCAAAGACATCAATCAGATGAAGACCTGGTGGAATAAGATAGCTAAAACGATGGACGAAGAAGGTGTGCGCCGCCTAATGAGCCGTGTTACAGGAAAAATTCGAGAATTCCTTCGAAACCGTGACGAATAATTTTATCCTATTTTTTTTTAAAATATGAAGAAAACGCTTCATTTTTTTAAAAAAAGATGTGGTAATAATAAATAATAAAAAAAGTGTTTTTGTTGTTCTTTTTTTACTTTACGTAAATGAATTAGTTTCAGGAAATTTGCAGGTGTTTTGTTTCTTTTTATAAGCCCATAGAAGAATATATCCAAAAGTCTACATTTTGTACGAATGAACTTATACTCAAGACTAAAAACCATAAACGTGCCAGTTATATTAAATTTTCCTTAATTTAGTTGCATGCGTAGCAGCGCACGCACCGGGTTCAGCTAGTAAAAATATAAAAATGGCTTTCTGTCTGTCTGCCTGTCTGTCTGAACCTTGTAGACTCGGAGACTACTGAACCGATTGGCGTGAAATTTTCTAAGGAGGAGTTTTTGGGACCGGGGAAGGTTCTTAAGGTAGTAAAAGACACCTCCCTTCTCTGAAAGGGAGGGCTCCCATACAAATGAAACCCATATTTCTGCATAACTCGAGAACTAATCAAGCAAAGGAAACCAAATTTGGCATGTGAGAGTTTTTAGAAGCAAAAAATGTTTCTATGGTGGTTTGAGACCCCTCCCTTTTTTGGAAGGCGAGGCTCCCATACAAATCAAACAGAACATTTTGCATAACTCAAGACCTAGTCAAGTAAATGGAACCAAATTTTACATGTGGAGTTCTCTGGAAGCAAGAAATGTTTTTATGGTGGTTTGAGACCCCTCCCCTCTCTAGAAGGGGGGGGCTCTCATACAAATGAAACTGTAATTTCTTCATAACTCTAGATCTAATAAAGCAAATGGAACCAAATTTGGCTTGCGGGGATTTTAAAGGCAATAATTGTTTCTAGAGTAGTTAGAGCCCTTTCTCTCTCTGTTAGGGGGGGGGGGTCCATACAAATTAAACACAAGTTTCTGCATAACTCGAGAACTAAGCAACTAAATGGAACCAAATTTGGCAAGTAGAGGATTTTGGAGGCAAGAAATGTTTCTATGGTGGTTTGAGACCCCTCCGCTCTCTATTAGAGGGGGGCTCCCATACAAATGAAACCCAAATTTATGCATAGCTCGAGAACTAATCAAGCATATGGAACCAAATTTGGCATGTGGAGGTTTTTGGAGGAGATAAATGTTTCTATGATAGTTTGAGACTCCTCCGCCCTTTGGAAGGGGTGGGAGGGGGGTTTCCATACAAAGGCAGCACAAATTTCTGCATAACTCGAGAACTAATCAAGTATATGGAACCATATTTGGCAGGTTTAGGCTTTTGAAGGCAAAAAACGTTTCTAAGGTGACTCGAGACCCCTCCCTTTCTGAAAAGAGGGCTCATATACAAATGAAACATAAATTTCTGAATAACTCGAGAACTTATCAAGTTACTGAAACCAAATTTGGCATGTGAATGTTTTCGAAGGCAAGACATGTTTCCATTGTGGTTTGAGACCCCTTCGCCCTCTGAAAGAGGGGTCTCCCACACAAATGAAACACTAATTTCTGCATAACTCGAGCACAAATCGAGCAAATGAAACCAAGTTTGGCAGGTGGAGGTTTTTGAAGAAAACAAATATTTTTATGGTGATTTGAGACCCCTCCGCTTTCTAGAAGGGGACACTCCCATACAAATGAAACACAATTTTTAGCATAACTCAAGAGCCAATGAAGCAAATGAAATCAAATTTGGCATGGTGAGGTTTTAGGAGGCAAAAAATGTTTCTCTGGCAGTTCAAGACCCCTCCCCCTTTTGAAGGGGGGGGGGGGGGGCATTCAAATTAAACACAAATTTCTGCATAACTCGAGACCTACTCAAGCTCATTAAACCACATTTGACATATGGGGGTTCTTGAAGGCAGGATTTCTATATATATAAAAATTTCTGTCTGTCTGTCTTCCCCTTATAGACTCGGAAAGTTCTGAACCGATCAGCGTTAAAATTTGTATGCAGGGGTTTTTGAAGCTGGAGAAGGGTCTTATGATTGTTTGGGACCTCTTCTCTCTCGGGAAGGGGGGCTCTCATACAAATAAGACACAAATTTCTTCATAACTCGAGAACTAATCAAGCAAATGTAACCAAACTTGGCATGTGGGGAGTTTTGAAGGCAATGATTGTATGGTGCTTTGAGAAACCACCCCTTCTGGAACGGAGGGCTCCCATTCAAATGAAACACAAATTTCTACCAAAAATGAGAACTATACAGGTTACTAAAACACAAAAAGTATATTTCTCGGGTAAGAAGCGTGTTCTGATAGAAGTTTGAACCACTGCTTAGTCAAGAAAAAACTCATTCTGAAAAGACAACCATAAACATACCAGTTCGATTAAATTTTCATTCATTTAGTTGCAAGCGTAGCAGCGCTCGCACCGGGTTCAGCTAGTGTTCAATAAATGAACGTTGACGATCCAAACGTCAATTAAGAAGTGGAACAGCTTAACAAATGATCAACTTTTCGGAGATCACAGAAAGCCTTGGCTGAATATCGGATCCTGCAATATACATATCTTACGTAACGGGTTCCTCAAAGGTGTTGAAGCATTGGGAGAAATCGCGTTTTAATTGATCATTGCAGTTTACTATTTTTTCAAACGCTAGCCATTACGACTATAAGATTCTGATAAAATACAGCAAGAGCTTGGATTGCCGTCACAACGTTTCATTAAAAATCGTTTCGAACAGGTTTCAATACAATACCGTGGACCCCCGTTATCTTGAATAGCTAAAATCGAAAACACTTGGCGTTCGAAGTGAATTTCTTTAACTGGTTTCAGTACAGTGGCGCACAAAGTGATTTCGCATCTCTGTGCATATGCAGTCCTAGTACCTGATTTTTTAAATGATACACTTGATGCATTCAGAACTCGAAAGATTAGTTCGTACTATCAACGTACTATCGTGACCAGACCAGATTCTTGAGTAAATCTAAAAACACATTATATCGCTTCTTGTAAGCATTGAATGAATCAGGAATTCGAAACGCCTTCGTTAAGCATAGTCGATGTCCATCGAACCGAAAATCGAAGTCCATCGAATCTAGAATCAAGTCGTAGTTCTAACGATGTTCTACAGATCGCGAAGTCACTTCCGTTAGAAATTAAAACGGACTTGCTAATGGATCACTGCTCAAATCAAATGAAATAGGTATGGAAGACAGAAAAAAAGGGAGAATTGAGGACTATTGTAAGCAGTTTTTTAGCATGATGACAACTAGAGGTGAAACTAAATATCCGTTGTAAGCGGCTGTTGTTATGACAGCTTTGACGGCATCCCGTGGAAATACTGATGTTGAATTTTCAAATTCGGCTAGGACCCTGAGCGACGATTGATCATCAATTACCCGATTATTTATAACTTTAGATTGTTTATGGAAGCAAACACGCGCATCAAAAAGCCATTGAGAACCATAATATGGCGGAAATGGAACTGGTTCAAGCAATGCTAGAGGGAGTGCGAACTGTCAACTGTGCGAAAACAACAGTCTTCGCAGAAAGACCGTTGCCGATCATGCCCAAGAAGCTGTAATGAAAAAAGTAAGTTGTTTTACAGGTTGCTTTGCTAGGAAACCAAACAAATAGCAAACGTCCAGTAAAGTCACTTCTAATAATTTTTAATTATCCTAAAGTCACTATTTGGTCACTTTTTTAATGCCTCTAAGTCACTATTTGGTCACTATTTGGTCACTTTTTTTGGACATTTTGGTCACTAAAGTCACTAGTATTACATCAGATTACCGCTACCAGCCCTGTATTTATGAAATTCGTTTTTATGATCAGTTTCTTTATCTGACATTGATTGAAATCGTAGCTGTTAAACAGTTTAGAAGAAACGTTTCGAGCCTATGCTTAAAAAAGTTCTATTCGCAAAATGATCAACAGTAATACATATATCGACAAAGATTTTTCATTAGGGCCTAACTGACAAACGTAAACAATGGCTTTTTCCGCGAATTTTTCGTCATTGAAAACTCGTCTAATCAATCCACCACGGTAATTTTGAAGAGGAAGAGTTCCCCTATCCGATAGAATTGGAGGCTTACTTGGGTAGCCTTTGTGCCACGAGAAATTTACGGAAGAAGCCATTGTTAACGTTTGTCAGTTAGGCCCTAATGGAAAATCTTTGTCGATATAGTTTTACAAATAGCTATGTACTTTTTGTTTGAAAACAAAAAACCCGTTTATTTATTTTAGATTTATGCTGTTGAGTAGTTCTCGCTGAGACCAGGCCGCAGTTGTTAGACAACAATTTCCGGTGAGATCTGTCTGATTTTAACTAAATATGAAAGATACTGCTAAATACGTGCCATCCTCAAAACAGAATATGATTTGATGATGAAAGTGTATGCACAATACCAATGTCCATTTGATGTTTGTACTGTGTTTATGCAAGGCTTGTACCTGGGGTGTCCAGATTTTGTCGCGAACAAGCCTTATCAGACAACATGTCGTTTAACTGCAAACATTTTTCTTCCATAAAAACACTGCTGGACGATGGGCGTTACTTTCACACCGGGTGAAAGTGTTATGAACGGGTTAATACTTGCGTGAAATTAAACATGTTTGAAAACTATTTAGCCTCTTGATAACCTAGGCGTCCATCATTTTGAGAAAATAAAACGGCTTTCCCATTTTTTTGCCACAATTTTTAACCATAAAAGCATAGAAATCACCATCAAGCGTCAATAGCTGCCTGGTTTCAGCGAGAATTTCCTTGTTGCAAATGGTTTGATTGTCAATAGAAATTAATAATTGAGTAAACTAAAATGCAGCAAAGATTACCGAGAATTAAATAAACAAAACTCGCGTGACATTAGAAAACTGTCTATTCCTGACGGTCGGTATCATTTTAAAATGTTCGTTCTATACCTAACTGCTGTAAGCCGTCAAACACATCATCACTTCAATCTTCTTCCTTTTGCAACTTAGATTTATCAATTATAATATTATTAGCGGTAATCTTGAAAGCTACTCTGAACACATCTTCTGTGGCAATTCTTCGAGTAGATTTCCACTAAACTCAAACTCGAAATCTAGATATTTTTTAATCAGTTCTGAAAATATTTGCAGACCCCCGAAACAAAAATACAAGAATCTGGAATTGATGGAATTTGAAAAAAAAATGCGTTTTGACATGAAAAGGACCTGATTTTTTTTAAGAACTATCCTGAGGCTAACTACTGAACTTTTTTTTGTTGTTGCATAAATGATTTTCAAACTCCACCCAATGGCCACTCTGGTACTAGGACTGATTAATAGCCGGCGCCTGTTTGAAAAAGATTCCGGTGTGCAAGACAGTATAGGGCATGTCAACGGGTTTGGCTTGGAAAATCCTCACCCAGCTTGAACGTCGATTGTCGGCCAGGTTGGGGGCTAATTAGTTGCAATTACAATATTTAATTCTTGATTTGATTTATAGTCTAACCACATCCTAAGTTCGATCCTGAATTTCTATCAAAATGCGACCGTAGTTCAAGTATGACCAGAGTAGATTCATTGAACATCAACGATTTAGTTTAACTTGCCAAGTTGCAACTAGCTACTGATATAAAACCCTGTGAAATGAACAACTTTAACAGCGCGTTAAGCCAATCTATGAATCATCTATACCACCTGTTCCAGTTATTGCACTGCTGATAGATATGAAAACCTTGTAAAGCATACAAGACTTCTCGAATATATCTACCATTCTAACGAACAAATCTTACACATTTGTTGTTGCGCATTCAACAAATAAATTGTGCAAATTTTCTTCAACGAAAGCAACACGACAAATACGAAGTTTGCAGACAATAAATCTATCAGCTGAATAAGTGACCGCGGCAGCTATACTGTAAAAGCAATAAGTCTTGCCAAATTGTGTCTTCTTCCATACATCTTGTTTTTACTTCTTTTCGTTGCCAAGCGTAGGCAGTCAGTTCGCATTGAAAATCAATATAAGCTTCCGCTGGCTGTTTAAGCTATCCTCAGATTGGACCTTGCTTTGATAAGGATTTCATTATCCATGATCCATGATCGAATGTGATCAATTTTTGTGGAAATTACTTATCAGACAAGTACAAACTAGATTCTAGATAATGAACAGTCATTATAACAGTTTACGCCACTCGGTAGACAAGTCATTTAATTAACATAAACTAAGAAATCAATTACTGATCAAGGAATGTCACGCTTCCTTACTAGTACATCGCACTCACCTTGTTGATCGCTCGCGTTCCGCTGAATTTCTTCACAAACTCCTCGGTAGTGGACAGCACAAAGTCTCGCTCATGGCCTCGTTCCAGTCCTAGGCCGGTACCATGGGACATACTAGGCCTGCAATCGAGAGAGAGAAAAAAACACACCATCGATTAGTCTTGCAACACACGCAATTATCAAGCAAAACCTTATGCAACAACATTTCCAAACATTGATAACATTGCAACTCAAGACAACCTCATTGGATCGGTTTGTGTCTCAACGTCCGTACTACTGCCATGTTCGGTCTGACTGAAGAAAAATTTCACAGGTTCCTCCAGAATTGGACTCTGTCTCTGACCACTGCGGCAGAATAGCGCATCTAGGACCTTCGCCCCAGTTCTGCGACTTTTTTCAATTTTCTCCTTCATCTGCACGGACTATTCTAGACACTTGACACCAATTTATCCGACGGACATTATTTTTTGCTTTCGGAACCTCCACAAAACGACCTTGAGATCTAAAATTATCAACGAAAAGCCTTCACTGGAACCACAAGATGCGACTGGTCTGAGCGTTTTCATTACACTGTCGGAGCCAAAAGTTATTCGTTGGCGAAGCACCGTGGACAATGCGCGTCCCACACTTCGGACGTATTTTTTTTTGTTCAATCATTTTGAACCGCGTTTTCGTTGCCAGGTAAGCCATGCATTTTTTGGTTACTTGGCCTGTTGTGGCGCGATGGGGTGCAATTAAAACTGTCTGTCAATAAGCGCTGGGGCCGCATGGTCTAGTTAGTAAATACACAGTGTTAGAACTAACTAACCCGAGGTGGCGAGTTCGATTTCCAGTCCGGTTGGGGGAATCATTTAATAACTTCTTTCCCTACTATATATAAATTCATGCAAAGAAAGTTATCGCAAGTGCAAAGCCGACCTATCGCTCACTACCGTAGGGTATACATAGGAAGAAGAAGAAGAAATGTGCAGACGATTCGCAGAACGTTCAGCCGAGCTTACAAGACTGATCGGAACGAGGCACCTGTTAGAGGCCATTTGACCCGTACGATCTTCGTGCCGGGCTCGTGGCTTAGCCAGGTGGAACGGTTACATTTTTACACTTTCCATTTGGTTTGGTGCCGGACCATGTACGGAACGCACAAAATGGACTGAAAATAACGAAGCTTCGGTAAAGAGACCGTAGCTATGTAATCTCTAAGTGGTTGGCCATCTGAGGAACAAAAATGCATTTTATAGCTATTTTCGGTTGGTGGTAAGGACTACTGAAGTGATGGAGTTTAACCTTTTATACTGTATTAGCTGTCCACAATTACATATGTTATGCGATCATACTGCTGCCTAGCTGAATCTCAAGATGATCGCGATGTACTTCCTGGTGGTTTCTGCTCACGATTAGGCATGAGAATGGGCCATTTGAAGGGGGTCCGGATAACAAAATGGTGTTGAAATTATAGTTTAAGTTGATAACATGAACAACAAGTATACAGTGTTAATTATCCAACAATAAGTGTACAAGAAACAGATATTATTTGTTGATTTAGAAAAGCTGCTATCTAGGAAGCAATTCACAGAAACGCGTTCCTGGGAGATTCACGATACTCGTTTGTCTTACTTTGGAGCATCACAGACGTTCGCACACACATATACTGACTTTTCACACACAGTCATATTGTGATCATGTCGAGCCAAGTCGAATGGTATATGACAATAGGCTAGAAGGATAAAAAGAAGATCGGTCTTCAACAAAGAATTCATAAATTTAGAGTCTTAACTCGCCGCAGATTCGCAACTGTTTCAAAATCGAATAAATTCACTTTGAAATTTATCCGAGATGGTGAGTACAGTGGAGGAATTGATATGATCTAAAACATATCGGGAATATTCATTCAATTTGAAATCTGTTTGAGACATCATTAGGCTAACAAAAAAAAAACAAATGAAATCTAAAAAGTTGTTGTAAATTGTTGTCCAATGTGATAAGTTTCCTCTTTTTTTGGTAAAGTACATCTTTTTTTGGTAAAGTACAACCTGTCCATCCTTTTTGGTAAAGTACAACCTGTACGAAAACATTACAATAAAGTAACGTTATCTACCAAAAAGGAAATAGATCTAAATCCAACGAAACTACCCATACAATTTGATCTCATTTGATACCTCGATAACACTAAGTGTCGTGACTTAGTAAGTTTTGTTACAGAATGTTAAGCATAACTTGCTTAGAGTCCCGAATTAGATTTACTCAAAGCACTGATGATGATTTGCTAAAAAGTTAAGCGTGTGGTCCAAAGAAAACTGGGTAAAATCTACGTGATTATTTTTCGAAAATAAAAGGACCATATCAAAAAACGATCACCGTCTTCAATGAGATTAGCAAACACATGTGAGCATGATTTAATTTAAATCAACTAAATTACAAGCAATTTTATAGAAAGTAATTCAGAATCCTAGGAAGAATGGGATACAAATTGGCACAGCACTCCTTTAGTAGGATTCGCTTAAAATCCTATGATTTGTTTGAAAATTGGCATTATGCAATTCCGAGTGCCGAGTAGGATATGTTCATTTGTAACTTCAAATGTAGTTCATTTTGAATCTGAAAGAGTTTCCTTCAAACTCTTATCAGGTGGTCAATAAGACAGTAGATATTTCGGTACTCGGAATTTGTCAGGCAGCTACGAGAGTGAAATACCAGATTTCAGCGATGGTTCGTTCGCTAGTAACGGCTTTCTCGCAGAACATCGCAGATTCTCGGAGTTACGGTGAACTTACCCATGGGAAGGGTGATTACGCAAGGTTGGACGGTGCCCAACGGGATCATCTTTTTCAGATCACATCCTTTTCAATTCAAGCTCAGTGGATATAGTATTGGGCATCGAATCCTTTTTCGACTTCTAATCTGGTCAAAGAATTCCATCTCGGGATCAATTACTAACACTTACCGAGACAGTGTTCGGTTGGGTAGTCTGCGGAGGCATTATGCGGAATTCAAATGAACTACACAAGGGCTAGAGGTACGGTTTTGGGCTAGCGAAGAAATTGGCAGTTCCAAGGTTCTATCTTTGGATGAAAGAAAATGTGAGGACACCTTTCGGGAGTCAGTTTGCAGGGAATCCGCCTGTCAGTACACTATTTCGTTGCTCAAGGATCAACACACGATTTCAAAGTCAACTTCAAGGCACGGAACGCAGATTGGCGAGGGATGTTGGTCTGCGAGAACAGTACTATCAATTTATGATGGAATACCATCCAATTGGGGTATATCACGAAGAATAAGAACACGACTGATTACGCAAAACGATGCAATCTGCCACATAATCCCGTCATTAAGGAAGCCAGTACCGTGTTCGACGTATCGTGTAAGACGTCATCGGGCATTTCGCTTAACGATGCTCTGTTGGTGGGACTGATTGTACAAGAGGACTTACGGAGCCGTGTAAGGCAATTCATGCTGGTGACCGACGAAGAGGAAATGTTTCGACAAATCTTGGTTTCACACGAGGACAGGCCGCTTCAATGCATTCAATCCTGTAGACGTGTACAAACTGAATACTGTCATGTTTCTAGCAACGCGCACATTGAACTAGCCAAATTGCAATGGGTGAGAGAGAAGAGTGCCCAATGGCTGCAAGGACGGCCACCGAGGATACGTATAAGGACGACGTTATCACTAGAGCGCATACGAAAGTTAAATGAGCAACTTAACGGGATTACTTTCAAAGGAGGCTTCAAACTTTGGAAATGGGCATCGAACATTAAACATCTGAACAAGATTAGGAAACTGAAGTTGTTGCTACGAGTTATGATGATTGTGTGTTGCTTGAGACGGAATCATTCTGAGCATTGTGATCCATAGTTAAATTTTCCCTAAATCCTGGGAAAGATACGATACGATTCACTCATGATCCTGAACAAGATGCGCTCAGCATCATGAGCATGACGCCACGCGCTCTAGCCCTACTGTTAACTTTAATTTAAAGAGTAAATTAATGTAGTGTAATGTATGTAGTGTTTACATTCTTGTTGCATTTGGCACAATGGCGTCGAATCAAGTGGAAGTGCGCAAACGCATTATCTACGAACGGCAGCAAAATCCTTCGTTGTCAAAAAGTACCGTGTTTAGTGTTTGCAAAATGTTTGACCAGCGCTTGACTGTGGATTGAAAGGATGGAACCGGAACAAGCCGGAAAGTATGCTCCCGACAAATGGACAAGAACGTGGTAGCCATTATTGAGAAAAATCCCAACCTTTCTGTGCGAAATGTGACTCTCGCAAAGTAAATCAAAACCATATGTTCAAAAAGTAAATTAGAGGCAATCCAGCTCTCTTTTGGCCTCTTATCGCTATGCAAAATCCGGAATGGCGTAAGGCACAAGAAGTCAAATACGTGGCAAAAATAGCCAATCCGCCTAACTGTCCAGAGTTTCACCAGATAGAAAAAAATACTGGGCTCTGATTTAGCAGAAACTCTTTGAAACTAAGAAGAAAGCAAATGTGATCGACAATTTCAAGAGAAGACGGAAAACTGTACGGAATCTGATATGTGGTGTACCACAGAAATTTCGAGAATTTTACAGAAGGAAGGATTAACAACTGTTTTTACTGTATCAATCAACTGTTTTTACTGTATATGTAGCTCAATTATACTGAAATAAACAATCGGTTTTGTTGAATTTTGCTGACATTATCTTAGTGTCCAAAATTTAACGTGAACGGGTTTTAGGAAAAATGTTAGCTTCGACAATGTTGACTATTCTCGGCTAAACCTCTTATTCTATTCTGTTCTTCCATCAATGCACTTCACTGAATATATTCATATCATAACTTACGCAAACTATTCTTGAGTACCGTGACATACCCTATTACCGTGAGGTGACACTGCAAGTTGAAACCCGTTATAAAAAAAATGAATTCACAACAATTTGTATTTCTTCGATTTCTTCGTCATTCGATTAAGTATGGTATACATTATGAAGCAAAAATATGAGTTACGTTGCTTTGTTAAACTAAAACATAAAAAATGTATTAATAGTTCAATACCTGAATTTGCCTAATTCCGCGCACTTCAAGCATGGAGTTCCATATACCGCGCACAAGAAAGCCTAATTCCGTAACAATTGAACATTGACAAGAAAGCTCATGATATTTGGTTTCTTCTCGTGATCGCGAGATGACCTGTTTTTTCACTGTCCCATGACGGCCATGAGATTTGCCAGCACTAGTCAAAACACTCTAAACCTCCTTGTCGATCATGTACAACATCAAGATCTGAACTCAAGGACAGTTTGGATATTCTAGATCATCATTGTGTCCGTAACCATACCTGTTCAATATGGTTCCTAGTTAAAAGAGTTATTTTTAAACAAGTTTGCAGAACATAGTTCCTCTGTAACTCTAAAAGCCGAGTTTTGACAGTAAATTTTAGCAACTTGGATCATATATGACTCATCCGTTTTGAATCGGTTAAGCAACTCCTATAGTTTAAAGTTTATGAAGGAAATTCGCATAAGGACTTCCATCTGACATCTAAAACAGGAATCGTACTTGACTGTTAACTACGAAACTACGAAACGTTTTGAAAGCAAAGATAACACTGATAAGTGAAGTTTGAGGATTATATCTGCAGAATTATTTTTAAGTCTATCGTGACTTTGAGAATATATAGGCGTTTTTATGTGGCAAAACTTGGATGAAACAGTCAAATTTGAGTTTCATATTTCAATGAGATTGATAAAAAAAAATCTTCAAATCTCTATGACAATTGTATTAGTGAACATGCATGGCAGAAATTAAATTCGTTTAGAATTTGATCCGGTCTTGGGATCGTGATCGGGATCGCCTGTCAAAGCTGAAAATTTATTAAGGATTCAACATAACATTTGCTATGTATTCTTTCTACTATATTCATTTATCCTAGAGCCCTTTGAAATAAAACAAACAGGGTGGCCACAAAATTTTCCCGCATTTTTGCCTAATTTTCCCGACCGGGAAAATGAGTGAATATAAGTTGGATTTTTAGATATTTTTGCAGTTTTTGAGGAAATTGTTCAATCTGGAATACTTCTGACTTGTTTCAATTAGGCAAAATGACGGATAACAGCTGCAAATCGGGCTTCTTACGTATTGCAAAACCTGTCTCGCATTTTGCAAATGAGAACAAAAATCGCTGTATATAAGTCATTGATCTTTCAAGTTTCTAGAAGCATAAACATCGAACCAAAAATAGTAAGGCATTTGCGGTTAAATGATGCAGACTATACTCGGTGTGAAATTCAAATCATGACGGAGATACAGGGTGCAAAACTTTCGGTTCATGCATCTACAATGACGAGCTCCACCAAGTTTACAATCGAGTTGATGATTAAGCAATTAAAACACAGCAGAGTTTTATAGGTTTTTCAGTAAGTCTAAGCTCGATTTGTAAATAAAAATATGAGCTCGGTTTTTAAGTAAATTGAGTTTTTATTGCACTTTTATGTTCTCTACAATATTCTTCTTCAACGTGACATTTCCGAGATCCATTTAATCGTACGAAAAAGAGCGAACTTTTGATCTAACTCTGCTCATTGCACAGTCTGTTTGCCAAAACAATTGTCTACGAAGCCATAACGCTGGAACTGTCAAAGACGTTGAAATTGCGAAGTGCCAAATACGGCGAGTCGCTGACAGCATAAAAAAGTGAAGAAGAATTTCAAAAAAATGTAGAGAGAAGCAGAAAGAACAGCAAAGGAGCTTGCAGCAAAGAAAATGATGTTTTTGGCCAATAGCCAGAGGGATGCAGCGTGCATTGACGAGTAAATAAAATGCTTCAAAATAGAGAGTAGATACCGACAGCTTTTGAAGTATATGTTTTTGTGATTGAACTTGACTTATTTAAGATTTTGTTAAAAATTGATCAAGAATAAAAATGTCCATACAGTGACAGACAATACAATAAGACCAAAGCCTGATTTTCATACAAAATGGTCATGTTAGGGGGCTTGCCTTTCATTTTCTCGAGATCCAATTGAGCTGAAATTTCGGCTGTGGTCCAGAAGTAGCCTAAATTCTCATCTACATTAAATCCATCATTTTTCATTCACCACTTTAAAAGTTACAGGCCTAAACTATGGATATCAAAAGGAGGTATTATTGTTTTGTCGTAGGTGGTGTCTGTAGTTTTTGAAGTGGTGAATGAAAAATTATGAATTTATTAAAGATGAAAATTCAGGTTATTTCTAGGCTATTGCCAAAATTTCAGTTCAATTACTTCACGGGAAAGTGAAAGACAAACATGACCATTTTGTATGAAAATCGGGCTTTGGGCTTATTGTATTGTCGGTCACTGTATGGCAGTTTTTCAAAAAATTCACAATTTTTGGTCTAAATACTCAAAATTTTAAAAACTGTATTTTAACCATTGCATGAAAAGGTAACACATGCAAACAAAATCGAAGCAATTTAAAATGTTTATGCATGTGAATCAATCAACTCTATTTAGTATTTTTTTAAACTGCTTCAAAGTAAAAGTGGAACGTATCCCCCGTGTAAAATTAAAATTTGGTGTACTATTAATGCTATAAGCTTACAAAAATGTTCCAAAAATTGCATTACATTATTATCCAAATTGTTTTATGCTTGAATTTTCAAAAAAAATGTTGGTGCTCTATACACACCATGGGTAAGAATGGGTTAATGCAGCGGAAGTACCTACTTAAATTGATGTTTATTAACGAGGACGAAATCGTTACCGCAATCGAGCGTTGCAGGTACAACTGATGAATCACACTTGATTTTATGGGTAAAATTACCATCGTTGGTTGGTGTCTTCAAGTTGAAAAAATACTGATTTGGAGCTGGCGAAGGCAACTCGGCGGCCCATAGAATTAATTTTGCATTACGTTTGCACCACTTGCAATGTGCTAAACCGGAATCCTTTGGATCTGCGCTAGATCATGGATACTGCTCTTCGTAACTTGTAGAATAAGTTGGCGATCGCGTACTTGTCGTTACCAAAAGTTAATAGATGGTGAAAATCCATGTTCAAATCATCAATTTGAAAAAGGTGTGAGCATGGTTCCTGCCATAAGACAAAAATTCCCGGTGGATTTTTAAGTTCCCGACTTTTTTCTGCATGTTTCCCGATGATTTTGGATTCCCGCATTTTTCCCGCATTTCCCGATTTGCCCGAGTCTGTGGCCACCCTGAACAAACAATGTCAGAAATGACGGTTGCCTTCGATTTAATTGGGCTATATGGAGCCCGATTAAAACGAAGCCCACTAGAAGATAACCCAACTATTGAAATACTACTGTATTTTTTATGAGAGTCGAAAACTGGAAACACAGTAATAAACCGTAGCTTTGTCACTAAAGACGTACCGTGGAAAACACCGCAAAACTTAAAAAAACGTTTCCACATATATAGGTAGCATTAGCTCCTCAGAAAAAAATTGCCTGAATATAATAATAATTTAAGATAAGATTTGATAGATTCGGACGCTGTTATGGCAAATTTGCTCCACCACTTCACATTTTTGACGACACAAATCTCAAAAACCATTAACATGTTGTACCGACAATTTGCACCACTTGTATGAAGCACTGCAGTAAAAATATATTTAAGTAACTATTAACTATTTGTGGATTTTTTTTTATCTCTTTAAAATACATAATTGTAGACCAACCAGACCGCAGAAACCATCACAGGATAGCGGAGTCACCACGTTATTTTAAAAACCATATTTGATCGATCACATCAAGTGATACGTAGGAGCAGAATTCAGAGCAGGTATCATTAAAAAAGAACACTGTGTAGTCAAATACTCAGAGATGTATAAAACACGACACTTGATGAGATTTGTTGCCACTAAGATGTAGAGATGGCGAGCAGCCCAAGTCCTCAACAAGGGCTATCATTAACAATGCAACTTAACCAGTATCACGCAATCATCACACAAACAACGCATATATGCATCCACAATCACAGAAATACACACAACAACGCTACTTATCCCCTTCGCTTCATGTATATAACATACTTCAAGCGCCCGCTCTCGGTCTGCTTCAGATTATCAAGGGCAGGAACCTTGAGCTCTCCAACGATCCCGCTATTTCCACCACTGCTAGTGATGGGTCCGTCTTCACTAACACTGCTGCTCGTGCTGGTACTTCCGCTCGGCACGGCCGTTTCCAGATTGATGACCGGTGGCGGCACCGGTGATGTCATGGACGCCTGTTTCCCATTGTTATCATTGTCCATAGTAGTATCCCAGGTACTTTCTTCGCCAGTTTCTGCCAAAACGAATCTCTTACTTGGTCGTCTTTTTAGCATACTTCTGGACACTGAGACTAGAACGAAGGCACTAAACAGCAGTAACAGTATGACCACTGAATTTTCACCAGTGCACTCGATGAGCTTTAATGGATTCAGGATTTCTTCAGGATTATTAAACCGACTCAGACTAAAGGAATTTGTCGTAATTTTACACTCGTTTTACGCGATCCTACAGTTTGAACTTTTATCGAATGTTTACTCAGGCACTTTAAGTAGAATATTTTCGGTCGTAACCATGCACTTATCTTCTTTCTATGAATCCTTTTCCTGTAAATGAATTTTTATGATCACTTTCACTGCGCTATCCTTTGTCGACTGAACAAAAAGATACCGCCACAGACGACACCAAAAATACGATTGAAGCTCGATTGATTCATAGTAATGTAAAACCCCGTACAGGCCAACAACCATCATCACAGTCATCGATGATTCCACTGACAATGACGAGTATCGTACGATGAGAGAATACAACGGTGCCTGAACAGTTCCATAAACACTACTGGTGGCGGTTCACAACGGAAAGTTTGAGCGAAATTTTCTCTCATTAAGCTTCAATACAAT
Organism: Aedes koreicus; assembly: GCA_024533555.2. NCBI lineage: Eukaryota > Metazoa > Arthropoda > Insecta > Diptera > Culicidae > Aedes > Aedes koreicus. The sequence goes on from JAHHFK020003649.1 coordinate 52,240, forward strand.
GATGAGAAAAGGGTATGAATTCACAAGCGCGAAAGGAGCACATGGAGTGCCAGGGAACGGACACGCGACTATGACTTCTCCATGCGTATAGATGTTCGTGTATTGCGTGTGTGCTCATGGTTGTGGTAACCCCATCGGACGATTCGAAGGTCTGTCGTATCTTGCTTCTGCCTTCCACCTCGCACAACGAGCATCATCAAAATCAATAGATGCGGAATTCCACAAACCAGTTACTCCTTTCGAAGGGCCACTAAGCACTGTGTGTGACGCCATCAAACCGGCTTCGAGTCTCATTTGAGGTGGTCCTTTAAATACGTCACGTTCATAGAAGGGAGATGAGTTGGAAAATCTACCACAAACAATGCACAAGTGCAAGAGAAATGTACCAAAACAGCGTAAGGTAGCTTTGTTTTACACCAAAAATCTTGTAACGTACTTAATGGATGCCTCTTTATGTTTACAGACTTCCACCCGTTTCGTATGACTATACGTCATGCTTACAGTATACCAGTCAGTCGGTCAGTCTGATAGCATTGCATTGCTTACGAACGCGATTATCATAAGTGAGAAAACGCGATAACATAATATTAACATATTGCATAATGAAGTGCATTATTTGCACAGCCAAAGAAACAGAAACAGATATCATTTTTCACTCGAACCAATGGAGGAGAACTAATACCGTAAATACTCGAATTTTTCGAAATGATGCGAAAAAATCACTACTAATCAGTGATAACATTTCGGGGGCACCAGGACATGCGTGAATACCATAATGTGACATAGCAAACAAATTCATTGAATCGGGTTAAGTCAAATGTCTCCGTACGTTCTGTGAGTCAAGCAGTCAACCTAACTCGAAAGTACCAACTCGAAAATCACCTGATATTTGGGTAGGTGTAAACAAAACAGACCTCATGCATTGAGTGAACTGGTTTGTGAAAACGGTGGAGGGGAACTTTCTTGCTTGGAATTAATTGGCAAACGGGACTTAAGCTGTAAATTTGCGGGTCGTTTAAACGCAAAATTTTTCATCACTAACAGCTCCCGCGAGAGAAAAAAAAAACGATTTTCACTTCGAAGTTTTCGTCCAACGGGGGTTGCCTCTTGTGGATTCACTGACTTAGATGACTTATGTAATTAACTTCGCCATAATCATGTTTCTCTCTGCACATTGCAATAAATTTGGCTCTGTGGACTTTATCCAGGCACTTGCTAGTGATTCAACCACGAAGATTTCATTCAATTCAGCTTTAAATTAGGATTAGTTTAGGACAAGCCATATTATTCAATTGATATCACATCACTTATTCCACTTTTTTTTTGCTTCGGCCAAATGCGTGAAATATTCAAACTCGTAGAACTAAATCACTTCTGTTAACTAACCAACAATCACATGAGAAAATAACCCACCGCACAAAGTGTCACTTGTTAAAGAGACATTGTCGTTAATTATGCCAATCGTGTGCACCAACGAAAATCACACCACCGAAATCCGCCACGTCTCAAAAGCTACTGTCCACTCGGGTCCGACGGCGACAGCCAATATCCAACAACCTGTCTGTGCCTTGCTGCCGCACCGTGTGGGGTTTGTGACTTTACACTCTCTTCGCTCATCGAACTCCCATCAACGAACAACGAACGACTCAGGCGAAGAAACCTGTCGTTTCTAGTAGTTGGTGTTTATGCTGCAGACTGAGTTATTGTAGTAAATTACGTATGGATTTGCAATCCTCAAAACCCGACTGCGGAACGTAATGTGTGGTACAGGTTTTGAACGCAAAAAACGACGGGTAAGGAGATGAACAATCATTATACAAGTAAGTTCCCATCAGCACAAAAAGGTAATCAAGGTTGACTTTGAACGAGACTTATCTACCTAAGGATTCTTTCAGTATGGGTTAGGCGAGAATCACGCGTACGTTAATAAGCAAAAAGAGGATGCTTCCAAATCAAAATCATGCTGACTGTTTGTGACGTCAAATTTATGGAAAAAAAAGGATAGATAATTATTTGAAGGGGGTAGACAGCAAAGTGGAATAAATCCCCTCAAATGGTAAGACCAAGATAAATATTGCGAGTTGAATATCCAACATGAGATTTTTGAAGGGTATTACTTTTTGTTAAACAAGCATAAATCGAGCAGTTTACTCGAATTAAGGTAGTATCTGAAATATAACGTAGCAAATTAGATTTTGTTTTCTTTTTTTTTTTTAAATTTGAAACTTCATTTGGGATATTGAGGTTGCTTCTTACTGTCATTAGAATACTGCTGTTTGGAAAAAATCAATTGATCCGAAATTAAGTGCATTATAGAGAGAGCTATAGAGTTCCCTTGCGCTGAACTGGCCGGCTTGACGTGCCGCAAGGGCTCAGTAGGGATTCTTTGTAAAGACCCGAAGCTAAAAGTCAGTTCCATTGTGGTAATATCACATACTATTCTTTATACGGTGTATAATTTCAGATTATCCATAGAATTCGCAAGTGTTGTATAATAATTTTAAATTAAGTTTTTTCTCGTGGCTATGATACTATATTTGCAGCAGGACCACAATTGGCAGACAATTAAATGTAAAAGTTATTATTATTTTATATTATACCATCTCTTTTCTTATACTTTATATGCTATTTTATATGACATTTTCAGCTTCGCATTCATGCATCTTTGTAAGTTTTAGCCCACCTATTCCAGGTTAAGTATTTGAGAAGATAGGAAGTTTGTTACGTCATGATTCAAAAAAGTTAACTTAAAAAAGCTTTCAAAAAATATAATAATTCAAAAACTAACATTGTTTATAATCATTCATTTCAATTTTCACAGACATAAAGAATCATGTATAGGTCCAGTAAATTTATTAAGTGTCCGTTTTTGGCATTATTCATACTTATATGAAATTTATTTCGCCTTATTGTTAGCTTAATTTTTTTTTCATTCTGCTAGGCTGCCAGGTGATCAATTTTCTTTTATTATACATACAAATATTTTGGTCCAACAATCAATAACAGACCTTAGAAAGTTTCGCCATTGCAGAGTTACAATCATCAAACACGGCATGAGCTGAATAGGCAAATAGCTGCATTTTATTATTAAAGGTATATTATTTAGTATTCCATTGTAAGAAAATCATATTAATTTCACTGCATTTTTCATACATTTATATAACACCATATGTTGGGATGAAGAGAGGGATCATCAGAGCACCCAATTGAAGCGATTTGGATAACGACTGTTCCAGAAAGTATAAGCACACCTTATTTTAACGGTCACTTTGAATATAACGAAATATTTCTATATGTTTTGGGGGGTGGAAGTAGTGGAGAAAGGTGAGGGGGGGGGGCTGAGAAAGGTGGGGGGGGAAGGGGGGGGGGGGGGTACGATCTGCAATTCGAAAATATAGAGAACAGTGTACGTTTGAAGGCGCCGACGAGTGCTCGGAAATCCGGTCCTGTTAGTCCGGGTATCGATAAAAATATCAGGGATGCCTACAGGCGAAAACAAGCGACTTCCGTTCGGGATGTTGCGAAAAAACTAGGGACCGTCGAGTAACGTCATGCGTGCCAAAGAAAGACTTGGGCTAAAAACATACCGGAAGCAGAAAAAATCCAAAAGGAACACAAAACAGGCCGCGTCCGTGAAACCACGGGCCCGCAAACTCTACGATTCGTTATTGTGTAGAAATTCTGGGTGTATAATAATGGACGATGAAACGTATGTGAAACTAGATTACAAAACGCTTCCCGGACCACAATTCTATACTGTAAGCAAAGACAAAGACATCCCCGAAATGGAGAAGGCAATTTTTACCGAAAAATTCGGTAAGAAGGTTATGGTTTGGCAGGCAATATGCGAGTGTGGTAAAACATCTAGTCCGTACATCACAACAGAGACGATAAACACTCAGAAATACGTTAAGGAATGTCTCCAAAAGCGATTATTGCCGATGATCAGGCAGCACGAAGGTCAAGTAGTGTTTTGGCCTGATTTGGCGTCATGTCATTACGCAAAGGACACTTTAGAATGGTACAAAAGTCAAAATGTATGTTTCGTGCCGAAAGACATGAATTCGCCGAACTGCCCGGAGGCACGGCCAATCGAGACTTTTTGGGCTTTAACCAAAGCAAAGCTTCGAAGATTCATAAAACCAGCGGACGACATCCAAAAATTTAAAAAAGATTGGCCAAAAGTGGTCAAAATGGTGGGAAGTACCACTGTGCAGAAGCTAATGGGTCATGTTCGAGGAAAAGTTAGGAATCTTGACTATGATTAAATATTTTGATTAAACGAGAGTAAAATATCATATAAAACACAAATACAAATATGATTTGGCAATAACAATTATTAAAACTAATAAAAACATGACTTTTTTGTTATTTTGAAAGTGTGCTTATACTTTCTGGAACAGTCTATAGGAAGAGTGGGACTGCCAACTTCCTGTTGTTAACACTTCGTGAATAAAGAGCGGGCTCTTCTCCCCATCTAGTGGGACTTTTTATTAGGCAAGGGTTCGGTTTTGGTGTGGTTTCTGCGAACTCGTTTCTGGAAGGATATTCTCTCTAGACCCCTGTAGCTTTGGGTTGCGCGTATGTGTATCTGTTTACGGGCCCACAAAACGTTTTTGGCCCTTCATACAAGAATATGATGAAACATTTATCACAGTACAACCTTGATCAAATCGTTTAATTAAAACAGTCCAGTGCTAAAGGCGGTTGCCTTGCTACAATAGATGGTAGTTCACATCATCATCATCATCATCATCATCATCATTATAGAGAGAGCTATAGAGTACTATTAAATCCACTACGACCTTCACCTTAATAGTTATAATTTAGACCCATCGAATAGCTCGGAATAATATTTGAAGACTGCGTAGCGTTTGCTTAGAACTCCACGAATAAATACATGTTTTTTTTTTACTGAGATCTCAATTAATTTAATTATCATCTACTTAATAACACCATCATTATTCATTATCAAATTCAGTGTAGTCTAGAGGGTTTCAAAAAAGCCGTCAAAAATTCAGTCGTCAAATTTAACCTCTAGGTTGACGAATGCAACAACGTTTCGTTATAAAAGGTGAAGAAGAAATTGCCCATATTAAATTTTCCATAATTATCCAGCGAATTTTTGATGACATTCCTCTTTAAATCTCATAACAGTTAAAGCAATTCAGGAGTTGAAAGTGATTCAGGAGCATGATATAATATGTCTTGAAATGTTGTTTATCATTCTCAAGATTCTGTTTGCATCTTACTTAATGAATCCTGGTGAGTGTGAGCTTTTTAGTGGAATACCTGTAACTAGAAAAATGAGACGAAAGATCAGTAATTTCCATTTAATTCGAACTACCTTTATTGCGTAACATAACAGAAACGTGTATTTCGTCTACAATGTGCAGACTTCTTCAGTGTCGAGTATTAGTCCACGACACTGAAAAAGTCTGCACATTGTAGGCGAAATACGCGTCAAGATAAACAATAAAGGTAGTTGGAATAAAATGGAAATTACTAATCATTCTTCTCATTTTTCTAGTTATCTTACCTAATATTCTGAGCTCATCTTGTACAGATTTTTCCAGTTAAATTCTCCATTTTTGCACAATTGCAGTTGAACTACATACGGATTTGGAATTGCTCATAATTCCGAGCCGATCTTTGATGAGATTCTACACGCACAACATCTGGTCCGTTAACGATGGTCATAAATACGCGAACTAAATTATACAATCGGCAGATAATTCACGTTTTTGAGGTTAAAAATTCTCTTTGATCCGAGAGCGGTTTTGTTTCCGTGAAATATTTTCTATGATTTAGAACACATATATCGGTAATGTATTTTGCTACAATTTTGCGCACCGTGTTGAGGAATCTGAGCGTTCCTTGTACAAATTAATCCTACTTGGGAGACGCGGCGGTGTAGCTCAGTCGTTACCCAGCAAAAGGTCTGGAGTTGCATCCCAGGCCCATTCCCTTTTATTGCCATTTGTCTTTCTTTTTATCTTTTCATTGATCCCATCAATTAGTGTAGTTTGAGGTGATTTGGACATCCTAAGGAAGACACCGTTTATTGTTCGATCAGTGTTTTCGATGTCACACAAGTATACATAGGTCACATAGGTTCATAGGTATGCGCACAGCAAAATCTAGCCAAAGAAAAACATAACATTATTTCTATTTATTTCTAAAACCGAAAAAAAATCACCGTAACAAAGGGTCATTTACATCAAAATATTATTATACGGACTTGTTATATCAGTATGCTCTTACGTTCTATACCATCCATTAAGTTCTTCACAGTGTCCTCAGTTACCTCTCTGGAAGCATTTTCCCACTTTTTAGCAAAATCTTTCTCATCATTTGCCTCTCCTTTCGATTTCCCAAGGTTTCGCTTCGGGATGTTCGAAGGATTACAATCCTATGGTACAATGTTGATGTTCTTTTCTGCATACCACTCCAGAGCCGCTTTACCATAATGGCAAGACGCCAAATCAGGCCATAACAATACAAAACTCGTGTGCTTTTGGATAAATGGTAGTAACCGTTTTTGCAGACACTCGTTGGCGTAAACTTGTTGGTTAATCGTACCAGTAGTTATGAAGATTTTGCTCTTCAAACCACAACTACAAATAGCCTACCAAACCATGTACTTTTTAGAGAACTTCGACAACTTTTTGGCCTTGAAATGATCGTCAACCTTGCCACGATGTAATGCGGTATAAAACTCAAGACCAGGAATCTGCTTTGACGTCTGTTTCATCATCCATAACCTCGCAGTCAAATTTTGTCAGCAATTGTCGTATAGCTTACGCGCTCTTGTTTTCGTACTGGTTTCCTGCTCCTCGTTCCGGTTTGGGGTTTTTATTACCTTGTACGACCTATATCCTGCCGCTTTCTTCACTTTTTGAGCGAAAGAATACGATGTTTTGACCTTTTTAGCCACATCTCGGATGGAAAGTTTCGGTATTTGCTTAATTAGCCGAAGCACTGCATCCCGCTGGGATTTGAAGTTGTCGTTCCGCTTGCCGCCAGATCCTGGTTTTCGATCGAGAGTCAACGCTACTTACTGTTGAACTAGGGACTCCGAGTGATTTAGCTATGTTATGATGCGACATAGACGGATTTTCCACACTATTGTGCAAAATTTTTGCAAGCGATTGTTGTTCTTTCGACTCAATTTTTAATACAATGCTTTTGTGACAGCAAACCGTATGAAACGGTTTATACGTTTATACACAATGACATTGCATTAGCGGTATTGGTGACATCTCGTTCTTTGGTATTTGTGTGTCCAGTTCTGATTCGGTCAATGATGATCTTCTCCTCCGTGTTCAGATCTAGTCCCTGATGCCCGATTTTCCAGGTAGGCTTCTTCATGAGGTTAAGGTGCCAGATTCTTTTCGCTTCAGTGATGTTTATGCATGTCTTTTTATTATAACTTATTTTCCATGCTAGGTAGTTTTTTTCCGGCTTTGGATTTGTTGAGAATTGTTTGCAATCCTCCTCGAGAGTCGGTGAATATAACGGTCTTTTTATAGTTTTTGGTTCGAATGATTTCCTTCGCAGACCAGATTGCCGAACTCGGCGTTTTTTGATCGAAAATTTGTGTTGATTTTTTTCTGAGACTATTAATTTGTCTGCGCTATCGTAGACTGCTACAGCAGCCCCAGTCGCTGTTTTGGACTCATCCGTGTATCCAAAATGCTTGGCTGTATTCTACTTTTGGTTGTTTTCCTTCGAAGAGATTTACTTTGATGAGCCTGGAGATGTTACAATCGGAGTATTGTCGTCTGCTGCTGAGTGGCATTGAAGGATCCTTCGAATGCAAATTTGCCATTATGTAGCTGCAGTTTGTTGTGGTTTCCGTGATGAATGATCCATTTCCTGAATTTGCTTGCACATCTCGCCGATTTTGAGTTGGTTGTTGTGGAAGGAGCTCTTGAGTATTTCGTTCAACATAAGACACTCACGTCTGGTGTCCAGCGGCGTTTGGCCAGTATCAGCTGAGGATAACATGGATAGGAGTCCTTGTCAGATAGCGCATTGAGCTTAGCAGGTAGCTGTTGTGAACAGTTTGGAGCTTTTGGAGATTTGTTCGGGCAGCATTTCCGTAGACTTGCACTTGCGCTCCATATTCTAGTCTGCTCCGTACGATAGCGTATCCAACCTTGATTAGTGGTTTTTGGGTAAGCGCTGCTGTTCCTTCTGCCGAGAAATTTGATGATTTTCAGATGCTTTGGTCTTCACCTCGTCTATATGTTTTCCTTGGGTCAGGGTTTTGTCCAGAACATAGCCTAGGTACCGGTGCGTGTTATTAAGCTCGACCATTTCCTGTCATAATTTTATCCTGACGTTTCTTGTATCTTTCCTCGTGAATGCTATTGCGGCCGATTTGGCTTCATTAATTTTTAGGTCCAGAGATTCTAGATTCGTATGTAGGAAAAGAGAAACGTGTTGGCCTTTTCGGCAGATTCTTCTGGGTCGTTACCTGACAAGACTGCCGCAAGGGCATCGGCGAATTGGACTAGCTCGCAGTTTTCTATCCTAATCTCATGTAGTTCATTGGTGTAGAAGTTGAATAGAATAGGGAAGAGGAGGCACCCTTGAGGCCGACTTCGCTGACTTCTCTGTAGACGTCCCCTTCTGCTGTTTTAAGTACTAAGCGACGACGGCTAAGATAGGTGTGAAGCCACCAGAGGAGTTTGTTGGGGATGTTTAGTTTCTGGAGGTTTGCTAGAAGATTTTGTAAGTTTACACGGCGAAGGCTTGAGACATGCTAAGAAAGATGACTATGGGATGGCCACCGTCTTGTTGGATGTCCTTTAATCCATACGACATTGTTTACGCAACTTTGAGCTGAGCAGTTTTTCCTAAATCCGAAGTAAAGGAGTGGGTCAAGATTCCTTATTTCAGCTATTTCAGCTAGGCGTCCGTTGACCGCAGAGCTGATTAGTTTAAGGCAGACATTCATGAGACTATAGGAGCTTGGGACCAACGGATTACCCTTATTCTGGGGGATGGGTTTTAACAATGTTGTTCGCGATCCGTAACGAAGACTTCATTCAGCATCTCGCAGATCTTGAGCTGCATGCCCTGTCTCAGATGTTTGAGGGTGTCGCATGACAGTCCGTCCTCTTCGCGGAGTGTTTTTTCATTTTGTGTAGGGCTCCCAGGATCTCTTCCGCCGAGAGAGCCATTTCGTAACCCTTTAGGTTCGTAAGGGTTTTGGATGTCGACTCATTCACCCACTTGAGCTTGTTGTCGTAGCAGTGCGTCATAAAGTCCTCTACATCTTTAACTGTTGTTTCCTCTGCATCGGCCGAGACCTTTGATAATATTGAATAGTTGCTTCCACCAAGCTGTTTCGTCGATTGCTTCTGATAGTTCGACACAGTATGTCCTTTTGGCTTTCTTGTTAACCTTTTCAAAATTGCTCTTCCTTTTTTGCAGGCTGATCTCAGATTTGATGATACTTGGGCACTTACAGCACCACCTAGCGGGAAAAAAAACACTTTAACCGTGGTCTCATTTTGATGGTTTTCCATGCAAACTTATGGGTAAATGTTGACCGATTTAATCCAGAGGCTCACGGTGCCATGCGGCACCAGGGGCTAGTTTACCAGATTGTTTCAACAGACGATAAAGAGTTATAAGTTATTAAGAGATTTGATAAATTCTTAGGGGGTTATTCCGAAAGTCTTTTGTCATTAGTGAAGCCAGAAAAGTCACGTTTCAGTGACGTGACTCTTTTGTGCAAATCGATTTGATGAGATTCGTCACTGCGATGTGCTTTTCTCACTTGACGAGGTGACAACCGAAGCATCGACTCTCAAAATTACCCCCACTAACATTGCATTGGAGCCTCAGATCAGTAAGAGCACGGTTTAGCAAGCTGGGGGCGATGGGCTCAATTCCCGGTCCGGTCGAGGGAATCTTTTGAGTTGGAAATTTTCACGACTCCCCTGGGCATAGAGTATCATTGTGCTTATCAAACAATACACAAATTCATGCATTGGTGTTGGTATAGAAAGCTCTCAATTAATAACTGTGGGTGTGCTTCTAGAATAAATCTAGGGTTTTTTTTCATTTGGGCGAATCTACAATTGAGAGATTCTCTCCGGGCTCGCTCTCTTTCATTCATTAAGCGCCATTATAAAACTTTCGTGGCATTCTAGTAGTACAGATCGAAACACAACAGTGATGGCTAGCATACTCTACAAATAGTAGAATGAAAAACGTAAAGGTGATTGATTTATGAATGAAAGAAGCGCCCAAGGCAGTTAGAAGAAAAAGTACTTTTGCTTAAATGCTTCCATTTTGTAGTCGTACCTTTGAACACTGCTGAGAAGGTTGGGTTTCATATTCGAGCCAAAGCAACACAAGCATAATGACGGGTATTCTTGGATTAAATTAACCTTAACCTTGATCATTAGCTTATAAGCCGTAAAGTTATTTTTTTTTTTTAAATTTATTTCACATTGTGATCTCCGCAAAGCTAAGCTTCAGATACTGAGCAAATTAAAATCATATTTCTGAAAATGGACTTATCGCTCTTTGCGGCACAGAATTATTATTTTTTATCCCACGTAACATATATGAACCGGTTAAGAATCATCAGTCATTAGCAGTTTTTATTCAATGCTCGCTAATTTCGCCAATTACATCGTTATTCAATTGATGCCTGACCGACAAGATAAAATATTTGTGTTACGTATCGTGATTTGTTAGTTTTAGCAAAGCTCATCATTTCTACTCTGTATCAGTCTCAGTTGAAGTTTACTGTTTCAGAATTCAATCGAAATACTCTTAATTGAACAGTTGAAAATTTTATAGAAAATATTAAAAGTCCGTAAAAATTATCACGTATATGTTACTTTTGCCACAACACGGTCTCTAGTAGTCAAGTAAACTTTTTCTTGTTCGCATTATAGTGTCATATTATGTGAAATTCCTATTTACATGAAACTGTACTGCAAAAATATAACTGCAGAAACTCAGCTTTTAAGCACGCAAGCAAGAATGCTCAAAGTGCTCAATCAACATTAGGTAATGAGCAAACGTAAGGTTCCAGTCAATACTTAATCTTTAGAAATAATAATGATAATAATAAAACAACCGGTTCGTTCTCACTTGTTTGCAGTTCAATGCGTCAATATTTGTCTATATCACCATTTACGTCAATCCATTGAATCTATTGATCATCCCGTAAGTATAGCCTACTGAGTTAATAGTCTCTTCAAACCCTTCAGACGTACGAATATTTTCTTATGGTTGACTTATATCGATGGGAATCACTGACGATAGACCAAAACAAAACAAAAAAATATCCGTGGTCATTAGACAAACAAAAAATCACTCACCTCAATCTTCGTCGCTTCTCATTGAGATTCTGTTCATAGCTCACGTGCGGTGGTTGCACGCCGTTGTGCGAGTCTTGCGGGAACTCATCCTTGGCTTCGTTCTCTTCCAGCCCATCTTCACCGACGAGAAAGTTAGGCCTCTCACCGCCATCTCCATCGCCCGTCGCATCCATTCCGTTCTCGGAGACGATGTTATTTTCGTTTACAGAGTCCAAGCTAGAATCGGTGGAATGACTGGAAGCGCAGTGGTTGTTGAGGTTTTCTGTGCACGATTCCTTATCCTCGTAGATGTGATTGGCATTGGAAAATGAAACACGTTTTATATGATGCGCAACGGCATCAATCGCGACCTCTGTCTCGACGTTACCGTTGGTGTAGCCGTGCTGGATAACTTTGTTGACGACAGGAGGTTCAGTATCGCTGCCCTCCGCTGCCGGTTCACCTGTAAAATAAGGATTATCAATGAGACATTGATTTTTATAAAATTTTACTAAATTGTAGCAAAAAGAACACAACACAAACTCATGCCAATATTACAAAATATCATAAAAGAAAATGAAGTGATCGTAACAGGTGTGTTAGAATTACGTACTATCGAAAGATGTACTATACTGCCTGTCCTTCAAGTGATTGGAGGGCGGGGAAAATTTTGTAGGCAAATCGTCGGACGTGTTACTGGTGCTAGTGGACCACCATTTTTGTAGAAATATGTAGACAAATAAAACAACACCAGTAAGCATCAGGGTAATCATTTGGATGATTGTGTGGTTAATGGCTAATCACGTCTATTTCATCATTGATAAGTGCTTCAACCTGATGGAGACGAGAAGAAAGTTACAATTAACCATCAATGCTAACACAATGTGATGCAATTTGGAATTGACAGAACAAAACATAACTTGAAGAAAATTAATTGAAGTGAACATGTTTATTCTAGTTAGAAGGGTCAATGACGTTTAAATATCACCGCACATTACACGAAACTCACTTATTATTTCATGTACGTTCCAAGTAACACTTACGTTAGACAGAATGAACAACACACAGTAAACGATCTACGACACAACCACGACGATGGTTCAATTCCAAATGAGTTCAGTTCAGTGCATATTATTACTGAATTGAATATTCACAGCAGTGTTACATCGTTTCGCGGTTGAAGTTTCGTTCTCGTTGAAAGTGAGTGTAAGCTTTAACCCAGCAAGAAGCTAGTCATTATCACGCCCGGTCACAGTCAGAGCGCAATCTGTCGAAGATGTCGAATACCTGTTTTGTCAGCTGATGCAAAAAGTAACAGCATTCAGCCTGGAAGCAGCGAAAATCTACGTAAAAAAACTGCCTCTCTGAGCTGATAGCGCTTCTATACCGCAGTTTATGTTTATCAATAACACTTAAAAACAATCCACCAAACGGTAACAACGACGACGCGCATCGTTGAGGAAGAAAACGCCCTACTTCGGGATGTACGAGATGTTGTATAATCAAAGGAGAAAAGTCGATTCATTCAGGACAAATCAAGGTTGCCCGGGGCAAAATGTTATGTGATTAAAAAACGTAATCCGCTTAGCACTGGATCTGCATTTGTGTACTGCGATGGTAAGAGTAGTCGGGGTTTTAGTAAGTAATGGCGATAGGCGTTGTGACGATCGGCCAACATGATCTTGTTGGAGCTCGTGATCATTTTGGTATATTCTGGTGAGTGTGAGCTAGATGTAACTAGATGTCAAAATCTCTTGTCAAATTGACATTGACAAAGAGATGTCAATTATTTCCAGGGGTGAATAAATTCGTTAAATAAATGACTATTTATTTGAACTTCATATAACAAATTTTTTTAACTGCGCACATTACGGTTTCGCTTTTGCCATCAAGCTTCAATCAGCTTAGTTCTCAAAGATTTGAGTCGCGTGGTTTCCGAAACATCGTTTTCTACGTACTGAATAACCTTGTCAAGCGATACCAGCACGTCAAAAAAATCCTGCTTTGTTGTCGGTTCCTCGTCGGCGCTCATTTGTCCCGAATCTGATGCATTAGCTAAAACATTTTCGTCAATGTCATGACACCAGCAACTATGTTATTGTCTGTGTATACCTAACAATTTTCTCAACTTCCGCAATAAGCATTCGTATGTCAGTCGCATCATCTAGTCCCGGATATTCCTGTTTGGGCACATTCATTTCATCATGAATTAACCCAGGTCGTCAATAAGCTTGTTCCACGAGTTTCTTATTTTGGTACGGAACGGGACTAAATTCAGTCCCATGACTGTAGTTAGTCCCGTTCCGTACCAAAATACGGCCAGCCAATTCAAACACATTTTCATTGAAATGATTTTTTAGACGTTGATCAAACGACAAGTGTTCATCTTCCAAGACTAGTTTCATCATGAGCTTCCGTTTGTATCGTGTCTTGATTGCATTAATTACCGCTTGTTCCATCAGTTGGCACTCGCTGGTGACGTTCGGTGGAAGATAGATCTCCTGAATCAAACCTTCATCACTCTTCAAGTCGCAACCATCGCCGAATAGTTTTTCAAAACCAATAGAGCTTTTGACTCAAGACCCATTTCGCGGCTGAAATTTCGTACAGCTGGTATGAATTCTTCATCAAACCATTTTCGGAACAATACACGGATCATCCATGCTTTTTTGGAGGAATAGTACGAAACTGGCAACTCCCTGTTTGCTCCGCGCGGGAGATCTCGAGGGTTTTCTGATCTACCGATAAACATCAACTTGAGTTTAAGAGAATTGTCAATATTTGCACAAGGCATAAAAATATACCTGGTTTGGTTGAGTTTACGACCAGAAGCAGCTCCTTCATGCAACAACACTACCGTTTAAGATGTTATTAGCTTAGTAAAAATTGTCGATTCATCGGCATTGAGTAACTGTGATGCATTTATACACATTCCAAGGATCCTTTGCATCAAAACGGGCTTGAGTTTAGCATATGCCTCAAAATCTGCGGATGCTTTCTCTCCTGCCGCTGTAGCCATTCACAAATCAAAGCGTTCCTTGAATCGCTGGGCCTAACCGTTGGAGGCAAGGAACTTACTGTCCGTATAGCAACTATGCTCCTGAAAGGCCTTCAAGAAGGAAGCTGCTTTTGCTCGCATAATATCCGCCGGAACAACGATATTCGCCTCCCTTGGCTGTAATATCCAAATGGACAATGTTTCCTCCATCAACGGGAAATGCTGTTCCTTTAGAGTCCTTCGCTTCTCCAATCCATGTTCTCTATACTTGTCTATTGCAATCTGGATCACCGTTTTATTTTGGATGAACCTGCTCACAGACGACTTTCCGATTCCATATTTCTTGGCATGCTGTTCGTGCGACATTCCTCCCGCCTCTGCTTCTTCAATAATTTTTAATTTGTCCGTCAGCCGAAAGTGTTGTGTACTTCCGTTTGGATCCCGATGGCTAATCCATCTTGAAATGCTGGAAAGCTTTTATTTATACCTATGCAAAAGAATAATTAATTGAAATGATAACATACCTATTTTCAATACGATGCATGTAAATACGCTTCAAATCAACAAGTTTTCTGCAATCCACTTTTGGTAAAATTTACACAATCACAACAAACTATGCAGGCACCCCTCAAGCAAATATACCCTTCATTTGACCCAACTAACGAATCGGATTCGGTAGTTGGGTCGAAGTGGTAGCACAACCACCGAATTCCGACTGTAGTTGTGGAATAGTGTTGCGTTGCTTGAAAAATATATCTTTAAAGTTCGTCAAATCAACTGAAGTTAGCTAAAACGTTGTCTCTTAATTTTGTTTGTAAACTTCTATCATTTAGAGTTTGTTTTATCCAAAATATTAGCAATTTGGTAGCAATTTTATGGTGCAATCTGCTTGTAGGAGCACATGCTATAACTATGCACTGAGTTATCTATTTCAATCTTGAGAGAAAATTCTAGTTTCCTTTCATTAGGGCGAATCTACAATTGAGACATTCTCTCCGGGCTCGCTCTCTTTCATTCATTACAGCGCCATTATAAAACTTTCAAGGGATTATTTAGTACAGATCGAAACACAACAGTGCTGGTTAGCATAATCTACAAATAGAAGAATGAAAAACGTAAAGGTGATTGGTTCATGAATGAAAGAGAGCGACCCCGGAGAGAATCTCTCAATTGTAGATTCGCCCTAATGAAAAAAAAACCCTAGAAATATTTTTTTCATCCCACTTTTAGGTGGAATTATCACCAAATCATTATCATCATAAGAAGCGTTTCTAAATGCCAACAAGCATTTCTGAACAAACTAGATCTCAAAAATTAATGGATAGAATGTTTTTTCGTTAGAGCAAATAAAACACAGTGAATAGGAACCCTAAGAATTTCTTTGGAATCAGTCAACTAGTGCCAGGCATATGTCCGGAAAAAGTCCTGAAAAACAGATTTCAAACAATAGGTCATATTTCTATATAATAAGCAGAGCAGAAGGCAGCAGAAGAAATCGGTATTAACGGATCCGAAATCATCAAAATACAAGAGGATTGGCTGGCAAACACATCAGAAGAGTGTGAACCGATAGATTTAAACCCATCAGAATCTAAAGAAAACGCTTTCACTGTGACCGTTTCCTCACCAAATTTGCTATCGGATGAATCAGATTCATTGGATGCGGCTCCATCACCTGATGTTGATTTGAGCAAATTGTTATGAAAAGACAATAAACATATCTATTTATATTGGACAAGAAAAACATTTTCTTATTAAATTCGCTTAAATGAATCTTGTTGCATATAGCAATTTTATTCATTTTTCGAAAATAAATACCTTAAACCTAATTGAAATCATTAATAAACATCTCTTACATGATATAGAAAGTATGTGTCCAACTTATGGATTGTATGCCAAGTCCTCATACATTTAATGAAAACTTTCATTGACGATAATCAATTAATTTCGCACATACTTTTCATGTGCTAACCCCCATTGCAAAAATCCATGTGGGATCAATGGGGATTTGAGTGTAGGAGTTGACCACTCACTCTGGGTTTACAGGAATTTTATGAGCTTACATACATCCGGAGATGATGTGGGTAGAAGTTTTTCAGGTTTGAACATTAAATTCAGCTCCGATCCGTGCTATGAGTGCATACCTTTTGCTTTTACAAGTGATTTTAACTGAGAATTCCGACGATGCATTGTTCAGGGTGGCCACACAATCATAATTTAAAAATTCCCGATTTTTTCCCGAATTTTTCCCGCATTTTTGTCTAATTATCCCGACTGGGATTGCTGCTGCAAATCGGACTTCTTGCGTATTGCGTAACCTGCTTTGGTCTCTCATTTTGCAAACGAGAACAAATATCGCTCTCGTCATTGCTAAGTCATTGATCTTTCAAGATTCTAGAAGCATAAACATTGAAGTAAAAAAGTAACGCATTCGAGGTTTTCGAGGACAAAATGATGCACGTGCGTTGCGTGCATATTGTATCAAGGACTTCGTGATTTCAACATCGTTTACAGTTCGTGGACAATTCTCTGAGCTACCAAAATCATTTCAATTTGGTTTACCAACAGACACTTTTCAGTTATTGAAAATACTCGCTCCGTCGTTGCATTAGCGACAGGATGAGCACCTTTTTTACAAATGTTGTCAAATTTGGCAGCTCCCTCTTGGAATGACCTCCAGTTCTAGCCAAAAATTGTCCAAACGCTGTTCGTTTCTCTGGATTCCGGCAAGCAACGTCTTTGAAGAATTGAGCACACCTACCCAAACTCTTCTTAAAAGGTATATTAAAGGAGATTTGTTGAGTAGCTTCATCAAAAAACCACAGTAAAAAGATCGACGGTCATTGCGGAATGCCAAAACGTCTTTGTCGGAAATTACTGCAAATTCTCTCGCTTTCTTGATTGCCCATTTAGAGGCAAAGCCGATTTCCTCATAAAGGGCTGGCAGAAGATTGCTCTCCGTCAATTCTATTTCAACGACCGATTTTGCTTTGACTGCCAGACGCTCGGACTTAACCATTTTCTCCATAGCGGCTCTAAGTAGCCCCGTCACATCGTCGAAAAGAAACGGAGCTGTAGGAGATTTGGTCTGGTATTCCCTGAAAAACGACTCGTCCATTGCTGCAGACAGGATGACAAAATTCAGCTTTGGTACCAGCATCTTATCGTCTACCGCATCAGCCACAACAACGAACACTTTTAATCGGAATACCAATGAAAAAACTCCGTTTGAAATTTGGTTGACTTCAAGGTGACTTACACAATAGGTTTCTGTCCACTGCTGTGACAAATATTTGTCTATTATACAAAGGGACTGAGAATTCATGGTATTTTAAAAATGACAACAGTGTTACCACCCAGGTTGGCGGACCTCGTGTAGCATATAAAAAGAAAAAATAATGTAAAATACTTGCAAAGACAATCTTTGCACTGAAATTTACAGTAATACGTAGAATGGCGATGCTTCAGTCATAAGGATCACCCAAAGAGTTCCAGACAAGTAAAATAAAAACCTAAGTAAGTCATGTGCGTAACCTTACCTGTCACATCCGTTTAGTCAGATCTTCTAAGCGGTACGTTTTGAAACAGACTGAACAAAGCCAGCAGACAATGATCCACATGCCAATCTGTTTGTCTTAGCCTCCGATGTTGAGGACTGCAAAGCCAGGATTTTCTCGCAGATCCCTGATTTCCCCAGTCAATTCTTTGAATGCCTTCCAGTTGACAGCCGGGCCATCCATGGAGCACTGAGCTATCTTCTTCAGCAATGCTGGATTTGCAGAAAAACAGTTTCATTCAGTTAATAAACTCAAATTATATTATAATTTGAAAAGGTCTGAGCATGGTTTCTGCCATATAACAAAAATTCCCGATGGATTTTGAAATTCCCGACTTTTTCCCGCATATTTTCCGTTGATTTTGGATTCCCGCATTTTTCCCGGATTTCCCGATTTTCCCGAGTCTGTGGCCACCCTGATTGTTGCTGAAGAAAAATTAACACTGGGGGGGGAAAATAAATATTTTTTTAGGGTGGATTTGCTTCTTGGGGGGAAAAATTATATGGGCCTTCTAATTGGGGAAAAAATTAATTTGGTGGGTATTTTTTGATTTTTTTTGGGGGGGAAAAAAAAAAAAAAAAAAAAAAAATTTTTAAATTTTGGGAAAAAATGGGGTGAGGTTGTTGAAATGGGGAGCGGGGGGGGGTTCTTGATAAACATAAAAAGCGAAAATTGAACTTTTGGCTCAAAAGAGTTGCCCATCATAAAGGGTGTCCACGATGAAATTGCCACACTATGAAATTGCTCTAACTTTTTAACCGTTGGGTAGAATTTAATGAAATTTGGGTGGATTTAGTTCATAGTGCATTATTTACATCCTGCAAGTTTTAAAGTCCTGTGATCAAAACTCGCGGAAATGGAGTCGAAAGAACAGCTCGTGCGTGATAAAATCTTGCGCATTCATCACGAGAACAAGGATCTCTCGCATCGTTCCATCGCTAAAACGTTGGGAATCGCAAATTCCACGGTGTCGCGAGTGATTAAGCGGTTCGAGGAACGGTTGACCACCGATCGGAAGCCCAGAAGTGAAGGAAAAAGTATTCCGTACAACACCAAAAATCACAACCGCGTAGTTGGGGCCTTCAACCGAAATCCGAACGCCTCCGTTCGGGATGTGGCTAAGAAGCTGCACCTAAGCCGAAGTTTTCTCCAGAAGGCCAAAACTAAGGCTGGGCTTCGAACGTTCAAGGTACAAAAGGCCCCTAATCGCGACGAGAAGCAGAACAAGTCCGCCAAAACCCGTGCCAGGAAGTTGTACCTCAACATGCTGACGAAAGTTGAATGCTGCATCATGGACGACGAAACATATGTGAAGGCCGACTTCAAACAGATCCCCGGCCACCTGTTTTTCACGGCCAAGGATAAGTTCAGCGTTCCGGAGCATGTCCGCAGCCAGAAGATGTCCAAATTTGCGAAGAAATTCCTGGTTTGGCAAGCCATCTGCACGTGCGGGAAGCGGAGTGCACCTTTCGTGATCCAGGACACGATGATCGGACAGGTGTACATAAAAGAGTGCCTCCAGAAGCGGCTGCTTCCTCTCCTGAAGGCCCACAACGTCCCAACAATCTTCTGGCCGGATTTGGCCTCATGCCACTACTCCAAGGACGTGCTGAAGTGGTATGCGGACAATAAGGTCAATTTCGTGCCGAAAATGTTCAACCCTCCCAACACTCCGGAGCTCCGCCCCATCGAGAAGTACTGGGCGATTATGAAGCAGCACCTTCTTAAACGACCTAAGGTAGTGAAGACAGTCGAGGAACTGAAGAAAGTATGGGTTTACATACAATAAACGGTTGATTCACAGGTTGTGCAGAATCTTATGGCCGGGGTTAAGGCCAAGGTGCGGGCATTTGCGTATGGACTGTAAATAAAATACGAGTAAAATGGTAAAATGAAGTTTAATAGTTATTTCTCAATCACTGAAAATTTGATGGCAATCGGATGAAAACTCGAATTTTGCGAATCAATTTTGTGTGTGGCAATTTCATCGTGGACACCCTCCGCAAAATTATTGACGAATATTGTAAATAATAAATCGAGTCTGGATGCGATACATTTACGTTACATCGTGGACTGGTGGCAATCATTTTTTAAAATCACGAATAGTCCGCACTACATAAGGTCGGTATCGTGTTCGAAAGAAATTTCTTTTTCTATCTCAATCCCATGTTGAATTCCGTTCACTGAAACGGAAAAGTAAAGATTCGAAAAGAAATTTCTGCAGCAGTATCCACCTGAAAAGAACGAAAAATAAAATTGGAATTTGTAAGGTTCCCACGCAAACTAATGGGCGCTGTCAATTTTACTTTCGGAAAACTGAACGGATGACTGAAACCCTGGTATAGAAACCCTGTTTAAAATGTTCTGAACTACTAATGCAACAACAATATAAACACACTTAGAAAGTTATCTTAAGAAATAAAGCTGATAGGTTACTCATCATGCATTTATAATCGTTAACTTATCAATTTAAGTCATGACATAATGCATTTAAACCGTTAATTTAGTTAAAGTAGAAATATTTCCTAAACATTGTGTTGTCTTTGAGAGCGCTTTCGCATCGTAAACCCTTGTGCTGCCGTCTATCAGTTACAATGTTTCTTTTTGAAAGGTGTTTGCTAATTGCCACTGGCAGAAAATATGGTTATTTACATTAAACAGCCGTACCGCCGTACTATAGGAACAAGAATTATGAAATACCGCCGCAACTATAAAAAAACCTATTCCTATTTATGGAGGAGCTTTTCAATTTCAAAAGTAAATTCAATTGCCAAATGAACATTTTCCTCGGAAAATTGAGAGCAAATGTTGATTGTTGATATTCTTAGAGTAAAGTTTATTTTATTTTAAATTTATAAAATAAGTCCGTTCCTACACACTTGGGCCATTTACCCTAGATAAAGTTAAACAAAAATAAATAACTAGCCTTTCATATCGAAGGCCTTGCTCAAGTCTTTTTAAAACATGGGTGAAATTGGTAGAATCTTTGAAACATTTACTTTAAGGGCTTACGCTGAAGCATTTTCGACGGCAACCATTACCTCAAAATTTAGAATTGATATAACTCCGAATCTGTACTAGATATTTAATCACATCAGTTTGTATGCTTACTTGTTGTAAGAAATCTGATATAGATCTATTTGATGTTCATTCACTAACTATCGAGATTTATCAATTTGAAATAGCGGGGAAAATTTGCGAGAGAAAGGAGAAAGCGGGGAGGAGATTCACATTAAAATTTTGTTGTGGGGGGTGACCATTTTTGGTTAAAATATCGGTCGTTTTTTTTAAGCAAAAATAAAAATCAAAAGCAAATTAAATTGGAAGGTAAAATTAATTTTTTTTTTTTCTTTAAAAAAAAACATTTTGTGCGTGTGGTGTGTGGGGTCACTCACACCTTGCTGGGGCCGGGGGGGCAGAGAGGTGTTATAAATAATTTTGTTGAAAAGTATTTTTTTGGCGGGGAAAGGGGGGGGGCCGGAGCGGGGCGGGTTTGTATGTGGGGGCGGGCAGTTACTCCAATCAAATAATCTTTCGTATCGGGGTGTGTCCCGGCCGGGGGTTGGCCGGGGTGTGTTTTAAATTCATTCTTAACCGTATACATTTTGTAGTTCACAAGTTAATGACTGGAGAAAATGTGGTGAGGTGAAAAATAGTATATAGATTATGTATTACGTCAAAAGTGTCCTTAAGTTATTCTTGCTAGCAAAATCTGTTCAACCAGACAGCAAATTCATCAAACCGTTTCAAAAAATGGAAAAACGTGGATGTAGGAGATCATTTCTTCCCGGATGCATTAATATTTAGTTTCTTTCGACAACCGTCAACATCATAATTTATATATATCAATATCAATACTATCATTTGTGTTCATCCGCATCGTGCGTGGTTCCCAAGCAAAAGTAATGGTCGCTTATCAACAGACCTGACGAACATCCCCAATTTTATTGCACCGACCTATTCGATTGATCAGCTGAGCGGTCGCTATAGATCATTTCACTGCCAGCAATAATTACATTCAGTGGTTGTATGTACATCCAATCTACTACTTCGATGGCCCACGTAACAGTTGCTGATGTTGTTGTTGCTGCAGCTACTGATAACACACCAGTCACATCATGTTTCAAATTTTCTCACGAATAGGCAACAGACACATCGGATGTTTTTTGAGATGAGAGTGGTTATCAGGGTTGCCAGGTTGTTCCACATATCGACAGGCACCAGAATATATCAGAATGGTCATTTAGACCTGGGAGAATCGGTTGGGAATCATTTGGAAATCATCATTATCAGTTTCCACTATAAATCAAGTTTTAAAATTTTGTTAAGACGACGGAAAAATATCGAAATTAACCCCTAGAAACAAGAATATACGCTAACCCTGGCAATAATTGCATGCTAAGTACGGCAGAGAGTGCTCATGTGAGCTATTCGCTGAGAATTGCAATAATTGAGCGATCTTAGGTGGCGCGAGGCTGCTAAGAGTCAATCAAGGTCACTTCTAATGCTGTAGACGCTTACAGCAGTTGACGCATTTCCTATAATTGGGCCCAGCACTACTTTGTCGTATCGAAACATAAACATATTATGTTTACACTATTCACTTTCTTCTCAGAAGGCTTTCATTTCGCTGTGGGTGTTTCGTTGTACCGATCAATTAATTTAAAAACCCTGGTTTTCAAAGCATTGAAGATTACTAAATGAATAGAATAAAACTATTTAATAGTTTGCCTTTCCTTCCAATATTTTTCTTTTGCTCCTACTGATGTGAAGATGTTGACGATGGCAACAACGTGAATGTAGTTGAAAGCAATCACCGTTTTAACCTCGAACCAACCGGGAGTATACTTCCGGGGTGGAAACAGGTATAACCTCTACGCACTTTATTGTGATCAGTACGGTGAAATTTGTGACTTATCAGTTTTGCACTAACTGTTATCATAAAATAATCTATGCGAAAAGTACAACTGTCCGTTTCGGGGGAGGCATTCGATATCTTATCTTGGATAAAATGACTAGCACTCGATCATCTTAGTGTTAGGTCAAATATTTGCAAAGGGTTTGTTCGATAATTTACTTCATAAGTAACGTATTTCGAAGCATTGATTAACACCTCTTTTGGAACTTTGACACTCAACCCGATACGCCGTGTCCCACAAACTAACTCGTACACAAAGTTTTATCAATTCATTGACGGTGGTACAGAAAACAACTCATCCATCATTCATTAGATTGGGCTGTCTTCACTCGAACCGACTCGTACGCGGGCAGTTACTAACCTAACAGAAGGTTTATTGAACCTTGACCTTAGACAACGATTCGACAGGCATATTATTTATCATCCAATCACCTTTTAATTAACACCCACGACTAGGAAAGTAAGTCCACTGATTCTAAATAAGTGCAGCACTGTACTGCTGCAAAAGCACAAAAACCGATATTTAAATCGGAAACACCTTCCACCCAGAACAACTGGCACCGAACTAGTTTAAATGACGACTAAACGCTATGCCTTTAACCGCGACGTGTAACAAGACACTGTGTACATTTCAAAGAAGTAAGCGTTGACCGTAGGTGCACATTCAAATGTTTCGACTTTCGTCCTACAACAACAACAAGCGACTTAGCTTCGTATTTTGCTATAAATTCATGCACGGTGTAATCGGGTGCTTCATTTCGGTGCGCGGAACAACTGTTATCAGTCAGTGTTATGATAAGCAGAATTTGCACGGCTAGCTTTAGAGTTCAGATCTCAGATTCGCTGCAAATGGCTTGGAGTTTCAATGAAGGACTTATCCCTTCATAAAAATAAAATAAAAAAGAAGAATCCTCTTACGCATATGCATGCACAGCGAACGGATGGCTATATTTTCAACACCTGGCTGTTGAAAATTACACAGTTTAGGATGTGACTAATTTTTTTCTTCTTTTAAGCCACGTGACGATAATATATATGTTCGTTCAAAATATAAACCTTACTCTACCCGGCATACGTTTATAGCATCTAATATATTTTTATCAGCCCTTGAGCTTGGAGAATCCGTTTATAATTTTCTTAGAATTCAGTATTTTTTTCTGTATCATGCTTACAACTTTCTGAAAAATCTAGAATACGATAAAACAGAAGCCAGGAGATTTCAAAAAATTGGAATCTACTTTCCACTTCATGGTGATATTTGTATCCAGAAATAAGGATTTTTCTGACCATCTTATCACACAGTTTGAGAACGATCGGGGCATAGTAAGACGGAACCAGCAATATCTAAGCCAATCGGGCAGTGAGAGCTATCAAATCTGAGCCAGTTGAGCATATTTAGGCCTGCGGGCAGTGTTATCAGCCTCTGGGAATAAAATAAACACCGTTGCCAAATCTTCGGACCGAATTTCCGCATAGCTCTTGCTATGAAGATAACTACCAAATACAAAAATATGTTCTTATCTTATCTAACACAAATGCAGCCAGTCATAGAAAGGATCCTGGAAATAATTGGGTTAGATGACGACCAGCTAATTTTTCTTGTCAATATTGATGCTAGTAGCATATAGAAATGATACGATCATAAAAGTGGCCACCGTTCCTTGTACTGATGCCGAAAGTTTCGACAAACTGCATAACGAACATTCCTTTCATACAGAGCCTTTTGTACAAATCGGGAACGCACACAATTTCTCCGAACGTGTGAATTGGATTTACCGGGAAATAGGAAGCGATCCGCCCCTGCTTGGTTTTCATATTTTAAACGGTTTCACTTGCGATTGCCCCAAACTACTCCGATGCAACTTCTCGATCGCATACAAAAAAGTGTTCACCAAAAACACACATTATACACACATGCGCTAACACGAACATACACAGGCATTTTTTGGGACGGAATCAATGCGAAGCATGATTCGTTTAGATAAACAGCAACCCTAATCACATGGTATCATCTTTTTACATAACACGCACTCTGAAAAGTCCATCGGGGGAGGTAGTTTATGTTCCGGTCTGCTTTTTAGCATTTAACTAAAGGGTGTTTTGATCAAAATTTGGTCAACTTCAACTTGACGCATTTCCTTTCATCGTGCATTAAAAAATTGCACACCCTTCATTTTTAAGATGTGTGCGTGTAGTATCATGCCTTTATTTTGATTTTGAGATTAGCACTTCAGTTATCAAAATGTCGTCAAAGGAAGAGAAGCAACGCATCAAAATTTTGCACGTGCATGGAGAAAATCCAAACTACTCTCACGCTAAGTTGGCGAAATTGTTGAATGTGGCTAAATCAACTGTTACCAACGTATTAAAAGTGTTCGGTGAACGTTTGTCGACAGCCAGGAAAGCTGGATCGGGGGGAAATCGATAGCCGGAGGCTACAGCGACGACTTGGATAGAGCTAAAAAACGAGCTGGACTGTCGACTTACAAGAAAGTGGTGACTCCAAATCGCGACGATAAACAAAACACGTCGGCCAAAGCACGATCGCGGAAGTTGTACACGACGATGCTGACGAAGTTTGATTTCGTGGTACAGGACGATGAAACTTACGTCAAGGCAGACTGTAAACAGCTTCCTGGACATGAATTGTATACGGCAACCGGACGGGGAAAGGTGGCAGATATTTTCAAGCACATTAAACTGTCAATGTTCGCGAAGAAATATCTGGTGTGGCAGGCCATCTTTACCTGTGGCTTGAAGAGCAACGTATACATTGCGACCGGAACCGTCAACCAGGAATCTTATCTGTGCGAGCGCTTACAAAACCGTCTACTGCCTTTCCTGAAGCGACACAATTGTTCTGTTCTATTTTGGCCGGATTTGGCATATTGATATTATGGAAAAAAGGCCATGGAGTGGTATGCTGCCAACAACGTTCAAGTGGTTCCCAAGGTTAAGAACCCTCCCAACACGCCAGAGCTCCGCCCAATCGAACAATATTGGACCATCGTCAAGCGAAACCTTAAGAAGACTCAAAAAGCTGTTGTGAGCGAGAAACAGTTCAAGGCAAACTGGCGTTCTGCGGCGAATAAAGTGGAGACTGTACAAAATCTTATGGCAGGTGTTAAACAAAAGACTCTCCAATTCGCATTCGGTAAAAAGGAAGCTTAGATGAATATTTCTCCTGTATACTGTATTAACTGAACTTGAAAAAGAAAAAGATTTTGTTTGCGTCGAGGACATTGGGCTTCATCTTCAGTATAACAAAAAAATTCTCCGACATCTACAGCCTCAAATCACTTTACTGTTCGCTGGTGCGATCCACATTGGAGTACTGTCATAGACTAACCCTAAGACCAGTAGGTCCCGAACAAATACGATTTTTTTCTTGGCTCAGTCAGTACTAGCACATCGGTCCCAAGCTCGGTCCCAAGCTTAATAATACACCCCTAATAATGAACTCACACGAACACACTCTCAAATATTCTGTCAAAATAACACAGCAAATCAAAATAAAGGCGCAAATATGTATAGTTTTTTTTTTTTTAACTTAATTGTTTATTTATAAGGCTCAAGTGCCTTAGGCATAACGGAGCCGAGTTCCAATTCATTTTTACAACGATAATAACTTACTTACTAGGTTAGTTTTGGAAAGCCGAAAAACTCGCGGCTTGGTCGAGGTTAGGGTTTACAATGATTCAGGAAGGAATGGGGAAGTAGGAATCTTAAATATGTATAGTTAGGTGCTGGTGTACTTCGGACCAAGGGGTTCTACAACAGTGAACCAATTTAAAATCGCTAGTTGCATATTGATTGTTGGTACTGTTCTACAGTTTGGAACCCAAATTACAATAATCGTGCTGAGAGAGTCGAGTACGTTCAACGACGCTTTCTTCGATTTGCTCTAAGGAACCTGCCGTGGAGGGACCCGTTTCATCTGCCCAGCTATGAAAATCGTTGCCAGCTGATCGATCTGGAGCTTCTCCGTACCAGAAGAGAAACCTCGAGGACGCTTTTAATTGCAGATACATTACAAGGCAGAATAGACTGCTCTGGAATCCTGGAGCAAATAAATGTTAACGTTCAATCTTGGGATACTTGGGATTTTTTTTGGATTTTTTTAAAGAATCCTCAAGTAGTACTTGGGATGTTTGGCAATGATAACGTCCTTGGTTCAAGTACTACTTTACCCATGCTCTTTTCGCTCAATTTTCAATACTTCTATTCCATTTCCAACCTACCGTACACTAACGGAACTTTCAACACTTTCTCTTCATATCTTTCATTCTAGCAAACATGACTGTCTACTCTTGGTGCCTCATGGCGATGAGCGAAACACCTCCTTCTACATCATATTGTTAAGATTTTACTAACCCTTCAACATCATTTCATGTTGTTGGCCCACTTTATTTTGCCGTAAACAAATTGGAAAGTAACGGAAAAATGGTATTCGGCAGAGAGCGATGTTTGTTATTCAACAAATGGGGTTAACTTTTAAGAATTTTACACTTCACATTATCATATTGTAGCTTTTGAACTGAGGTATTGTACCAAATGTTAAGTTAAATACCGCCAAACCATTATTAGTTGAGATCACCGATAAATTCAACTTGTTCGGTACGATGGGCCAGCGATTAATGATTAGACAAATCCGGAGTAATTTGCGATTAGGGCGTACATGCAAAATGTAAACAAAATGATTTTCAATTCAATGCATAATTATTACCACTAAATCATGAGTTTTGAACTTTTTGTCCTGATTGTGATTTAATGTTGATCATTAAATATTGTTTTCGAAAAAGGGCGTAGAGTTATTTCATTATCAAAACAATTTACTTTGCGATTTACGCCATATTGATTGTTGACAAAGTGAAAGGCGTAATTTAAATCAAGTAATCAAGCATACTAGCATTGAAAGGCGAACATTACAAATGAGCAAATTTCATTAAAAAACGAACGAATTTCCAGCAGTATTTTTTATGAATCAGAAAGCTAGCTTTGTCTGTTTGCTATATTGTACATGAATTTATACGTTAATTTGTAAATTACGATTTGAAATTCTACTTGCAATATTACAATCATCATTCCTCTTCTGTTTACATTCTGCATGTTCGCCCTTATCGCAAATTGCTCCGGAAATGTAGTTCTCTTCCCTATCCCCATATATTTAAAAAAAAACTACAAACGATCATAATCTTCCAACATACTTTCAAGACAGCCGAAACATCTCTAGTGGCTGATAACTAGAACTATCTAAATCTTCCCTTAAAATGCAATCGTTTGCATCAAAATTGTACTAGCTTAAATAAAACTCATTTAAATTGAGCTAGTCCCGATCATTTTGTCTACCTCCTGTAATAAGCTTGCTATGTTCGTTTTGTAGCAGGATCCATTAGTATCCAGGTTGAAACATGAATGAATACATACATTAAAGCAAACGAACAGGAAAATACGAAACCAATTTCACTTTCACGTTTATTGCTTCTGGTTTCATTCGTGTACGTAGGGTTAAGAACTACATTGGTCTAATCGCTAGTTGGTGGCATATCGTGCAGAAATGGTTGATTTTATCTGTGATCTCAACGTCAACGATGTTACTTAAAATTTGATACGATATGTCAATTAAAGAGCTACAATACGATATCTTAAGGCGAGACATTCATGAATATTTACTTCCTTTGTTTTTAATAACAAACGATGCTCCCTCGCCGAATTCTATGTATTCTATACTTTGATACGCCAACCTGCGATCTCCAGGCGTTTCAATGAGTTTTAGACCCAATGAAATCAGTGGGCCAGGTTTGAACCTAAAACAAAATCTCAACAATTTGTTACTTCACAATTAATCAAAATAATACAGGTGTAGAATGGTAGATAAATTTGGAATCCATCTGTGATAGAAGAATAATTATTGTATTTTTTTGTAAAGATCCGGTTTAGAAAACGGGACGAAGTTCTACCCAAGAACCCTATAAGAACGTTGAGTAAGGAAAAATTCGCATCGTCAGAAAGTAGGACCTTGATTCTGAACACGGCCATGTGTGGGTGGTCTTTGCAGTGTATATCTGCTACAGTATGCCTAGTTGACAATGTTGACCTTGAGGAAAATGCGCGCCTCGAATAAAATTAAGAAAACGAAACCGAAAAACAAATAAAGAATAACGAGTATACCGAAAATAAGTGCTTTCGTTGAACTGCGTCGTGTATTGGTGTGTTTGGGCACAGCAGATAAATCCGAAATGCAACGGCAAATGCGACTATTATAACTTGCCGGCTAGTACAACCTAACTGTTGTACTAACAGAAGTTATAGCACGTCATCAATCAGCAGACTCCAGAATGAATAATAACCGCAGACGTCATCATCATTACCGTAGATATTGCCGGTTTCAATGATGAGGATTTCAGATTGTTTGTTAATGAACAAATCGAACACACAAAGAGCAGGTGGTTACCGGACAGTAGTGGGAGGAAACGAGAAAACCATATCAAAACACACACCAATACGAGCGCGTCCGATCTGCTGATGATGACGATGACGGGAATCACACCATCGCTTCTGATTGGTGGAAAAAGCTGAGCCCATATTAATTGGAAAACGATGCCGTCACAGAAAAAAAAAACTTGCACCAACAGCCAACACACGTTATCAATCCATAGGAAGGTTGCACCGGCGACGGCTACCGCTTATCAATATCTATCCTGTCCACCCGGTGATTCAGTGGTTTTATCTTTAGTCACGCGAATGCAGCGAACCTTCCCAGTTCAAAAGAATTCACTCAGGAAAAAAGAGAAAAATATCCAACGTACACTTATCCATATTTTTTCGCCTTGCACCTTCTCTTCAAACGACTTTTCACGAATCGATTTTCTTCACTGTAGGATTCACTTGGTCACTTTTTCCACTTGTGAGAAATACTTATCTAATGGGAATTACTTCCGACACCAAAACTTTTTTCAGTCTGCGCACTGGATTCAACCGTTAACATACTAGTTAGGCTCTAGTCGTCACAATATTTAGAGGCTCATTTTGTACAATGCCGTTAGCCAGCGGAAGAAAAAAACACGAATCGCACAAGGGACGAAATACCGCAACAATATCTCCCGAGAGCAGATCGAAATGTCAGTAAACTGTTTTTGGCAAAAGAGTGCGTGTAGAAAAGTCAGTAGTCATCATCGAAAAATAATCATCCTGATGACGTTTACACCCAGCGGGCTTGAATAATGCCGAAGTTACGTTGTATAACTTATCTAGACCATCGATGATGTTTAGTTTTATGAAACGTCAAAACAAACGGCTTTGATGCGTGCCTGATTCCGGCGGGCGTATAATCAGGATATTCGTTTCGGTCTTTTATTTAGTTGAAATACCATTGAAAATAATCGAATTGAAGTAACATAACATGTTTGAAAATCAAGCGATCCACACGGAGCACAAAGACGTGATACACGATGTGGCATACGACTACTACGGACAACGGATGGCTACTTGTTCCAGTGATCAATATGTAAAGGTTAGAGCATATTGTACAAAAATTTAGACTTTATCAATCTTTGATAAACTATGTCTTTACCTCCACAGGTATGGGATCAAAGTAATACTGGCGTGTGGAGTGTAACGGCCAGCTGGAAAGCACATTCCGGATCAGTTTGGCGTCTTTCCTGGGCCCATCCTGAATTTGGCCAAGTTCTGGCAACATGTTCCTTCGACAGAACTGTTTCGGTGTGGGAAGAAACCGTTGGAGAAAAAAGCTCCCCGACTATGTCGCCGGTGAAACGTTGGGTTCGACGTACTAATCTAGTCGATTCTCGGACCAGTGTCACGGACGTAAAGTTTGCTCCCAAGTCTCAAGGTTTAGTATTGGCCACCTGTTCCGCAGATGGGATCATTCGTATCTACGAGGCACCAGATATAATGAATCTATCACAGTGGACACTTTCCCATGAGATTGCGGTAAAAATACCACTCAGTTGCCTATCGTGGAATCAATCAATGTTCCGCTTACACGCTCCAATGATTGCTGCCGGAAGTGATGATTCCTCGCAAAGTTCCGGTGGAAAAGTGTTCATTTTTGAATATAGCGAGAACTCACGACGATGGGCGAAAACCGAAACCATCAATTCAATCATCGAACCCGTGCACGATATCGCTTTTGCTCCGAATGTAGGACGAAGTTATCATATTCTAGCAGTAGCTAGCAAGGACGTACAGATTTTCAACCTAAAACCGACGTTGTGAGTGACACTTTGTTATACATATTTAGTTCTGGAAGTGAAATTGCAATTGATTTTTACAGAGAGCCAACATCCAACACGCGTCTGGATATCCAACAAGTAGCACAGTTTGGAGATCATTATTGCACTGTTTGGCGTGTGACATGGAACATTACCGGAACGATGTTGGCTTCCACTGGAGATGATGGTTGCGTTCGCATGTGGAAAAGTATGCAGCTAAACTTTTACATTTCAATATTATTAATTAACTTTTGTTGTATTTAGTGAATTATCTAAAAACTTGGAGATGTGCTGCGGTCATAAAGGCGGAAAACCCGCAGGCAGCTCAGGAAAATTCTATAGCACCGTCGGTGTATTTATCCAGCATTGTCAATGCTACTGCAAAGTACTATAAACGTGGAACCATCAGTCATCCAACCCAGGTGCCGAGGCATTAGTTCAACTTTTTTTTTGTCTTTCCAGATGTTTTTTCAAGTATGGCCAATAAAATTAAGAACCATTCGAAGTTATTACAGAAAGTTGTTAATTCATCACATTTTTTTGCATTTTTCTCATTTCTCGCGCTTAGTATGATAAGGACGTAACTGCATTAATTGATTCTATTTTTTCTTCATTATCTTCATCGTTTTCCACGTTCGTTTATATTTCGAAAAGAAAATATTAATTTGCGTAGCTTTCAATGTTTGTTTGTTTGTTTGTTTGTTGGTTTGTTTGTTTCGCAAGAAGCAATCATCTTTCATCGCACTGTATTGAAAAATACGGGGCTTCACCGATTGATATAAAGTAATTTTAAATTATTGACCAGCATCCATTATGATGATGAGAAAAATTAAAGCCATGTTAAAACGCAGAAAAAAGATTCAAGATTATAATAGAATTCACATACTTCATATGTTCATATGCTCATTCTAAAGAGCATACTTTCTGTTGGTTTGAATCGGTCCAAAGCGACTCTGAAGCTTTGGGCCGGTTCATAAACCACGTAGACTCATTTTTGAAAATCTCAGACCCCCCCTCCCCCTCGTAGACATTTATCCATAAATTTTTTTTTTTTTTGAAATTTTTTATGGAGCGTAGACTTTGGTCAACACCCCCCCCCCCCCCCCCCAAAACAGTCTACGTGGTTTATGCATAGCCATAGATCATACAACTAGAATACAATAATGTGCATGATAGATCACCCGAAGTTGCTACTCCGTTATTAGGCTTTTTGACGTTTAATCATCTTTCCCTCTCTGGCTCATGCAGAGAAATGATGGTTTGTTTTCCTCCAAAAGCTTTTCCTTCCTACTTGCACTCCGTTTATCTGAATGGCGCTATAGTGTGCGTGCGTTCAACGTAACTAAGCCTAATTGCCAGATCACCTGTAATTACATACACACTTAATCACAGCTTCCCTGTTCGATTTGCGTAAAACACCTATATTACTGAACAACTGGCTTTCCATAAAAAATATTGTTGTTCAGTGAACCGCGAAAAAAGAATACTTAATTTTCATTAAAATAAACGTTTTACGGGACATCACAAAGTTTCAGTAAAAATAATTCAGAAATTTCAGTATTCTTGTGTTGTACTGAACTGTCAGTTGAAAAAAAAATCCAAATTGCTGAACTCATCAGTACTCTGAAAACTTTGACTTGGCATTCCTTTGCGTTGTTTTCTGGTTTGTTTTTAAGGGAACGTCCATTAATTATGTCGAAAAAAGTGACTTTTTATAAACCAACCCCCCCCCCCCCTGTCACGTTTTTTGTATGGACCTTCAATTTTTTTTGTATGGATTGTCACGTTTTACCAACCCCCAACCCCTCCCCCCTCACTGCGTGACATAATTAATGGACTTTCCCTAATACCACCCAGCGTTGCTTTAAACAATATATATATTTGAATCAACAATATTCCCATTTGATTCGAAAACAAAATATTTTCAAAATGGCATGATCTTTTGTACATATTTGTGTATCTCCTTCGCGCCATTTTATAACACGAAAACTGCAAAATGGACATGCCAGCGGAGATTTTTATCAAGCAACCTGGAGTTGAGAAGTAGGATGTGGATGAATTTGAAATAATGAAGTTACAAAAATCGTTTCAGCTACACAGAGAGGAATTTGATAGTCAATTTTACCATTATTGGGGGTTAGGATGACTATTGCAGTATAGTGATTTTGAACCGACTATGATCATGGTCAAAACTACCATTAACAATAGTTGATGCAACATTTTCCATAATGTCGGAATAGTCCTTGTTCCCATGATCATAGTCAAAAATGCCATGAACGTGGTAAATTCGACCATTTTCATGGTTATTGAAACCAGTATATGCGATAGTCATCCTGACCATGATTTAATTGTCGGTACAACGATGAAATTTTTCTCAGAGTATGTGAAGCAGTCGTCGGTGAATTCCTAGGTACGTTAATTTATATTACTTAAGCCTAGTATGCAGCTGAGAAGTAAAAACCAGAAGTCATTTTTGCCATTTCTACCTAAGTAATTTTGACAACTGCTCAAATATGAGTGAAATGTCAGTTTTCCTTGCGGAATAATCGAACGGAATATTATTTCTTAGAAAAAGTGACAGCCCCTAACGTTACAAAGTTTGCTCTCCTTTTCAGCTGCATACAAGGTAAGTAATTCCGACTGTTAAAGCATTTCTTGGCCATTGCTTGTCCTTTCCTAATGCACATTACTCTAGAGCTGCATACTAGCCTTTATATGCTAAAAATTCTAATTTTATGGCTTATTTCAGTAAACCAGTACACCATTGACATTTTGAAATTTATCTAACGGAAGGAGGTGGAAGAGCTTATACAACAGCCATTTTTGGCGAAAAGGACAAAATGCATGCATGGTACTGTCGTGACCTGACCGAAGTTTTCAGCTTCTATAATGTTGCTTCACTGTTGCTGCTGCTACTGGTCCGTTGCTGTCAAAGTTCGTTACAAGAAAAAGTTTGGTAGTTAAACCATAATAATTCATAATAATCATATCAGCAATCTTTTTCATGATCAAGAATCTTACTCCGTTGGTTGAATCGGCATTTTCTTCTCCGTCTACACCACCTGGCCATTAAGTGAGCCAACAAGACGTCTCAAAACCTTAATGTAATTATGTGAACATTATATATATATTGTTTAAAAACAATAATTAAACCTTGATCTTCTATTTTATCACATAAAATAAAATAAAAATCAAAGCATACCTGAAATTCAATTATTAAAATCAACCACCACTATTTTTAAAACAAATCCAATTTTATTTTAAGTCAAAACGTTTTTTTATTGATTTAAAAACAACGCAATTGAAGTAAAAAGTATATATATTTGATCCAAATAACGATATGCTAGATTCAAATAAAACTATTTTTGAATCTATATCCGTATGTCGTATGGAAGCGTGATTGCAAAAACAAAAATTTATTTTTGATGTAAATATCTATTTCTCTGTATGTAGTATTGAATACCAACAAAATATTTTGTTGATTCAAGGCAGAGTGATTTCTTTGCGTGTAGTTATTTATATTTCCCATCGAAGAATCAACCAACTAAATCAGTTTTAAACACTGGCTAGACTGAGCAGTTATAACATGTTATAAGCCTATCTTGATGACGAATTTTTTGTTGAAATTATTCGTCAACCGTTATAACATGTTATAACTCTGTAGTCTGAACAAGGCCTTTTCGCATTAGTCGATCAATTAGATACAATAAGGTAAATAAACTGAAGAATTCCATAAGGCTCAACTTATGAACGATGCTTTGGAATTTCATAAGGCTGATTTATGAATGGATTTAGTTTCACACGACTTTGTTCTTGTACACTATTAAGCTTTCTTAAACACAAGTGTTTATATATACTAGTGGGCAAGTCACTGGACCCATAAACTCAACGTTCAAGGTTCGAATCCAGGTTGCTCCATATTTTTATTTTTTCAACATCATTATATTTCATAAGGCAAATTTATGAAATTCATACTGCTTTCTTATAGCAAATAATCATAATGCAATCTTCTGAATATCGAAAGTTTATTTCGATGAGTGTAGAGCGATTTTGACAAACTGATTAATCAACAATCATCGGTGCAACAATCGGCGATTCGTCGGGAACAAAATCACTCGTTCACGTAAGTTGAGTGCTTCAAGTTGACCGTGTGTTAATGCAAATGAAGCAAAAGAAACTCACTGGGCATACCACATTTTTTATTTTCACATTGAATCGCCCCTTGGCGATAGATAACGCAAATAACATCACAAAGAAGAACGCCAAAGTTTTCTTGTGGTGCATCCTCCTCTGCTGATGAATCTTTTGCGAAGTGTCAGAGTCATCGTTGGGGGGAGTGTAGTGGGTGCGTTTGTGGAAATGGAAAATCAATTCATCGTCATTTTTTTCCATACCAGCAGTATGCAGTAGAGACATTTTTATATTGAAAGTGAAGAAATTATTGCACAATCTGATCCGTTCTGCTTTTGGAATCATACTCCATCCAGTAGTGAACGAATGGAGCATAAAGTTTGCTGCATTCCTATTTTCGACGATAGCGGATTTGTTATTTGAAACTGCATCGTCAGCAAGAGAAAAAAAAACTAGTTCCTAGTCGAATGGAGATTTTATATCTTTATCTAGGAAGGCATTCATCTGTTGTTATGCTTCCAGAAGGTACTAGCGATTAAAAGAAGGACAATTGTGCAGTGTTTTTATTTAGTTTCTGTATAGTGAAATTACCAAACCGTTCGTGATTATAGTGAAACCATTCGATATCAGTGTTTGTGCCTCTCCAGTGGGTGGTTATCTTCCTGATGATTTCGTTACCGTAGCATTGATACCCACCCTGAGGTTTGCAAAGGACTGTAAATCCAGAGTCAAAAAGGCCACCAACTGTGTTAGTGTAGAATTTGTTTGTTTGCAACTTTGTAAACTTTTCGGTCCTTTGAACAAAGCTAGTCGATAATCTTTGACTCGTTATTTACACGTCTGGCTTCTTCGGCTTTCGGTGGGATATGGGATCGGAAAAAATGTCCGATTATTGTTCCCACTGTAACAACGACAACAAATGGCTATATTTGAGAAACGACTTGAACAAAAGGTCGTTCTAGATGATACGGAAGCGATCAACTGTACTATTGAAACAGCACAGAACATCGATGGACATACGGTAAGTGGATTGAACGAAATTGTTCCACGTCTCATGCAAACGGCAAAGATGTTTTTTTTTTTTTTTCTCGTTCGCCTGGGTCTGCGATGGAAAAGTGCGCAGTGTTGGTGGATCAGGTGGGTGATTTACCAGGTTGTTTGTATCTGGCGAGGAAGCATGTGCGAGTGATAACTAGACAGCTTATCTGTTGCTGTACGTATTTGAATTAAGTGTGCAATATTGCTTGCTTTGTGGAATTAACTATGACAACAATAAAAAATACTATTCGCAAAACTCTGGCTTTCATACAGACTTGTCCAGGAACGATTCTGGTGTAGAAGTCGGCGTACATGCCTATGACCTTGTTTTAAGGCCTAAAGTAACCGACTTTTCGACACCGTTGTAAACTCTAATTAAATTCTTGGTGGCATGTTTGCAACATAAGGTGTTTCCTTTTTTATTTGTTTTTGACACATGCTTGGAATTTTTTTTTGTAGGCGTAAGTGCATTGCCAATTTAAATTAGAATGCTCATAAAGAAGCCAATAAATTATTGAAATCCTGCTTCTCAGTATTAAGTATTGGTTTTTTTGTTTGAAAACAGGATATTTAGGAAAATGACGTATTAAGAAATCGATAATAGAACTAGAAAACAATACTATTTACGGACGACTCTGGACTAGGTTTCCTCGTAATCCACCTCCTTTCTCTGCGAGTATCCTTTTATAATGAGCCTGGTCTTGTAATGGTTGATGTTGCCATCTACATACAGCTTGGTCATGTATACCAATTTGCACTTGATGGCCTTTCGTCCTTTGGGCAAATCAGTAAGCGTCCACGTTCCGTTGGAGATAAGGGCCTCATACTCCTCCACCATAGCTTGTTTCCAATGGACGGTATTCATCTTGTGATAGAGCTTCGGAATGCGTCGTTGGATCATCCAAGAACGTCTGTGGGAAGTCGGCACCAGTATCGGAAAATTCATCTTGACTATTCATATTCTTGCCGCTGTTGCATATCATCGCTAGCAGGCCTTTGACGGGGGCACATCGGGGTTCTAGAATTCCATTTTTGGTAGCAAGGACTATGCTAGTTTTCCATCTGATAATGTCACTGACGGCTATCCTTTGTTCACAACTTGGAAATCTTTATACTTGCCTGAAAGAAAGCGCTTCCGACCGATGCGCCTCATCGCTTCAAGAATTGAAGATTGGTGTGGTCGCAGCGCAGAGTTTGTCTCGATGCCTTCAGCGTCTTCGGAAGATTACTCGGTTGACGTGGTGTCATCTAGTGCTGTATCTTCATCGCCGGACTTAGTCTCGCTCACAGTTGGTTCTGGATCGTCGAACACGTTCTCGCTGAAGTTCAACCTGACAAATTGGCGCTCTCGATTTTTGGCCATTGCTTCACGGTTGATGACGCCTTCGTTGATGAATGTTACGTCACGACTCTTGAAAACCAGCTCCGTCTTCAAATTGTACAAGCGGTATGCTTTCGACTCGTCGTCAAAGCCAGTAAGTACGCTTTCGTCAGCTTTCTGATCCCATTTCCGTCGCTTTTGCTTTGTCACATGTGACATCACAGTAGTACCAAACGTCCGAATATGCGATAGGTTTGGTTTCCGACCAGTCCATGCTTCCTCTGGCGTAGTATTTATGCCCTTGGATGGTGATCGGTTAATGAGGTAAACTGCTGCGGCTACTGCTTCTGCCCAAAATGGTTTGGTTAGGTTTCGCTTCATACAGCATACACCTCGCTCGTTCCACCGCAGTACGGTTAGCACGCTCAGCAAGTCTATTCTGTTCCGGAGTGTATTACACTGTGGTCTGATAGCGGATTCCCACGACGGATGGTAAAAAGCAGCCGCTCGATGACCGCTTTTCCATACCTTCTGTCTAGCAAAGTTCCTGCAGCGCTACGACTTTGAAGTTCCGTGGTTGATGCTCGGCGTAGATTATCCTATCGCAACCTGGGAAGCAGAGGAATGTGCAATTCCATGTTCCAAATTTCCAATCAAACAATCTAGTGTCCCAAAAAGACACAAGCGATTATCTTAATCCGCTAAGGCTCAGTAACCACTCAGTCTGGTATCGTTTTCTGCAACGATATAAATGTTCCAATAGAAACTGTCAAAAATCTCGGCCTTTATATGGACAGACATTGGGTGTGGTGCTCAGGTAAACAATGTTATTTCAAAAGTATATGGTGTACGCTGCAGAGGTATTTCTCAGTTGTATCAAAAACTGGTGCAAGCCGTGGTCGCGCCGTTGCCACATACGGTGATGTTATTTACTACTTCCTTGGATTGAACGCAGACTTGAGGGACCGATCCCACCACTGTTTCAAATCAGCAATCCGCTTCGTGCATAGGCGCAGATTCCGAGATAATTACTGTATTTCAACTGTAAGAAATAGCGTGTTTGATTGCGATTTACCAAAACAACATCATCAGCGGTTCTACTGCTACTTCCGTAAACGTTACTTCCAAGAATTTCCACAGTTCTCAAAGCTGTTATTGTAACCATTTTTTTTAATTACAAATAAGCATTTTACAAAATCGTTCTGATCAGCTGATTTTTACATTCATGAATGAACTGACAGGAAACTGACAGGAAACTGGAAAAACTGTCAGAGAGTCAACATCAATATCAACAAAACAATAAAAGGCAGCCCTTGGAGCATCCTTAATGTAGATTTGAATCTGTATTCAAATATAAATAATCTTACTAAATATTTGTATACAATCGGCTGAATCCTGATTCAAATTCTATCAAACCTCCCCCTTGTAGCATCTATGGAGGCGTCGGCGATTCGCTGAATTCTTTGATCGAGCGAAGCGCCTTTTGATTCCAGACAGTGTGGCAGCTAGCCACCTTGTGTCTGATAGCGATAAACGAGAGGATTGCTACTTTCCTGGTCTTTGTGTGACATTATCAGTGAAACAGTCCCGTTGCGGGCTTAACCTATAGACTGTTCCGAAAAATATAAATACACTTTCTTTCTCAAATAAAAAAGACCATACTGTTATTTTTGATTTTTTTTTTTCGAAAATTGCAAATAGCAATGTTTTCTTCCATCTTCATTTCAATTTGCTTGATTTTTCGTAGAGTAGGCGAGTTCTCTAACTATTCCCTTAACACTACTCATAGCTTCTGCACAGTGCTTTCTCCTACCATTTTCACCACTTTTGGCCAATCTTTCTTAAATTTTTCAACACTGTGTTTGCTCAGCTTTGCCTTTGTCAAAGCCCAGTAAGTTTCGATAGGGCGAATCTCTTGGCAGTATGGTGGATTCATCTCCTTTAGTACAAATACGACATTGTTCCTTTTGTACCACTCTAGTGCATATTTAGAGTAAGGCAGGAAGCAAGATCAGGCTAAGAGATTGTAGGCTTGTTATGCTGTTTGATCAAGGGTAGCAACCTTTCTTGCAGACACTGCTTCACGTAGATTTGACATCCGCATATGCCACACCATTACCTTCTTGCCGAATTTTTCGGCGTAAGTGGCTTTCACTGATCCAGGAACATCTTTTCCCTTCGATGCGGTATAAAACTGTGGTCCCGGCAGAGCCTTATAATCGAGTTTTATGTAGGTTTCATCGTCCATGATGACACAGCCCGATTTTTTGGTCAGCAGTTTGTCGTACAGCTTTTGAGCCCTCGGTTTCACAGATTCAGGCTGTTTGGTGCTTCGTTTTGGCATAACATTAGTCGCCGAAGTACTTAGCTTTTTCGCCACATCTCGGACTGATGCTAAAGGATAATGCTTAAACTAGTCCCTTACCTTTTTGTCGATTGTAAGGTCAGCGGAACCGGGTTTTCTACCCCGTCTCGGGGAATCTACGAAAGAGCACTGTTGTGGTTTGAACTGCTCCGACGCTCACACCTTCTTCCTTAGCCAGTATTCTGATCGAAAGACCATTGTCGGTGCACCGTTTGTGCACAATCCGTTTTCTTTGCTCGGGAGATAGACCACGCTTATTTTCAAACTTCCGTGCTAAAAACTGAAAAAAATGACAACATCAGTTTAATTTTGATATAAACAACAGGACACAGCCAAAAGTTGGTTGAATACTGCAGGCATTTTGGATTGACAGTTAATCATTAGTGTGTTTATAATTATGGGAACAGTCTATATGCAGCTCACTGGTGGATTCCAAAGCTCTGAAATCTTCGTAATCGACTGCGAAAACCCAGAAAACCTGTAAGAAAACTGCAACCGACTGAAGAGAAATACTAAAATTAACTTTCATACACTTCAAAACACCTTCAAAGGCTCGTCATTGTTTTGAGGTTTTATAACAAGAAAAAATCGGCATTTGTTTTCATTTGTTAATCTCATTGCTGTATTTTTTTTTTCCAAAATGTATATGACAACAACTTGTTTCATCCGCCAGGCCGGTACCTTGATAGTTACCCATCCTTTCGGCCTCCAATATTGGATTTCGAAGAAAAATTTATTCATAAAGACCTCAGTCTACTATTTCGTTTGACATCTTCTACCGGAAAGCAAAAACAAGTTGATGCTGTTAACGTTAATTTTGTAAACGCGTTTGAAAAATATTCCTGGCGCTCTCACTAAATGAATTGAATTATCCTATAATACCGGAGTTCTCCTGCGAGATAGTGGGGTTGGTTGTGGGCCTTGCGAGCCGACACCATTAAAAAGGAATTGCAACGAATAATACACAAGGAAGAAATTCGAACACGGGCAAGATGGTCAGACCAGGTGGAGCAAGACCTAGGGGGTACAAGGTGCCCAAGGATTGGAGAGTAGCAGCCATGAATCGGGCATTATGGAGGGATATTGTGTATCAGGCTATGTTATAGTATTGTGACGTTATGCCATGTAAATAAAATAAATAATACCGGAGCAAAAATTGGTTTACATCGTGCCTATTGTCCTGCGAAGCAATTTTTGTGTGTGTTTAATCTGATGATTTGGACACCATTATAGCTCTTACCCTTTTGTCTGGTTACTTCTATGACTACTTCCCCGTGGTGCCAACTGGGATACAAGTAACTATAGGAAAGCTTCGGTAACCAACCACGGTAGTCCCTTACCTATATGCTTACAGAGAAAGGGAAATTGCTCTCTTCGAAGAGTGAAACGTATCTGAGCGCCCGTTCTCCATGTTAGGGGTAGCTCAAACTGTGTATATTCTCCATATTAGGAGCGGCTGATCAGCGTACTCGTGCCTGGCGGGGCATTCTAAACTCAGCTGTA
The DNA here is from genome assembly GCA_024533555.2 of Aedes koreicus. Taxonomy (NCBI): domain Eukaryota; kingdom Metazoa; phylum Arthropoda; class Insecta; order Diptera; family Culicidae; genus Aedes; species Aedes koreicus. The sequence continues at coordinate 93,638 of JAHHFK020003649.1, forward strand.
AAAATCAATAGTACACACTTAGAAAATTTTACAGTATTTGGTATTTAATTACCGAACTTTCAACAGCTTAACTTTCGGTAATCCGATTTAACGGTTATCGGTAAAATTTGACAAGTTCCGGTAATTTTTTTACCGGAATACTGTAAAATTTCACCGAAATCCGGTAAATGTACACTACGTGGATACGGACTGTAATAAACGGCATAGACCCAAGTACTACCGGACTAACACGGATTAACTGGAAACTCGGAACATGGAACTGTAAGTCTTTCAATTACTTGGGAAGCACCCACAGTCTAGCCGGAGGTTAACTGGCAAGGATCGACGGTACTTATGTATGCTGGGTGAAATGCAGAAGGCCGTCATTTGAACATCGCCAATTGACAACAGAACTTGTAAGTACAGAATCAATGGCTGTAATGTAAGTACAACCCACGTGAACAGTCTTCGTCTAAAAAGTGAGGACGGCTAGTGATTTATGCGCGGCTGAAACGAGAGTAGCTGCTCAAGTCATGACATCAAAATCGTTTTCGGAGATTACAATGCTCAGAATAAACAGGAAGAGGAATTTATACAGGTTATAGGAAAGTTCAGCCTACACAAGTTAACGAACGAAAACGGCCTTACCTCGACAAATCGAATCATAAATAGTCCACGTTTTGATCGATGAAAGACAATTCTCGGAAATGATTGACTTTAGGACCTATCCTGGCGCAAAGTTCATGAACATGATGAAGAAGATCTTTTCACAACCCCCCTTTAGAACTGTAGGAATAGTATTTAAGCAGCCAACAACAATTCAGAAGAAGGGGCTCTAGGGCTTGTGGAAAAAAAAAATCGAGGAGGGACTGCAACAAGGAATCTCTCAAAATGTAGAGCCTCACAAACAGCAAGGATGACAGCAAGCTAATCCTTTCCGGGATAAGAAGCGCTGCCTTAAGGAGTTGGAATGTAAACAAAATAAAGGGGTGTCGTTCTCAAGAAACTCGCAGGTTTACAAGAAACTTCGCAAAGCCTGTGAGCCTCGATCCTCGAATGTGTTGGGATAAGAATGGATGTAACTAGAGGAGTGGAAACAGAGAATTCAAAAAAAAATCTTTAAAAATGAACGACAAGTTAGAATGTGAGACCCACTGAGCATATACTATTCTCTCACGGGACCAACAAAGTGCTTTCCTAGATACTCTTCCGGTATCGATATCAAGAAGGGATCAAGCCGTATACGATATAGGAATTTATCAAGTCGGTTTTATTTTACGTTGCGGCAGATACTTAAAAAGTGCCGCGGATTGTATTATATATTCTTCAACTTAAAGGCCGCATACGATACAATTGATCGCGAAGAGCTATGGAAGAACATTGTCGTGAACAGTTTACCCGGGGAACTGACAAGACTGATCAAGGCTACGATGGATGGTGAACAGTGCTCTTTTTAGATACCGGTGCTCTTTTGAAACATCCAAAGGACCTCGACAGGGAAGCCACCAGGAGATCCGTCGGCATATAGACTTATATGTCTGTTGGATACAGCGGGTAAGGTGCTCGAGAGCGTAATCCTCAACAGACTGACAACATACACGGAGGGTATAGGCGGTCTGTCTAATAATCAGTTTGGCTTCCGTAAAGGGAAGTCGACGGTGGATGCCATCCTGTCCGTCACCAAGACGGCCGAGGTGGCAATCCAGCGCAAGAGGCGAGGAGTACGATACTGTGCGGTGGTCACCCTTGACGTGAGGAATGCGTTCAATAGCGCCAGTTGGGCGGCTATCGCCGACTCGCTACAACGCCTTCAGGTTCCTGGGTACCTGTACAAGATTCTCAGAAGCTACTTCCAGAATCACGTACTGGTATATAATACAGAGGCAGGCCAGAAACGTGTGCAGATCACCGCAGGCGTCCCGCAAAGTTCGATCCTGGGTCCGGTGTTATGGAACACGATGTACGACGAGGTACTGCGGCTTGAGTTCCCGAGCGGGGTAAAGATAGTCGGGTTCGCAGACGACATCACCCTAGAGATATGTGGCGAATCCATCGAGGAGGTCGAGTTAACAGCCTCACACTCCAGTGGCATTGTGGAGAGATGGATGGGCTCCAGGCAATTGGAGCTAGCCCACCATAAGACAGAGGTCACGGTGGTGAATAATCGGAAATCGGTGCAACATGCGACGATTAGTGCAGGTAACTGCACAATAGAATCGAAGAGGTTCTTGAGGTATCTTGGGGTTATGATCGACGACAAGCTGTCCTTTGTCAGTCACGTCGATTACGCTTGCAAGAAAGCCTCTATGGCTATATCGGCATTATCCCGCATGATGTCGAATAGCTCGGCGGTGCAAGGGAGTAAGCGTAAACTCCTGGCCAGCGTCGCCCTGTCCATACTTAGGTACGGCGGGCCGGCATGGATCACCGCCTTGAGTACCAAGAGCTACGCAAGTAAGCTAGAGAGTACACACAGGCTTATGTGCCTAAGAGTGGTGAGTGCATACCGAACGGTATCACGCGACGCGGTCTGCGTCCTAGCGGGTATGATGCCAATAGGCATTGTCATAAAAGAGGACGTAGAGTGCTTCGAGCAACGTGGAATAAGAGGTATCCGGAAGACCACTAGAGCCGCATCCATGGTTAAGTGGCAGAAGGAATGGAACAACTCCACCAAAGGTCGGTAGACCCACCGACTAATCCCGGAATTAACCGGGTGGGTCGGTAGGCGACACGGTGAAGTGAACTTCCACTTAACGCAGATATTGTCTGGCCACGGCTGTTTTAGACAATACCTGCACAAATATGGGCATGCACAGTCCTCCGCATGCAGCGAGTGCGCGGGAGTCGAGGAAACCGCGGAACATGTGTTCTTCGCATGTCCTCGCTTTGACGGCGCGAGATCCGACATAATTGCCGTAAGCGGTCACGACACGACTCCGGATAACTTGGTCCAGAGGATGTGTCAGGACTGGAACGTCTGGGACGCGGTATGCGTAGCAGCCTCCCAGATCGTCCTCGATCTCCAACAAAAATGGCGAAACGAGCAAAGGCAGGTCGCAGGGACCACCTAACTACTAAAGCCCTAAGTAGTTAGACACAGTGGGTGCTTAACAAGCACAATAGCCCCCTCCCCGAAGTAATACCGAAAGGTGGTCCCGGGAAGGGTCCAGGGCTTAAGGCACGGGTGGGTTTTTAGTGGGTCGAGGAGTTGGCACCCTCATCCCCACACCCTGAGTTCCCTGACCCTGACATTGGATCAGCATAAGTAAGTAAAAACGCAGGACAGCAGGATATATAGAAGTGGTCGGAACATCACGTTCACCGTACGACAAATTTTCTATTATATTGTTTCCCTTGTCCTTGCTTATACATTCACCCTTTCGAAGGTGGATCAGAGCACTGAAATCTAGCACTAGCATGGACATATTTTAAGATCTTCCTTCGACCACACCCGGTATTATATTCTCAATATTTTACTTCTTTGCAGGAATACGTGCTGAGAGTACAACGTGGACCATATCCTGAAAACAGCTGGCGTATTCTAAGACGTTACAATGACTTCGCTTCGCTTAACAAGTGCTTGCAAATATCAGGGATTGATTTGCCATTTCCCGGAAAGAAGTTCATTGGTAAGTGTGCTGTTTTAAAAATTAAACATCGGATAACGGTTTCTGCTGCCGTGAAAAGGGTGTGAACTAGCCAGGCAAATTGAAAATATATGCGTAATATGTAACATCCACAGAGTAAGCGATAAATCGATCATGACATTTATGTTAGCAGTTAATTTGCATAAAGTTCGATTTTCACGTTTTATACCTGAAGTATTTTGATCATGTTCGCACCTAATTCCAAAAATTGGTTTCTCCCATTCCAGGTAATATGCGCCCTGATTTCATAGCTGAGCGGTTATTTGCATTACAAGAGTATATAAATCAAGTATTAATGAATCCCATTTTGGCATCATCATTACCAACCAAAAAGTTTATCGATCCGGATAGTTACTCAACTCCGTTCCATGGTAGGCCCCAAGATACTCACCAGAAGCAAGTCGTCTGTATTCACCTTCCTGTCCTTCCAATCTTTCCAGATCTTGCCCTGCAGTATGCGTCGATGTGCCTTCGCACGGACGGCGTATTCACTCTGGGCCAATCGTTGGGTCCGATAGGATGGCGACTGCGGAAGCACTACTTCAAGGTAGTTCACAAACCGCAAGGTAACAAACACTCACCAGGCCATTCGACCACCAAACATCATCTGATCAAGTCGAGTTCGCAATCGCACGGCAAACAGCACACCACACAGGTATGCGTAACTACATCGACGGAAAAGGATTACAATACCAAGGAAATCGGAAGAGATGATTTGATTCTGACATGGACAGAGTTTGGACCTGACAAGTACGTTGACGAGAAAGAGATTCACAATGTGTTGAAGAACTTTGGTAGCGTCCAGCATCCCTATATTGCTCCTATAGAATACATTGCATCAAACGATAACGGAGCACTGGTCATTCGTAAGTTCTATAAGCAGGGTAGTCTGAAGGATGTTCTCTGTGCTGCATCTCCGTGTAATCCGTTCCTTTCGAAGTATGGTAGTCCAAAGGGGCGAGCCCCGTTGCCGCTGAAGGAACTAGCGATGTATGCACGGCAGATTTTGGAAGCTATTCGATTCCTGCACTCCAAGGGAATGGCTTGCGGTCACGTGCACTGTGGCAATGTGTTGGTCGTGGACGGAGTAGCTCGCCTAATGGATGTTGAAAATTTTATTTTCGGGGTGCCCTCTTTCTATCGACCGTTTTTTGTACAGCATAGCAAAATTAACAACTGCGAGGCTATTGACGTGTACGGGTTCGGACATCTGCTGTACGAGATGTGCATGGGATACCCCTTGCAGGATTCCTACGCTAGGCAGATTACCGACTGTCCAGACAGCTTGAGTAAGTGTGATGTTAAATGTAATGGCAAATGAAAATGAATTGATTTGGTTGTGTTCGCTCGTTTACAGAATCGCTGTTGGAATCAATTCTGTCCAAGGACGCATGCAAGTCGATCCTGCCAACGTTGGACCAACTGGCGGCGCATCCGTTTTTCAGCGAATACGCCGCCAGCTTCAACGATCAGTATGCTATGGCGGTGGGCGCACAGAAGCCGTATCTAAAGTTTTCAACCAATGCCAAAGATCAGCTGAAGATTGCGATCCAGAAAACGGAGAACCGGGTTCGCGATGAGCAAAAATCCGTTAAAAATCAAAAGCGTCTAGTCAGGGTACAGGAGATGATGACTTCGGAGGAGGAAAAGAAGAAAATCAAACACAAAGCCGTAAGTTAGCTTTAGATGGGATAAGAACAGTAGGTTTTTGTTTTCATTATTTTAATCGCAGGGCATAAGGGTTCTGAACGTTAAAATTTGTAACGTTGTAATCATAATTTTGCCACCCTTGTTGACATGCTCTATTGACCTTTGGATAGATTACATTTTAAGGAATTTTCTAATACTGTTATAGTTGCAAAAGTTAAAATTCTGTTATACATATATTTATAATATAGAAATTGATTATGGTCATTATTTAGCAGTATTACCTTCGTGTTACTGAAGCGAGTCAACAATGCATCATAACTGCAAATAAACTTTGCTTGTTTATTCACAACAGAAAACATGACCAATGAAGAGATAGCTGCTGCAGCGCACAATGATCCTTCATACCCTCAAACACTGGATGTTATTTTATGGCTTGATTTTTTTGATGGCTTAAGCCGTCTTTCAGTACTGGCCCCAGATTGAGTTCCGTCAGTATTCCTAAAGAAATATATTCCCAGTCTGCTGTCCCCACTGCTTCGGCTATTTCGTATGTTCACATCCAGTGGCACTTTCCCCTCTTGTTGGAAAGTAGCAAACATGTTTCCAGTTCAAAGGCAGGACACAAGACGTGGAAAACTAATGGGGCGGTTCGTCACTGAGTGCGGTATCAAAACTATTCGAACTAGTTATCTTGAATCAGCTCTCAGTCGGCGTTGGTGATTGCATGTTTTCTCAGTCACTTCAGGGATTTCAAGGAAGTCATTTAGGACCATTTATCTTCTTTAATGAAGTGACTTTGGTCCTCGAAGGTACACGTCTTCCTTATGCCGACGATCTCCAGCTCTTAATGCGAATCCAGTCAATCAACGATTGTTATCTCCTAAAAAAGCAGCTTCAGACATTCGCTCACTGATTTAAGCTGGAATCGAATGGTGGTTTATCCGGAAAAATGTGATATGATTACTTTTGCTCGTATGAAAGATCCGATTGGCTTCGACTGCAAGCTCCGAGACACGACAACCATATGATCAATTTACGTAACAGATCTTGGAATTATGGTCGATTCCCGGTTTTCGTACAAGCTACACACTTCGTACACTTCGTTTCCAACGCTTAAGGCTTTATATTCCGGATGAGCAAAGATTTCTCCAATATTTATTGCTTGAATGCTCTTTGAATAGCTCTTTCTTTCTTTTTAAAATAAATAAAGAAAGAGTCGAATCAGTTCAACGCAGGTCTATTCGTTTCGCTTTGCGAAGGTCGTCGTCGAGGAATCCATTCCGCCTGCTAAGTTACTTGAGCCGTTGTCAGTTGATCGCTCTGGAACCATTTCCGATTCGTCGGAACACATCTAGAGCTCTCATTTTCGTAGACATCTTACAAGGCGGAATCGATAGCAGTACTATTTTCGAGAATATCATTATCAAGGTTCGACCACTCTCATATAAAAGCAAATATACATATGCTTTCCCGGCAAGGAAAGCCTCCCGCACAATCCCATCCAATTTCCAACTCCAGATGTTTAGGAAGGTAGCATGAGTTCTCGGCATCTTCTTAAGTAGACATCTAATTAACACTTCCCCATCCATGCCAGCTGAATATTAGGACCTGGCCAGGTGTTGAGCAAAGAGAACAATGGATCAAGAACCTGTCACACTCAAGAGAGCTATTCTAGCGCTTCCATCGTCTCTACAACAGCCATTCCAGAAGAGTGTATGGTCGGAAAATACTATGCTATGCTGAATGCTAGATTATTATCAACGTTCGACCACGGGTATTGCGCAATAGTTTGATGTTAAGGATGCCATTTCGCAGAAAAAAAAATACAACACGGACGGTGCGATAAAAGGAATGCAGCGGTTATACAATACAGTCTCAACAATATTTGACTTCCACCTACCACGACAGACACTCGCAGCGGCTTCTCGTCTTACTCTTCCGGGCTTTGAAATTAGTCAAGGTTTAAAACTAGTGTTTTTAAGTTTATGATACCACCATTGCGAAGTATAAAATAATTACTGCCAACTGAGACTACACAAATCCTTTGATCGAATTTATTCTAATTAGCTATCGAAGAAAAATGTCCTCGTATGTAGTAACTATAACTTAAATCGATTACATACTTAGGTAATATGATCGAGCCTTGACAAATAAATGCGTTCACCTGACAACGACAGTGCAATAAAACGCTATTTCACTCTTTTTCTAGAAACAAGAACACCGGCAAGCCAAGCTGCGTGCACAAAACTCACTCCAACTGAACAATGGTCCTCCACAAACGGTTAGCGTCAGTGCCAGCTCTGGTTCGGCCGGTGCCGTTATGGTGAAATCGGACAGTGCTAACAGTATTACCTCACCGCAGGATGCGGCTCTGATGTCGCCTCCGGCGCAGGCAACCGACAGCGGCGGTAGTGCTTCGTCTCCGTTGGCACCGCCTTCGGCACCACCAATCCCGCCACCATCCTCTCTTCCGCTGTTCGATCAAGCTACGGCGACCGGGCTGGGCCCTTCTTACTCTAGACAACTGAACAAGTCAATTTCCGGCGATGACAACTGTAGTTCCAACCGCAGTGCGCTGTTGGACTCGATTTGTAACTTCAACAAGAGTGGTCTCAAAAAAACTAACAGTGACGACAAGTGAGGTAAGGTTTGCAAGGGCAATGCGATGCGTAGAATCATATTTCCTATCGTTCGTAAATTGATCAGACTAATAAGAACTATGCGGTAGACGTGTAGGTGTGTAGGGTAGTAATGCCCCATCTAGCAAACGATCCAAAGTAAACATTGTGCAACCATACCTACTACAAGAAAACAACTAGTAAGCATTAAACTGAAGGAAGTGTTTTGGACCAATTTTTTCGTACACTATAAAGAAACTTTAATGATAACTACAAACAGCTCGTAGGTAACCGAAATTCAACAGGAATTATTTAAACGAACGAAAGCGTTATTGTCATCGTTAAATTATACTGTGCTCAAACAGCACCTTTGCCCACATACTATCTGGGAAATCCTTTAATTGTTTGACTTAATGTTTGATGTTTGGTTCGAATTCTCGATATTCAAATTTCATATATTTTTAAATGACAAGAAACCACGCTTTAAAACCATACATGAACTAAAGACTCTAGGACAAAAATCAAATTAAATAAACTGGAAGATGAAGCGATGATCTAATGAAGTTATCGAATATTCTCTAAGCGAATAATTTTGGATGGACAAAAATGGAACGATATTTATTTATAAAGGAAAAAAACAGAAACGTTTCCTACATGTTATGGCTTTAAAAACAGAATAAAATAAATATTGATAAACTTATAGAATAAGATACCTAGAAAAAATATGAAAACACACAAAAAACACACTCATACAAAACAAGCACAGTTTAGCACATTAGATGGCTATGAGTAACAGAGATATTGAGCAGATATCTGTAATTGTTGTTATGTGAAGAGCTTTGCGTAAAAAAGACATGATTCGTTTGCCTCTTGAATTCCATGCCAAGTGGTTTATGTTCTGCAAACGTTTTCCAAAAATGAAAAAGAAATCTTCCTTCACCTACCTACAAGCCAACCTGCTTTGGTTGTTACCTGTTTGGAGAAAATTGAGAGTCTTTCAGCTATGAGTGGGTTAAGCACTCGTTCGACAGCCTCATTTGTCGCTTTAGTTGCTCCAGATGAATGTGTTTGCCTTTCAAGCTTATTTGGTCCCCGTGTATGTCTGTGATGTTACGTTATCCAGATCTCAAATCCAAACCCATATGCGAGTCATGTTTTTCTATCTAATCGGCTATTAGTTTTTGGGTTGGGACTCGAAAGTGGTAAGTGGAAATGATCTTATGAATGAAATAATGTTAAATGCCAACCCTTGTAAAGCTACGATATAAACATAAACTATCTGTGTCATAGTGATACTCTGCGATGGAGAAGAATAGCAAAACTATTAATCAAAACTACATTCCTACTTCATATGTGCACATAAAAGTCCCAGTAATTATTCTTCCACTCACTGCTGTCGTTATTTTTATTACCAATGTTTTAGTGCCATACAATGCTTCGAGACTCTGAAATCACCACCGCAAAGAACAATACCTATACGAGATCGGTGCATACATTTCATAGAATAATTGTTGACATGTTGTACGGATAACAAAGACTCATGAAAAATCTTCTACACATTTTATATATTTATTCCAGAAATAGGAAGCTTATCACCATCTCTTACTATAATTGTGATTTATGTGAACAAATTTGTATCCTGATATATCTGCCCTTTTATAATAACATTATACAAATTAAAATGATACCAACCAGTGTAAAAAACATATTCGATAGTATAACAAATCAACAACAAAAAATCTATTCATATTTTTGTGGGCTACGGATAATGAAACGATGGTTAAACAGCAAACTTTTTGATAACGGATCTAAATTTATAGATAAAAAAAAAACTATACCTTTGGCACAGTTTATTCACTTTCAAAGCAACACACTTCTTAAATGAAACATTAAAACAAAACGAACAATATTTAAACTAAATGAAGGCATCAACTACAACTAGCTTCGGCGACATAATATGTGAAATCAGTTATCAAATACGCATACAATCCGAATGTGTCTGTGGTAAATTAAATAAATAATTAAAAATTTTATCTAGCATGTTTTGCTCTACATGAAATTCCATAGTACCACCCAAATTTTAACAGCAACAAAAATAAATAAACCGATAGTCCAGCATCAAACAAAAATCAATGTACTTTTTATACGCCGTATTACGATTATCGTTATTGGAATATGTTACAGAAAGAATTGAAACTAAAAAAAATCATTCGAATCAAAAATACAACAAAATTAAAATAATAATGTCAAACATAGAACGTACTTTCAAATATTGACGGATGATTATCAACAACCATTGAATTGCACACTAGTCTCGACGAAACGCCCAGGCCAAAATTTCACCATCTGCCGTTCGAATAGTTTGCTATAAGATATTAATGCAAGAAGTGCGCCTAGAAAATGGGAGTCAACGGGTCCTTCAGGTTGCAGATAAAGGAATTAAAAAAAAATATTAATATGATACTGCAGAACAAATCAAACTCAGAAAAATTAAAAGAATGAAATAAATCAACAACAGGTGAGAGTGTATTTGTCACATTGGATAGTGCAGTAAGATATACATAGATTCATTGTGGAAAGAAATTCCCTGTTCGTACGTGCCATGCAATACACCCATTTCACGTAGCTAAGGGAACGTACATTAAGCACGTCATGTAAAAAAATGCCCATTTTCAACACCACATCCCACATCGCATGGATACAGTAAAGTTTTTGTATAGATCGTCACAGTTTCCAAAACCCCCCTCTTACCCTAGAAGCGTGGCGTAGTATATGGATGCTCCCTAATATCATTATTCAGCGCGGTAGCGAAGGGGGAAGATTGTGGGTGCATCAAATTAGCAAAAATCACGTTTTTATGTGTTATACAGTTAAAGGAAATCATGTTCTCTAATCGTTTCCTCAAATAATGACGTATTAATTCGCGGCATTTTTATATCTGGTCTAACAAGCGTAATTTGTGTAATTTTTCATTTAGCGCTGGCTAGCCGCATAATCAACTTAATTTAGGAGGGTGCCAAACCTGACATAAGGCACACCGTTGTCAGCAAAACCAGTTGTTTCTAATGCATTCTAATCACTATGAAGGGACATTGTGTACACATTTTCCGGACATTATCTGGAAGAAAAATTGCTTCTGAGTTTTTGTAAATTTGATGCACCTTATGGAACGAAGTCTGCCTCGAGCATCGGCTGTTACGCGAATAGGATAAGATCGATGTTGAACTAGTTTCAATAGATACGTATTTAATTAGTTTCTGTGTATTAATTAAGATTTGTTAGATGAATTATTTTAAATCGACAAAGATTTTTCATACGGGCCTAACTGACATACGTAAACAATGGCTTCTTCCTTGAATTTGTTGACCTTGAAAACATGGCTCATTAATCTACCACAGTCATTTCGAAGTACAAGAGTCCTTCTATTCGATAGGATTGGAAGCTTACATCAGTAGATTTTGCATTACGAGAAATTTTTCGGAAAAAGCCATTGTTTACGTTTGTCAGTTAGGCCTTAATGAAAAATCTTTGTCGAAATACAAATACAAAACAAAAACAAAGATTCTCTTCTTGGGATCAATTGGTTTCTAAACCAGTGAGACAATTTTGAATCAGTAGTTTCTTATTGATTGCTGGTACTACCATAGACTAACTCTAAGACCAGTAGGTCCCGAACAAATACGATATTTTTCTTGGCTCAGTCAGTACTAGCACATCGGTCCCAAGCACGGTCCCAAGCTCAATGATTCGCCCCTAACAACGTAGCTCACACCAACACATTCTCAAATGTTGTGTCAAAATAACATAGTGAATCAAAACAACAACCAAGATACTAGTACCGGAAGGTACCGAAAAGCGCAAGAATTATTGCAAGGTGCAAACTGCAAGGTATACTTCGGACCTAGGGGTTCTACAACAGTGAACCAATTTCAAATTGCTAGTTGCACATTGATTGTTGGTACTACTTCATTATCATCAAGTATGTACGTCAGATCAAACTCCCACCTCCCAGCATCACGTATTTTATACGGCCATCAACAGCGTCTAGGGTAAGTTTGCCGATTTTGGCAAATGTCCTTTTTAGTCACTAATTCGAAAAACGTTAAAATAAATTTTTTCCTGCTTTTTACCAAAGAAATCTATATTGACTCCCTGCATTGGAATTTGAATCTAGTCTCAACACGTCTTGAGGTCTCTAACCTCTAAAAAAACGTGAAAATACGTAGTTATGCCAATACAAAATAGGAATCAATTCAACTAAAATTTTGGTTTGAATATGGACCAATAAAACTGATGAACTAATTCAACAAAACCTTTTAGTTGAAATAAAACCTCATGGTTTATAGAATTGTACATCGTGTTTTATTGTTCAAAACAAAATGTTTTCTTAAAACAACTAAACGCATTTGTTGAAATTATAAACTTTGATGAACTAATACAATAAAACCATTTAATTGAAATAAAACTTCATGCTTTATAGAACTGAAAGTTGTGTTTTATTGTTTTTCAACAATTACTGCACCATATTCCCCCCAGCAGAACGGCGTTTCGGAACGCAAGAATCGAACTTTGCAGGAGTTGGCATCGTGCATGTGGTTGGATGCTGGACTCGGGAAGAAATATTGGGGAGAGGCAGTCATAATGGCAGCTTATTTGCAAAATAGTCTTCCGTCGGAAGTTGTGCTGTTTTCCAGTTATCTGCAAAGAGAATAACTCGTTGATAATCTGTTTTACAAATTATAAAATATTATGTTTAAGCTTACATTAGGAAAGCAGAGGTCAGACCTAGCAATATGGCTGCTATGAAATGTGCGCTCATACAACTATTTTATTAAAACAATTAACTAAGCATTTTTGTTTAAACGAAGTTTAAAATAAATGTGATTGTTATAAATCAAATATAATTTAAATGAGTATCACACAGCGGTGATTACTTCAAATAATTTGATTGGTTTGATTTGAATTAAATTTTGAATTGATTTAGAACTTTTTTATGAACTTAAACAAATAGAAACCTTGTATTGAATAGCAGCAACATGTTTTGTAGATTCAAAACAGAGTGATTTTTCACGGTGAAAAAGTATTTTGTTAAAACAATAAAATAATCATTTGAGTCTGGAAATAAACGTAATTGTTATAAATCAAATATTATATCAACTAATATCACACAGCAGTGATTACTTTAAATAATTTTATTTGTTTGATTTGAATGAAATTTTGAATTGATTTGGAACTTTTTTATGAATTGAAACAAAAAGAAACCTTGTATTGAATAGCAGCAAAATGTTTTGTTGACTCAAAACAGAGTGATTTCTTAGTGTGAAAAAATATTTTGTTAATACAATAAATTAGTCATTTGAATTTAAAAATAAATGTGATTGTCTTAAATCACACAGCAGTGATCACTTTGAATAATTTTTTTGGTTTGATTTGAATGAAATTTTGAATTGACTTCAAACTTTTTTATGAATTGCAACAAATAGAAACCTTGTTTTGAATACCAACAACATATTTTGTTGATTCAAAGCAGAGTGATTTCTTTGCAAGCAGGACCAAAATATACAAACACCGATGCGTTTCCCCTATGCTGACTTTTCTGCGCGAATGTCGTATGATTTCCGGAAAACCAGCCATCGTAGCAACAATCAATGTGCAACTAGCGATTTAAAATTGGTTCACTGTTGTAGAACCCCTAGTTCCGAAATACACCTTTCAGTCTGCACCTTGCCATGCAGTCTTGTCTTGTCTTCCGTACCTTTTGGTACAAGTATCTTTGTTTTTGTTTTGATTCGCTATGTTATTTTGACAGAATATTTGAGAATGTATGGTGTGAGTTACGGTCTTAGGGGCGAATCATTAAGCTTGGGACCGAGCTTGGGACCGGTGTGCTAGTACTTCCTGAGCCAAATAAATATTCGTTTTCTTCATGACTATCCACCCGCTGATCGTAGTATGGTAGCAACAATCAATGTGCAACTAGCGATTTGAAATTGGTTCACTGTTGTAGAACCCCTAGGTCCGAAGAATACCTTGCAGTCTGCACCTGGCAATAATTCTTGCGCTTTTCGGTACCTTCCGGTACTAGTATCTTGGTTGTTGTTTTGATTCACTTTGTTATTTTGACACAACATTTGAGAATGTGTTGGTGTGAGCTACGTTGTTAGGGGCGAGTCATTGAGCTTTGGACCGAGCTTGGGACCGATGTGCTAGTACTGACTGAGCCAAGAAAAATATCGTATTTGTTCGGGACCTACTGGTCTTAGAGTTAGTCTATGATGGTAGTATCGTTGGCCATCGTAGGCGTGTTGACCAGCATACATTGACTGGGATTCTATTCTTGACGCCGACAATGCAGCACTAACCCTTTCACATATTTTAGCTTATGTTATTGACAAGCAATGTTCCGAAATGTATTAACCAGATTGACTCTCTTTTTTCGTGGCAGACCAGAGGACTAAAAAACTCAAATCTATCCAAAAAGCTGCTTTGAGAAATACAATGAATATCACTCACTTCCATTGAAAAATTACTGAGTTGTTGTTGTTTTTTTCGTAATTACGTGACTTTCAGCCTGAGGCTGGCTTGTCACGCTAGGCAGATGACCAGGACCCTATAGATCAAACCCATAAATACAAGAGCCGGCATCAACGGCTTTACTTCCTAGCCGGTGGAAGACGTGATCTGCGATTTTTCTTCCAACTTGCTTACGGCCCGATTGGAATTGATGCCAGACCGACTTGCGTGAGAGACAACCACGATTGCCACTAAGCCACCGTCACATTACTGAGTACCTAGGACTCCATATTTTAATTCATATACAAAATATTTAACACAGATTGAAATCGTGGCCTAAGTCTTTTAGAGAATATGTTAAATAACAGTGCATGGAATCTGGACTACAATCGTCTATGGTAATGAACGACGAATTCGTATCAACATCACATTTCATCAGGAAATCTGTCGCCTTTTTTCGATCACGTTTCTAGTTTATTTATTAAGATGTGACTAATAAAGAGATAGTTGTTGCAGCGAACAATGTTCTTTGTGTGCTCAGACACTTGGTGTTATCGACATTAGATCTGGATGATCTCCACTGCCACATCATAGCTCAAGTGTCGTCGTTTAGTTCTGACCCAGATGCAGTTCTGTTAGTATTTCTAAAGAAATATATTCCAACATCGAGCCAAGAAATGTAGAAAAAACCATAATAATACCTTATGATTTTGACGTAAGACGACGTCTGAGTTTTCAATACTTGGATTCATGGACCATTGAAAATCCGTCTTTTTTAGGACGACCACTTGGTTTTTCCCAGCTGAAGAGTTTGTTTGATTGGAATTTATCTAACATACCATTCCAAACCCAGACAACCAGAAGTCGTAAGACAGAGTTCAGATAGTATCGTATATTCCTACATTTTAAGTAAGAATCGCATGTAATTGTGGCCTTTATCGTAATATGTTTAAATTGAATCGTAAATAGTGCAAATTTTCGAGTTATATACGATGTCTCATTTATCAATCGTATTGCGTCACAAACTACATCGGATTTACACCGTTATACTTTTTAAACCGAATTTGTTATTACAGATTAAATTGCATACGATGTAAAATCAATTCGTTTAAGAAAACAATGGAGTTTGCCCGTATATGGCATCCACTAATGCAAAAAAAACTTTCAATATACGTGCATTTTAATTGTCTGGAAATTCTTGTCAATTGACAGCCAGCATTAGCTACACTAGGTTCAGCTTTCCCTTCGTCGCATACCTTAAGTCTTGTGTAAAATTTGAAACACGGATCGGAAATTTAAACGGTTTCTTTATTATTCCGAAGCGCAACCATAAAGCAAGTTACGGCAAAAGTAGCATGTCAAATAGAAATTTCACAAAAGGCGACCGTAACGAAATATTGAAATAAATGAAACGCTAATAACTCAATTAATCCTCGATAGATAATTCCCGGTAGTCAGCGTATGTGCTCTTACGGTGCATAAATCACAGGGAGGCATCTTCCCGCAAATCGCATACCACTACGGTAAAGGACAGGAGAAGCAATTGGTGTATGAGGGGGCGTAGTGGTTAACATCCATATTTCCATATTTAAAGAAAATTCTTTTTCTATCTCAATCCCATGTTAAATTCCGGTTATTGAAACGGAAAAGTAAAGAATTAAAAAAAAAAATTACGCAGCAGTATCCACCAGAAAAGAACGAAAAACAAAATTGTAATTTGTAAGGTTTCCATGCAAACTAATGGGAGCTGTTACTCTTACTTTCGGAAAAATATTCCGCTGGATTTTTCCGTAAGTGAAGGTGACATTTCGTTCCATGCAGATCAATTCCGCTTGGTAATATTGAACAAAATTCCGTAAGATCTCTACTTTTTAAGTCGATACTGGGCTAAAGTCACGAGTTCAAATCTCACCCCCGGACATGTCACAAAAATGCCCAAAGAGGTGTTTCAGTGACCACGATGGGAGATGGAACCAGCCCGAGGCTGAAAATCTCGAAAAAAGTGAAAAAAAAGTGGTGTATGATGGCCTTTTCAGAGTATTTTCAATCCTGTTGAACTGTTTATTTTTGGCATACAAATTCATCATCACATACCTGGCTTCCAGTTTCTTTGGTGCTCTGGATAGTATCTATCATACATCGTTCAGTATGATTTTATTGAAGGTCGTGCTCAATCATGGGCTCGGTAATAAATGGTGATTTCTGGAGCACTTTTTGAATAGGACACGTTTATTTTGATTATAAATGCATTGAAGCAAATCAAAATCCTATTCAAAAAGTACTTCAGATTAAAATATTGAAATTAACGATTTTAACGCATGCAGAATTACACAATAAAATTATACGCTCATTATCTCTTATCATTTAGACTGCTTAATACTATTATCTTTTACAGCAAAGAAAAAAAAATATCGAGTCTTCATTTTGCTCTCGACGACAGCAGTTGATTGTTTTCGCCGCGAAACACCTGATAGTCTGCTTTTCGATAAAAGCTATTGTATAGCTGCCTTTTGTTCGTTGCCAGCAGATCGGCCGTTGCTTTTGAAAGCGATACGTGTGATATGAAGAATACCATAAAGTTCAACAATGCAAGCAAGAAACCTAACATTCGTGAAGTTGTGAATTTTGCGAATTCGTTGGACACTGACCCCGGTCAAATGTAAGCTGCATATCGTATGGCAGCCCAAATGAAAAAATATAATAGGATTACAATACAAAACTATAACATTATAACTGATTTTGTTGTTGGACAATAGTTTCACTAAAGTGATTCCCTTGTCACCACAATACTTAGACAATAAAGTCTATAGTAGCCAAAATTTTGATAGTAAAAGAACAATGAAATGAATGGTTTTTGTTTCAGAAAAAAACGATTTTTTTATTGTTACGATACATAACAACCGTCAATTTCTATTGTAGAATTGCCATCCACAATAAATTCTATGGTGAAAAACAATGAATTTAATTGTTATCTTATCGTTGAGAGCAGTAAAATCTATAGTATCAACAATTCATGTTAATGTAGCTTTACAATATATTCTATCGTATTTTCAATGTAATTTTTATTAGGGAGAGTCTCCTCTGTTCATTACATTTAAATCCGAGGAAGCGATGCTACATGTACTGACGTTGGATTCGGAAGATTTAATTTTCCACTATGCAAAGGGCCTGTTCATAAACCACGTAGACTTATTTTTGATAGTCTCAGACCCTCATGTCACCCTCAAATTTTGTATGGAGCGTAGACTTTGGTCAGACCCCCCCCCCTCCCCCAGAAAACTCTACGTGGTTTATGAATAGCCCCAAATCGGAAGCAAACAGAGGTACGCATGCCACATACGGGTGATTATATCTGATAGGTGCGTGAGTATGATTTGCCATCGGAGGATTCGGACAATGAGCTAGCGACAATGCTGGGGAAATACACGGGAGAAATTCCCGGTTATTTTACACTTTGACGCGTACTCTGGTGTACGTGAAAAAGGAAATCCCCACCTCGCTTCATTTCATGAATCGGAACGGGTGCATTTTTTATGTCAGTAACAAGGAAAAATGTTTCCTTTGTAAGACTGGCGGACACCGGATAAATGCATGCCCCAAGAGGAAACAAAACGGCGGAGAAAAGAAGCAGGAAAATGAAAAGCAAAGCAGCAGGGGCAGTACGTATGTTGACGTATCCAATATCCAGAGACGAATGAAGAAATGGACGTGACGACTCCGATGACCGAAGAAAAATTCGAACAATCAACGTGTGGGACCGAAATTCGAATAAGAAAACCATTCAGGTTTCAGGACTATCTTTTTCTGTCCCAAGCTTGAATCTCAGCGTACGTAACATTCCATAACCCTTAATTTAAAAGAAATCGCCAAATAACAATAAGCAACTAGCAACTAGAAAATCTGTCTGTTTTAAGGCGAGGCGCTCATCGAAGTGCCTCTCATTGCACGTCAAAACATCGTGTTAATATCGAATGGCGTGTGGCGAACGTCGTCATGATATTTTGACATGCTTGCAGATGCCGCAACTTCGCCATATCAGTGGGCACCTCGACTAAGTAAACTACGTGATGCTAGGCGCTAGGGGACAAGGAATTGCAAACGTATTTTATTTGTAAACTTACGCTAGCCTACTTTAATCGTACTTCCCGCCCTACTTTAATCGTACTACAGTTCCACTTCCAGTGTTACAACCGATTGACTTGAAATGTCAAAATAGGTAGTGGTTCATTTTATTTCATATTTCCACAGTTACATACACTATGATTTGAAAAATACCGGGAATTTGTTATTTAATGAATCACTTTCGACCGATCCGGATATTTTTTTTCATAAGTTGGTACATCTTTAGCTTCATCTGTCAGAAATTAGCGGAAGTATTTGTGATAGTTTGGCAACCGTTTGCATCAGACAAGTTTGATTTTGATGAGCAAAGAGTTAGTTTAAAATTTGTGTTTCCAACGAAATGTTGCAGAAAGGCTCTGGGGACTTTTGAAAAACAGAGTATACATATGGTATTAAGAGTTGAAAAGAGGTCGTAAAGTGGTCGAAGACTTGCCTCATTCCGAATGCCTTTCAACATCGAATACCGATGAGAACGTGGCAATTAATAAATAAAACTTGAAAATTGTCATGAGAGACCGCAACATCTCATATGGAACCGTTATGTACATTGTTGTTGATATTTGGGAATGCAACGCGTTACCGCACGACTTGTTCCAAAAGAGCTGAATTTCATACAAAAAAGACCAACGAAAGAAGGTTGCTGAACATATGATTACTGAGACCCAGCGCAGCCAACCTTCATGTAACGCTTCATAACAGCCCAGTGCGACTTCTTCCTTTCCTCCAAACCCAAAATGCCACTTCAGGGAAAACGATTCGAGTCCAGTCGATTCCAGTCCCTCGAGAATGTATCGAAGGAGATGAAGGCCATCCCTCCGGCGGCCTATGAAAAATGCATGAATGACTGGGTCAACCGTGGGCACATGTGCGGCGCTTCAAATGGGTGTTATTTTGAAGGAGACAACATAAATTTGCAAGAACCTCGAGATCCAGAGACGTGCCACAATCCCTTGGGACTACACACGATTGATAAGTGATGTTGATTGAAAGTGTATATGACGCATGTTTTTCTAGACTAATGCAACAGTAATAATTTCATACGATTTCGTATGGAATGCATCACTGCATTCTTAAAGGGTGATACGGTCAAAATTTGGTCAAGGGAAAACGCGTGTAAATCGGTGAAATCGTTTATTTAAAAAATCAAATTAAATTTCTTTTTCAAGTTCAATTAGTATAAAATTCAGGAAAAATATTCAGTTAGGCTTCCGCTTTTCCAAATCCGAATTGCCGGGCCTTACGCTTGACCCCTGCCATCAGATTTTGTACAGCCACCTTGTCCACCTTCTTCGCCGCAGAAAGCCAGTTTGCCTTGAACTGCTGCTCGTCCTTAGCAGTTTTTTTGGTCTTCTTTAGATTCCGCTTGGCAATAGCCCAGTATTTCTCAATTGGGCGGAGCTCTGGCGTGTTGGGAGGGTTCTTGTCCTTGGGAACCACCTGCACGTTGTTGGCGGCGTACCACTCCATGGCCTTTTTACCGTAATGGCAAGATGCCAAATCCGGCCAAAACAGTACGGAACAACCGTGTTTCTTCAGGAAAGGCAGCAGACGTTTATTCAAACACTCTTTCACGTAAATTTCTTGGTTGACAGTCCCGGAAGCTATGAAAATGCTGCTTTTCAAGCCACAGGTACAGATGGCTTGCCAAACCAGATATTTCTTTGCAAACTTTGACAGTTTCGTGTGCTTGAAAATATCTGCTACCTTTCCCCTTCCTTTTGCTGTATAAAACTCCTGTCCCGGAAGCTGCTTGTAGTCGGCTTTGACGTAGGTTTCGTCGTCCATTACCACGCAGTCAAACTTCGTCAGCATCGTCGTGTACAGCCTCCGGGATCGCGCTTTGGCCGTCGTATTTTGTTTATCATCGCGATTTGGAGTCACTACCTTCTTGTCCGGCTCGTTTTTTGGCTCGATGCACGGTTGTAGACGATACACCCAGCTTATTTGCGGCATCTCGGAGAGATAGGTTAGGTTTTCGCTTGAAACTACCGGCAACTCTCTTTGTCGTCTCAGCGGCTTCCGGTTTTCGATTTCCCCCCGATCCAGACTTCCTGGCTGTCGACAAACGTTCCCCAAACACTTTAATTACATTTGTAACGGTTGATTTGGCAACTTTTAGCGATTTTGCCAACTTTGCGTGCGAGTAGCTCGGATTTTCGCGATGCGCGAGCAAAATTTTGATACGCTGCTCTTCTTGCTTGGACGGCATTTTGACAACTGAAGAGTGAATTCCAAAATCAAAATAGGAGCAATATTCTACACACACACACACCTTCAAAATGAGGGGTGTTCAGGTTTTTTAAATGCAAAATTGAAAGAAATACGTCAAGTTGATATTGACCAAATTTTGACCGTATCGCCCTTTAAAGCTAATCTAACGCTTCATTACTTGACAACTGTTGAATTAATGCGATCCCGCATTAATGGTGTTGATTTTGGGTTGAATAAGTGCAATAATACAATGCTTGTGGTTACTTTGGGTATCATCAAAACAACAAAAGGCACCGGTCAGAATGGTCTACGAAAAGGTAAGAGCCTAACATTCTTTATTGACCACGCCCACTACCAATTTGCAACGGTACTTGTGCAAGGTACTGCAAGAAATAAATTAATTGCACTCGAATATGTCACAGTCATTTCAGGCGATGTGGACGAAAATCGCCTTGAGCTTTGCGTTATGGTAACTGTAAAGTAGCCGATCAAAACGAAAATCTTGACAAAAAAATAAAACTGGAACATTGTTTCGGCACTGACATAGAAAAAAAATTGTTGAGGGGTCTCAGATAACCTAGTTGGTAAAGGCATGAAATAACTAGATCAAAGACGGTGGGAGATTATTCCCCTAGGGGGTTTCATTTATTTTTTTGACTTCCCTGATTGTTTGCTCTAAACTTTATAAATTTATGTATTAGTAGTAACAGCGAATGCTCACAATCAATAACTTGAAAGTTCATCTAGAAAACTAAGAAGACAACATGCAAAACACTCACTTTAGAGATAAATATTCAATTAGAAGAATATGCGATGTTCAATACAAAAAACTTTTCTCGAACATCCATACAAAAATTGTCTTAAAAAACAGGTTAGGTTAAAATAATAATAAAAAAAAACGCGACACTGATTGGTTATCACCGTCAATGGTAATTTATATTCTTCATTCTGAGGAGAAGAAAACCCAAGGTGATATGATCGTAAAATTCTATTCTATTCAACCGATTGAAAATTCAACTCAATTTGGAAGCTTATACGCTAGTCCCATTGAGTATTTGGTATTTGCTCGTTGACTGGCGTGTGCCCAACTCACAACTACGAACTCCAGTCTGACACTGACTCCTGGTTCAGAAGATGCTGCTACCGCTGTTGATATTTACCTACTTTCACTATCGACCAAACGTAATTTTGATTGCTGTGGAAAAGTTTGCTGATTGTATATTTTAGAATCTAGGTTACCGTTCTTTAAACCGCAAAAATACTTCAATATCAGATCAAACATAATTTGGCAGTCAATAACACTGATGCATGGCAAGGTACATCCGATGTGCTAATGACAATGACTGTGAATTTTACTTTCATGCGATTTGTAATGAATTCACCTAAAGGAATAATGGTATGTCACATTATTAAAATATGTTATATATATATATATGTTACCTTTAAAATAAAAATGAACTAAGCTATAATAACATAAGCATTGATTGTAAGGGAAATTAATGAAAATTTAAAAAATGTATAGTGGTCAGAAAAACATAAACTCAGTAACAATCAGCAACTACATCAATATCACATACTATGGGTAAGGTGGGCTAAAACTTACAGACATGCATACATGCGAACCTGAAAATAAAACATAAAGGGTGTTCCGATCGAAATTTGGTCAAACAATGATGTGTGTGAGTCGATCAAAGTTTTTATTAATAAGTCAAATTCTTTTTCTTCACGTTCAGTTAATACAGAATACAGGAGAAATATTCAGCTAAGCTTCCTTTTTACCGATTGCGAATTGCCGGGTCTTTCGTTTAACACCTGCCATAAGATTTTGTACAGTCTCCTTGTCCACTTTATTCGCCGCAGAACGTCAGTTTGCCTTGAACTGTTTCTCGCTCACAACAGCTTTTTTTCCGAAATGGCAAGATGCCATATCCGGCCAAAATAGAACGGAACAATTGTGTCGCTCCAGGAAAGGCAGTAGACGCACTCGCTCAGATAAATTTCCTGGTTGACGGTTCCGGTCGCAATGTAAACGTTACTCTTCAAGCCACAGCTACATATGGCCAGCCACACCAGACATTTCTTCGCGAACTTTGACAGTTTAGTGTACTTGAAAATAACAGCCACCTTTCCCCGTCCGGTTGCAGTATAAAATTCCTGTCCTGGAAGCAGTTTAAAGTCTGCCTTGATGTAAGTTTCATCGTCCTGTACCTCGCAATCAAACTTCGTCAGCATCGTCGTGTACAACGTTCGCGATTTTGTTTATCGTCGCGATTTGGAGTCACCACTTTCTTGTAAGTCGAAAGCCAGCTCGTTTTTTAGCTCTATCCACGGTTGGAGGCGCCACTACCAGCTTCTTTACGACATCTCGGACGGAGAGATTGGGGTTCCGCTCGAAACAGTGCGCAACTCATTTTGCCGTCGCTGTGGCCTCCGGATTTCGATTTCCCCCCGATCCAGCTTTCCTGGTTGTTGACAAACGTTCACCGAACACTTTTAACAGCGGGTGGATAATCATGAAGAAAACGAATATTTTTTTTGGCTTAGGAAGTACTAGCACACCGGTCCCAAGCTCGGTCCCAAGCTTAATGATTCGCCCCTAAGACCGTAACTCACGTCAATACACTCTCAAATATTCTGTCAAAATAACATAGCGAATCAAAACAAAGCCAAAGATCCTAGTACCAAAAGGTACTGAAAAGCGCAAGAGTGCATGGCAAGGTGCAGACTGCAAGGTGTACTTCGGAACTAGGGGTTTTACAACAGTCAACCAATTTCAAATCGCTAGTTGCACATTGATTGTTGCTTTTAATACGTTGGTAACAGTTGATTTAGCCACATTAAACAATTTCGCCAACTCGGCGTGAGAGTAGTTTGGATTTTCACCATGCACGTGCAAAATTTTGATGCGTTGCTTCTCTTCCTTCGACGACGTTTTGATAACTGAAGTGCTAATCTCAAAATCAAAATAGAGGCATGATGCTACACGAACACATCTTCAAAATGAGGGGTGTGCAAACATTTTTAATGCACAGGAAAGGAAATGCGTCAAATTTAAGTCGACCAAATTTTGATCGAAACACTCTTTATTACCAAGCTGAGGAAACGTAAAACTAATATATTTTTCAATTACGCCTAGATAAATCTAAAATAATGAAACAAAAGACATCGAACATTAAAATTCTGCATACAATAAGTGGACGTTCACACATAATACACATCCATGTATTTATTATTTATTCCACAAAGTACTTTCCTTCCACGATTTCACTGCTGCTTGGTGGTAATCTCTGAAAAAAGCTAAACATAGCATGTGTGGACCTATTCTACTCGCCCTCTTTTGATTAGATGATACATCAGTGTGTGTGTGCAATAATCTAGCCTCTGCGTTTGGGCGTATACTACCATGAGAAACGTAAACATGCAACGGATGTGTACCTAATCCTAAAAGAAGAATATTATATTAGGTTTTTGGGAATATCAATTTGGGCAGTTACGTCATTTTGGCGGTGGTAAGAGCCCGGGAATAGTAGCTTTGAAGTTTGTGATAAATGTGAACATTTTTCGACATTACCAAACGTTCACATCCATTTTAATGGTAGTAGCCTGTTTTAAACAAATAATTTAAATCTTAATACCAATTTTTCATTCACGCAAATAATTTACTTTATTCTAACAATTTAAAATATTTTCGAAATACGAATCGTATTGTTTGATAAATTGTAAAATATTGTAAATTTTTACAATCTTTCAAGTACCAATACATTTAAAAGTGTATCGTTAACTGCGTATTCGATGAGTGCGACGAAAGTCTGTTTGTCTGTGATGGAAGTATTAACCAGACAACCAAAAGTCGTGCAACAGTGTTCAGATAGTATCGTATATTTCTACATTTTAGGTCAAAATCGCATATAGTAGTGCCCTTTAACGTACTATGTTTAGGTTGAATCGTATAGAGGGCAAAATTCCGACTTATATACGATGTGTCATTTATCCATCGTATAGTGTTCCAAACTTAATCGGATTTACAACGTTAGACGTTTTAAAATGAATTTGTTATTACTGATGCAATCGCATACGAAGCCAAATTAACATGTTTGAGAAAACAATGAAATTGGCACATATATGGCCTCCACTTTTGCACTTATAAGCCATATTTTTGCATTCTATACGATTTGGTTGCTTACATATAGGTTTGTATACCAGGAAAACAACTTTCAATATACGTACAATTTGGTTGTCTGGGTACTTGGCTCAGTCGGTAAAGCCACGGCAACAAAGCCTTGATTGTGGTGATTGAGTTCGATACCCGGTCAAGGATTTTTTTGGATATTCTTCTTGAAAACACAGTTCGATTGTATTTGCCACACAATTATACTCGTGCCAAAAAAGCACGATCGTTTGTTACGGTCACTATTGGTAGATCTGCTCGCTAGATTTCTCAGGTCTAAATCCATAAATTTTAAACAATCCATATGGGATCCATATAATAGTATACGTTGTATATGACTTTCCCATGACGCATCGCTAGTTCGATTCCCTTTGCTAAGCAATGCCTTGAAATGATGCAACGGTCAGAATGTGAAATGATTCAGAGTCCAATTTTGTTCATCCCATTGGAGAAAACTCGCGTATTCAAAGCCACAAATCTTAAGGAATTTCGGTCCGTTGCTCCTGTTATTCTTATTTTGGTGTTTGTTGTGCAGTCAAGATAAAATAATAAGATCATGGATGTTTCTTGTTTCCGTGTTGAGATATATGGCTCTGCAATGGCGAGCTGATAATGTATGTAATATATTCCGAACCGGCTCACATTAAAACAAACTCCAGCTTACGGTAATTCGCGGCTGTATTTAAACGAGATTGCAGCTATTGTTTTAACAATTTTCCTCAAATATTATACAGTAAACAAAAAATCCAATACTTTTCGGTTCTTTCGTTCTCGATTACTGAACTTTCTTACGAACTGTCGTTTCCGTTGAAGACAGACAAAGCTTTCGTTACAGCACTTCTACTAAGATCGGCATCACAATTTTCCATAACTTGTGCATTCGACAAGCTTCACTACACTACAACACGCCAAAGTGGAAGGATTGACAAGTCGTCCTTGGGTTCTTCCACACATTACTTACCCACAACCTACAACAAAAGCCCGTGCTTTGAAGCTCTATGGTGCGGGGGTGCGGGGGTGCGGGGTTATGCTATTCGATAGCGATAGGCTCACCACAATGACAATGATGGCCTCTCCTTTCCCGTACTGAATTTGTGACCGAAGTATATTGGGGTCTCCTATAGAACGGTGGGTTGTACCTTCCATCCACCCTAGTTTCTCGGAAATCATGCAGCTAATTTCGTTGATTTTTGGGGACGCTGATACCGGGATTAAAAAAATCAGTTCAATTGGATGCAGGACAACCAATAAATCAGGGTGGTTAGATGGCACTACCCACCGTACTATACCGGACCTGTCTGTAAGTGTGTTTGGAAAAGTTTTGCCCCAACTTACATCTTTTTCAGGACAGAGGCAAAAGAATACGAGCATGACAAAGAACTATTTATTAGAGTATTTTCACTCGTCCCACGTGGATCACCACCGGGCTGCCGGGTGCTGAGCTGGCTTGTTCGAACTTTGTGTGCTTCGGAACTGTGCAATCCGACCGTCACGGCACCAGGACTAGCGCTGCCTTCCTAGCTGGTAACATTTCGACATAATGGAGGTAATTTGTTCTTTTCGCTATTTTTAATATTTTTACTGATTAAAACTTTTATCCTCAATCTTATTATTCATTTTGCTCGTCATTTGGTTCTGGCTGGTGCTGTCCCGCTCGGAAACACGCGACACGTGGTTTAATTAAACTGGAAATGGCACCAGCAGCAACAGCCAGCGGCACCCGGACCCAGTACTATGGCCATGGCCACAGTCACTACGGTTCCGACACTGCATGCGGCAACATCTATCTTACCTAGAAAACCTCCGCCGAACGTAAACCCAACACCGGGACCAAAGCCGGGGCGATTCTTCGGCTCCGCATTCAATATTACCAATCGCTACCGTGCCAACAGTAGCAACTTAGGTAAGGTTAGTCTGGCCATAACCAATCTCAAGGTCATCAATAACGTCCCGTTGCCACCGCCAATCTGTGCTATGGTCGCAAATGATTCTCCCCCGATGCTGAAGTTTCAACCATCCTATCGGCTGCAGTCGAAGCACCCCTTCAACAAAGATGCCTGTGAAGTTATATTGCGGGAAGCATTGGATAAGGCTCTCCAGGGGGTGGAGTATAGTTCCTATTTCGCGCCATCCCTCTGTCAGCAGATTTGCGAGGACGTGAAAGGGAAAGTAAAGGAGTTAAATTTCGATCGGTAAGTCAATATTTTGGTTATTCGGGTGGGATGGAGTATGTTTTGACATGGGCGTAACTTTTATGACCCTGTTTGTCGTAAAATCGAAGCCGAGCGAAACAAATGCTATTTAGTTAAAAGGGTAGTAAAGTATCGTGTTGTGTGTTTACATACATCCACTGCGTGCCGCCGCATGTGCCCGATGCTGGATGGTGGGAGAGTGAGATAAGAAATTTATGAAGATTTGTGGAGATACATTGTTGCGAGCAGTTGTTTGAAATGGTTTCCCGGATCGATTTCTGGAATTTTTCTTTTCAACAAGGTCAAAAATTGCTGTTATATTCAATCAGAATTCAAACGATTTCACTGTCGTTTTAGGCTTTCCCGTGAAAAACAGATTCAGTAGTAAAGTGTTTTTATTATGTGCAAACAAACTATTATAATGTTTTCGAATCATGGATGGATCCACAAATAATAATAACAAGTATCGATTTTCATCGTTTGATATATATACATTAATTTGATAAGATAGAGGTGTCACCGCTTGTTTTCGTTGGAAGAGCAAATCATTAGTTCTTTAGGATTCCCCAATTACGAGTATGTTATGTATGAACTTAACATGCTTGGATATGGCTGATTGCATATGATGTAAACCGATGAATGATTATGTTTTATTCCAGTGTTATAGCTGGCGAAGAGCATTCATTGGTTTCTCAGAGTTGTTTGGATTCTCCTAAAACGTGTAGACCCCGATGTAGACCTCCGTGTTTACTTTGTCGCCTTCTGGAATGAACACTGGGTTCATTTTTTTGCCATCGAAAGCCACCAATCAAAAAACCATAACACTAACGAGCAGGATGTTTGGTTAGATACACGTTTTTATGCTCGTCGGCCACGTCTTTTATCGGGAGAGAACTAATATAGCGATCGGTTCGGAAATTTAAAGTTCTATACAATCTTACATCGCTCGACCCGTAGCTCCCGGATGCGGTTGGTAATCATGTGAGTTCATTTTGCCGTGCCTTCTACTTCGCCCAGCAATCTTCCGTGCCGTAAAGTCGCTGATCCCGTGTTCCTTCGCCATTTTCCTCATTGAACGGACTGGATTCGCCCGAATCTACCTTTTGGTGGCAGCGATGACCCTCAGAATCCAAGCTGGCCTCGGACGACCAATGGTCACCTTTGTGGATAGTTGTCCTATCTTTTCTTGGCCTAAGACCCTTTCCACCGGGACACTCACATGGCGATTAAATGTCTTTTTGCGACGTTTGCGCGTGGGACAAATCACGAATTCGCTGTCCCTTCGTCATGGTGCAACTGTCAAACTAAGGAAATCGGCTTCTTTTGCTCGCGCCTACTATGATATGAATTATAGCCTACGTGCATGCAAAGAAAATCAAGACATTGTATGTACAGGTGAAACGGGAACCTTATTTGTACGATGGTGAAAGCATTATCACGCATACGGTATTGTTCGAATGAAATTTGAATTCGTTGCTTAGTTTGTTTGCATTCACTTTTCAAAACACCCTTGTATGATGTTACAACTCTGTAGTCTGAAAAAAGCATAAATTCGATACATATACATATTTTTAAGTTCAATTAGTATACAGTCCAGAAAAAAATATTCAGCCAAGCCTCTGATTGACCGAGTCCGAATTACCAACCCTTTCGTTCAAATCCTGCTATTAGAGTCTGTACAGCACTCTCGTCCACCATGTTTGTTTTGAACTGCTTCTCGTGTTTTGACTTAAAGTGATCTCGTATTAGTAATTGTACTAAAAAACATTATTTGATTTTTCTAAACTTTCAGGCCTTCTTTAGGTTCCGCTTGATCATTGCCCAATATTTATTCATTGGAAGAAGCGTAGGTTATTGCCTTTGTTGGCAGAATAATACTCCATAGCCATGTTTCCGTGAAGGCAGGAGGCCAAATCCGCACAAAACAATACAGAAAACCGTTGTACTTCAGGAACAGTTTTCGATTCGTTTAGTTAAAAATCACATTTTTAAAACCTAAAACCTGGATAATATTCATTGGGCAGCCAAAGTATTTTAAACAAAGCTTGAGTGCCAATTCGGACCTATTTAAACCAACAGTAAGGAGTGATGGTTAGTCGAGCATTTTAAAAACTTAAACGCCCCTCATTTTGATTTTGGCATTTGCTATGCGGTTATCAAAAATGGCGTGCAAGCAAAAGGAAAAATGCATGAAAATGTTCCTCCCATATCGCGAGAATGAATGAAATCGTCAAATGTGGCCAAATCAACTGTCAGCAGCGTAATAAAAGTGTTCGGTGAACGTCGACCGCCAGGAAGCCTGGATCGCGGGGAAGTTAAAACTGGACGTCTCCCTCCAAGATGTCGCATGCATCGAGCTAAAATACGAGCCGGCCGTACACGGCAATGCTCACGACATTCGATTGCGACTTAAATCGTCATACAAAACTACTCAGTTATTGTCATATCAGTTGTCATCACACCGAGAACCAACCGGTAGGGACAGGTTAGGTATGTGTTGACGTGATACTCGCTTTGTTGGAAGCCAAGGAATCCTCTGAGCGTCCACGAGGAATCACTGGAATGTTGGGTAAAAGGGTGGAGTTGGCAGCAGGACTCGTTTTGGTAGGAGTTATTACGATACGATACGCTGAATTCTTGTTTATTCTTGTATTCAGATTATTCTCCATATAGTTGGTTTTAAGGAGATGCACATATATATATTTAAATATTAGTACTGATTTAAACCAACGGTGAGGATGTGATTGTGGCAACTCAAAAGTTTGATAACGGATTACTTCATTAGGGAAACAATATTTTAACAAATAATTTATAGTCGCTTTATAGTCGCATTTAACCGGTTTAAACCAAATACATGGCTGTTATTGTGGTCACAAATAAAGTGTGATTTGTACGCTTGAAAGCCGATTTATATCAACAGTAAGGATGCTTCTGGGGCCTCACATAATGTGTGCTGGTTGATATTTATTGGGCAGACAAAGTATTTTAAACAAAGCTTAAGAGCCAATTTGGACCTATTTAAACTAACAGTAAGGAGTGATACTTCATTGAGAAAACTAGATTTTGATTCGGTTTAGACCAACACTCAGGATAGTGCCACTAACAACATGAGATGATCGTTTTGCATTATGGAAACAGAGTAGCTCTTAATAGCGCTTGAAAGCCATTTTAGACCGATTTATACCAGCAGTAAGGATGCTGTTTGGGCTACTTATAAAGTGTGATGGGAGATGTTCATTGAAAAAACAAGGTAATTTTACAAAACTTGGACCGATCTATATCAACAGTAGGGATGCTACTGGGATCACTCACAGCCTTCCAGGTTTTGCCACCTTCAGAATACTTGGTTCGCCATAGAGTTGATTGAGCTAGTGATTCATTCTTCTTCACACCGCCAAAGATGGTCCTTAGCACGCGCATTCGAATACAACAATTGCCTGCAAGTCCTCTTCGAACATGGTGCAAGTCTCATTTCCGTAGAGTACCACCGGTCTTATAAGCGTTTTGTACATGATACATTTGGTGCGGGGTGAACACTTTTGACCGCCGTCTCTTCTGGAGCCCGTAATAAGCACGACCTCCTTAATCCTTGAAGTGATGCGCCTTCGTATTTCTCGACTAACGCTGTTGTCTGCCGTTAGAAAGGATCCAAGGTAGACGCATTCATCCACCACCTCAAAAGTATACAGCCAACAATGTCCATATCATCTGCAAAGCCATCAAATTGGCTAGATCTCGCAAAAAACGTACCCCGGCTCGACGCATGACACCTTCTATGGCGATATTGAACAGAAGATAGGAAAGTTCATCATCTTGTTGAAGTCCCCGCAAAATTCAAACTGATGCTTGTTGAAGTCCCCGCAAAATTCAAATGTCCTCCCTTAGCTCATTCGGTAAAGGCGCAGCTACAAAGCAACACCATGCTGGAGGTGGATGGGTTCGATTCCCGGACTGGTCTAGGAATTTTTCGTAAAGGAAAATTTCTCGACTCCCTGGGCATAGGGTATGATTGTACTTGCCACACAATCATACTAATGCAAAAATGGTACTTGGCATCGAAAGCTCTCACTTAATTAATGTGGAAGTGCTTTTAGAACACTAAGTTGAGAGCAAGCAATATGCTTATTGTGAAGGAATAAGCTTGAAATGCTAAAGAAGAAGAAGAAAATTCAAACGTGAATTGTTCGCCTGAAATCTTCCGGGTCTGGTGTTTCCGCTTCCGTTTGTAGCGTTTCTAGTTCTGCCGGGACCAGCATTACAGCCCGCGCTTCGTCCTTCTCCAAAATCTCGTCAATCCTCTTTAAACCAATCATTTCATCGACTCCGTTTTACGTACCCGATGATATTTTCAGCTGCGTTTTTTATGACTGATTTGACAGTACTCCAGCAGTCCTAAAGGAGGTCCATCGAGCTCACCCTCGTTCGGCAACGGTGCCTCAAGATTCTGCGGTACCCAGCGGCGTCATTCGGTTATTTCCGTCGTTCGGATAGTATCGGAGAACTGCTGTCCATCAATGAGAATGTGTTCGATTAGCGATCCCGTCTGCTTTGGTGATTTCCATGTGTAGCGATATGGGAAGCTATGTTGCAAGTAGGTGCTATGCATGGCCATGTTCTTGGAGGCGACGAGATAAATGAGTCGTAGGCCGTTGTCGTTCGTCACATGGGGAGCGCTGAACTTTCCAATTGTCGGTCTAAACTCCTTCCTGGCCAACCTGACCTTTGAGGTCTCTTATGATGATCTTGACGTCGTGGCTTGGGCAGCGGTTGTACTCGCGTTAGAGCTGCACGTAGAATGCGTTTTTGTGTTGGAGTTGAAGAATCGACCCATGATACTAAACCTGCACATGCTTTCGTTGATCGGCCACCAACTGATTACTTGCCTCTGCATATCGCCCATCACGCTGTTTCCAGCTCACGTGTGTTGCCGCAGCTCTGGTAGATGATATGATAACCTCTAAACGTTCGCACCATACATCCGAACCTGTGGACCTTCAGTACATTTTTCTCTCTCTCTGTTCTGGACATAAACCACTGATACCAGTAATTTGATCTATTGTAGTACATCCCGTATCCTTTGTTTAGTGCATGTCGAGTTACTTCATCACTATCGAGCAATGATGAAGTATTTGGTGTTGTTACATTTGTCATTGATTGTTTTGTTGGCTATGAATCGAGTTTTTTTTTTAAGTTTTCGCTATTTAAACCCTTTGTGAGTGAGAGCACTCTTCAAAGGCGCACCCATTTAAAACCGGATTCATTGCAAACAAAACAAATAATGACTCCGACACTGACCATGCATCAGAACCCTAGTCCTAACCAATTCAAACTATAGAACATCAAATAGAAAATGAGAATTCACATAAATAAAGACTAGCCACACTTAGAAATTATGAATTTTACACGAGACGTAATTCATGTTTGTAAAAAGTCGGGGAACGTAAAGAATGATTTCGTGTAAAATTATGTCTCCTGAAACTGACACATACGCTATTCGACAAAAGATGTGTTTGATTGAATTTATTTTCTGAACTCTTTCAACTCATTCTTATTTGCTAAAGGACGTTTGCATGTGTCGGTCTCAGGGGACAGAAATTTACATTACATTTTGGCAGTGTGCATGTTTTCCTTATTCCAAGCTTATCCTAGGTGGATAAATCCGAGTATTGTCGCTTTTCACAAGACATGAAATGTAATAATAATGGGCTCTCAGAAAATAACATTGTACCAGAGCTTCTACCTCCGACTTCAATCTCTTTTTCAGCTGAATTTGGTTATTGTGTATCATTTGTAGGAGTATAGGGTGTCCCAGAAAGTCTAAACACGATTTTTATGCGTCACTGTTGCTTCTAGATGACGTTAAACAGCTGATCATTACTGTATATCATTGTTTACATTTCAATCAATAACTCTGTGAGTCTCAAGTGCCGGTGCATTTACTTTTCATGAAAATGCGAACCATTTCCCCAATAAAGCGCAATCAGATCGTGCACAAATGGTGCCCTTTTCCCACTTGCACTTTTCGTTAAGTCAGTTGGCGAAAATGGAAGGTGTGACAATCGGAGCAGTTCGTAAAGCGATTGGGAAGTATGGTGAGGATTCTTCCTTTCAGGACTAGAAAAAACCTGGACGTAAATCGGACCCTATGGACCAAACGTGGACCAAATTCGCGATGTGGCCAAAAAGCTGGGAACATCGAAGAGTAACGTCGACCGAGTAAAGACACGAAATGGACTAAGGACGTTCAAGAAGCAGAAGAAGCCAAAGCGAAGTGAAAATCAAGCAGCATCTGTCAAACCAAGGGTCCGTAAATTATACGATAAAGTGTTGCTTGGAAAATCGGCAACCGTAATTATCGATGTGGAATTTAATTATAAGACGCTTCTGGGTGACCAGTTCTACACGGTCCGTGCTGGTCAAACTGTTGACGATGCCGATATGTCAATATTTACCGAAAAATTCAGTACAAAAGCAATGGTTTGACAAGCAATTTGTGAGTGTGGAATGCTTTCCAGTCCGTTTCTAACAACCGATACGATGACTGCTGATGTTTACGTTCGGGAATGCTTGGAGAGGCGCCTGCTTTCCATGATCCGGAAACATAATAATGCTGTACTGTTTTGGTCGGATTTGGCATGCTTGACTTGGTCTGGCCTGATTCAAAGCCAACGGAGTCAAATTGGTACCCACGGAGATGAATCCTCCAAACTGTCCCCAGGAAAGTCCAATTGAAACTTTTTGGGCTCTGACAAAGGTATAAAGGTTGTACGGAATCAAATTGCACCTCTTTTAAATGGCTGTAACTTTTTACCCGTTGGGTATTATAATATTGAATCTATTGAATTTTGGTTGTAATTAATTCAATGTGTATTTGTTTACGCTGTGTAAGTTTCACTAGCAGATGTGCAATCGTTGCGAAGATGGAGTCGGAAGAACAGCAGCGGCGCATAGAAATTTCGCACACGTACCTCAAAGATCCGGATCTTTCTCATCGTGCCATCCGCAGGAAGCTGGTAATGGTACATTCTACGGTGTCTCGTGTTTTAAATTGGTACCAAGAGCGTTTGACCATCGATCGGAAAGAAAAAAGTGGCGAAAATGGATCTCCGTATAGTGTTAAGGATCACAAGCGGGTAGTTCAAGCTTTCAAGAGGAATCCCAACAGTCCCAACTGAATCTAACCAAAACTTTCGTACAAGATGCGAAAAAACGTGAAGGACTACGTACAAAGTCCAAAAGGCGCCTAATCGCAATGAACGGCAGAATACGGTAGGTAAAACACGTGCACAAAAGCTCTACACCCAGATGTTGACGAAACCACATTGCCTCGTTATGGATGATGAGGCGTATGTAAAAGCAGACTTCCGGCAGCTTCCGGGGCTCCAGTTTTTCACTGCTCATCATAAATTCGATGTCCCTGAGGGCGTTAGAAAGCAGAAGATATCAAACTTTGCCAAAAAATATATGATTTGGTAAGCAATTTGCTCGTGTGGAAAGCGGAGCACCCTATTCGTGACAACTGGAACGGTCAATGGGCAGGTGTACCTAAAGAAATCCCTCCAAAGGCCTTTAGCCATTACTCGAAAGAGGTTTTGGAGTGGTACAAGGCTAAGGAGGTCAATTTCGTGCCGAAGTATCTCAATCCCCCGAACGCACCGGAACTGCGGCCAATTGAAAAGTACTGGGTCATCATGAATCAGGCACTTCGGAAGCCTCCTAAGGAATGAAATCGGAGGAAGATATGAAGAAAAAATGGATTGCCACGCAAAAAAAAAGTTGGTCCAAATGTTGTACAGGACCTCATGAGCAGTGTAAAGAAGAAGGTTCGTGCATTTGGATATGGAATTGAAATTGAATAAAGCAAACATGGGAAAATATTCATAACATGTTTTATTTTACTCCCTGATAGTTTGAAGATGATTGGTTGAACGAGCGAAATTTGCCGAACATTTGTGTGTGTGTCGCAATTCGATTCCGTTCACCCTTTATTTGCGCAAACATATTAAGGCAGTGGGTTCCATAAAAACGTTTGAAAAAGACTGGAAAAAAGTATCAAAAATCATTGCCAAACAATCTGTGTTGAAGCTAATGAGCAGTGTTTGTTCAAAAGTCCGATATTTGGCGTACGATTAAATATATCTTGGAAATGTCACGTTGAACGGTACAAAAATATTGTAGAGAACATAAAAGTGCAATAAAAACTCAATTTACTTAAAAACCGAGCTCGTATTGTTATTTTCAAATCGTGCTTAGACTTACTGGGACACCCTATAGTAATGAACAGTTTTGGAAAACTTCTTTTTTTTTAGCGTAACTACTTCAACTTCAACCGTTGATTTCTAGCAATAAAACCGCAATACAAAAATTAACATATCAATCAAGTGAATTTAGCATTCATTTCTGAAAAATGTGCATTTGAAATATTTGTTTTTTTTAAAGCAGTGACGTTAAAAAAGGAAGTACCGGAATCGTAAGTGGTGCATTAATTTTGTGAGCAACCTTTTAAAAATTAGAAAGTAATTCTAATCTCGATACTATACATTACCTTAAAGAATAACAACGGCTTCGCCTACTTTCTTTATGAATAATAATTTATGGTCTACACTGAATACGTCAATCTTATTTCTGGGGCTTAACAACCTACAGTGAATGCGATGATGATATCACTCTTTCACGATGATGAGATTTCATCACATTGGATGTATTTCAATCACGCCAAGAAGAAAAAACTGATTTGTTTTTGAATTAGTTGAGTCAAAATTAGACGGAATCAAACACGATGATGATCAGTTATCTATTAATGGTTTTTGATTGTAGAAAATATTTTTTTCATTTACATGATGTGAAATGAGAGATGAATTATCAGGTGGTACAAGATACAGCATCAGCATAACTGCACATTTTCTTTAGCTTTAAAATTGACACCTGCTGATTTTGTTCCTGATATTGCATTGGCTCTTCACTCGGAGGTGTTGTCATCGAAAAATCTCTGTTAATAAATCTGAAAATGTATCTACAACACTACGTTTCGAGCTATAGAAGCGTCTTATGCCTAGAAAAAGAGGATTAAGCAGACACCCTACATCCTGACTATAAAAAGTACTCATCTGTATTCGTCCTAACCTCACATTTAAAAGTGATTGATCATCCTCTTATAACAACTTTTATCTCGATAAACCGACAAACTCTTTCCCAAATTTTAAGCAAACACCTATTTGTTCAAACATTTACATCTGTCGAACCCAGATAATTTAACGACTAGCAAACATTGAACAAATCGAAATTTAATTAAAAATGTGTTTGTTCACTATCTATACATATGTTCATATCTATAGCCAAAGGGAGCGCAAATTAGAATAGACATTGACGGTCGGTTAAAGTTTCAAGGGGATTTACAAAGGAAAATTCCCTTCCATGTATGCCGCCGCAGACACCCACTTCTTTTGGCGTAATGAGTTCAGCCTGTCGTGTGATCTCGGCTTTAGCACGAAGGCATATTTCGTTCCGTTCCATTGGAAAATGTCTCACTCAATGCTGGTTTTGCTACCTCTACGCCATAGCATATACTGT
Source organism: Aedes koreicus (assembly GCA_024533555.2). Lineage (NCBI taxonomy): Eukaryota > Metazoa > Arthropoda > Insecta > Diptera > Culicidae > Aedes > Aedes koreicus. The sequence goes on from JAHHFK020003649.1 coordinate 130,311, forward strand.
TTACAGCTTAATCCATACATCGTTGTAAAACAAGCTTATATTTTCCAGCTTTCCGGGGATTTCCTTGCCTACTCTCCGTTGCTGTCGGTTTCGGTGTTATGCGATTATATGGGTAAATATCTGTGCCATGCCGTTCGTACACATGATGCTTATTCTGTGGGATGTGCTGGAGGGTTGCTTGAGGATCTTGATTCTTGTTTGTTCCTGATTAGTTAACATTTTGCAGACTCCATTCGATGACAAGATGGGATTTCCTGAGGAAAATGCTTGGCAAACTTTTGACACAAGTGTGCCGCGCGTACCCACTTACCGAACTTTGAAAAACAGCCACGTTGATAAAAGTTTTCCAAGACATGAGGGCTTGGTGCCATCAGCAAGTGAGTTGAGTACCAGGATCTGTATAAGACACACGTGATCTAATTGAGATTGAAAAGTACTGAACAAAGCTGTGCCCTGTATTTACTTCCTTTTTATTGAATCGCGCGTATGACTTGTGTGCAGTCTAGAAGCATGACTCAAGTATATACAACCAGTGTTCCCTGTTTGAATTTCAATTGTTGTTTTTTTTTCATTTGCAGATATAAAATCGTTGTCACCGTTACGATGGGCGAACGCTACATGCAAGGACTGAAATCAATTGCCCAGTTCCTGTGGGATCCGGAAAAAGATAACTACGTGTCCTGTATTTACGATTCTTCACCGAGCTTGTTTGCCGTGGCAACCATTTATGCTATCTATTTCGATTGAGAGAAAGATAAAAAAGACACATCCGAACAGGTTGGCTATTCTTCCACGTAAAAGTAAGCAGATAATACGGATTGTTGCTTAAAATTACTGTTACTGTTATTGTTACTTTCGAAACACATTTATTTCTTGTTGGTGGCATGAATAATAAAGGACTAGAGGGTGCCTTGTCAAGGCTAGTAACATTGTTTCACATTGAATGTAAATCCTGTTGAATTGGTATCCGAACGCAGCAATGGTTAGTCGGTACAAATAAGTGTCTTGGATTGTGCTTGACAGTTACACAGTTGTTAATAACAGAAAATTTGCAGTGTTCCATTCCTGGTAAAACCTAATCTTTTTTTATTGGATGAAAAGCCATACTCTCGGAAAATAAGACCTTTTAGATACGTGGTTGGAGAAAAAATCATGTTAAAATTAATGTCCACCCCATCATCATCATCATCGGCAAAGTCTCGTGTGAACCATCAACTGAGAATTAATGTCTAATACTGAAATAATTTCGGTTCGTTCCTATTGATATATACCAGCGTTGCATAGCATAGTCCAGAGAAGGAACATCACGTGAAGGATCACGTGAACGCAGTATGAAGCAGAATTCATAAAAGTGGTCGGGCCCCAGTATAACATCAGACACTGGCGTCAAAGCAAAATTATTTACCAGTTGAGAGGTGTGGCTATTGTAGTTTTAAGCATGGAACATAACAATAAAACAACAAATAAATAAAAAGAAGAAGACAATATTATATCATTTGCTACAGTCATCGGCAAAATAAAGTGCCCACCGAATTATTTTTTCAACTTATTTATAAAACTTGATGGTTATATGAATAAAGCATCGAAATATTTTTAAGAGTTTAATTTATTATTTTCAGTTTAAGTTTCACTCATAAAACACTGAGACAAGAGAAGAATTAACTACTAGTCGTATAATTATGTTAAGTTAAAAAAAAAAGGATTGACAAAAAGAATGCCCACTTCTTTTACTTTCCTACCGAAGATCAATCCAACGCGTTATCATAACGTTCAGTAATGTACAATATGTCCCATAAAAAAATGCGAAAGTCCATACCTCAGTTTCAAATAAGTTTTTTTTTTCATAAAAAATGATAAAAAAAATCATAATTTTATTTAGGGAATCGTTTATTAAGCCTTTCATGATTACATTACTCAATATGTTCACCATTTTTCTCGATCACCTTCTCTCAAAGAGTACGGAATCGAGGGCATACCTTCTCAATGTATGAGTCAGTCATCGAGTTCCATGCCTTGGTAATGGAAGTTTTCAGGGCGCCAACACTGGGGTGAAAACGTTCACAGGCCTAAGCCTGAACATATGCCCATATTGTTATATTGGATGTTTGGTTGTAATCTTGAATTTCCCGTTCTCTGGAACATCCTCAATCTTCTTTGGCGAAATAAACCTGTCTGTACGTGTGCTAGATACGGGATCGATGGTGAAATTTTTCTCATCGGAGAATACGATGATGGTATGCTTCTTTTTTAATGCTGACACGAAACGTTTCGAGCGCTCCAGCCCTAGTTGTTTGATTCGGCCCATTACAAGGTGGCGCTTTACTCTTGCCCTGGACGAACATTTCAGGTCATCTTTGACCAACCGTTGCATGGTAGTTTTTGAAATATCGGCTTCCTTAGCCAATTTCCGGATCGATCTGATAGGATTTCGCCTCACTTTGTCTCTCACTGATCTGATGACCTTCGGCGTGTGAACGGATCGTGGACGGCCACTTCCCGGCTTTCGTGGACGTGGTCCATCAAGGAGTGAACGTTGGATATGGTAAACGGTAGCCAGGTGGCATCCCACAATCGTTGCAATTTTTTTTACGGGCTTTTGGGCGAGCAGCAAACTAGTCACAACCTCCTTTGCGTACATTTTTCTCAACTTAGTTACTCGCGAACCACCGTTTTGTTTACATCGCCTCAGAGTATACTGTCAGATGTTTAAAGCTACTCAAAAATAAGAATTGAAATCTTTCGCATTTTTTAGGGACATACAGTATTCGCCTTTAGCAAAATTTTCAGACGTTTCGGCATACTCTCCTCATGGTTTTGTGGGTGCTGCGGATCAAGGACTTCCCAGGCTGTCTCAAGGGCTTCGAAATAGTTCTTTTGTTTGTAACTCCGGATTCATCAACGCGGGCATCAAGAATGACCCACAAATTCTCGATGGGGTTCAAATCCAGGCTTTGTGGAGGCCAATCCATGGGCTTGATTCGGCATGAACGAAAGAAACTATAGCCTTTGCTGTATGCTTCGGGTCATTGTCTTGCTGATTTTCCAGCCCTGTTATAATCAGCGATACCTCGAGATTTTCTACCAGAATTTTGATGTAGGAGTCAGCGGTCATAATCCCATCAATTTTCACAAGAGCCCCCACTTCAGCCCAAGCAAACACCCCCAAAACATAACGTTACCTCCCCATGCTTCACCGTGCCTTGAAAATGCCGTTCCTGAAACTTCTCTAGTGGCATGCGCCATACACGGACACGCCTTTTCTTATTAGGCCATAATGAAAAAAAACGAGTAACTCTAGGGACTTTTTTTATTAGGGTGAATCTAACATTGAAAGACTCTCTTTGATTACTTTCTCTTTCATTCATATTCCAACCACCTTCACGTTTTTCATTCTACTATTTGTAGAGTATGCTAGCCAGCTAGCCAGGTCCTCCCTTAGCTCAGTCGGTAAAGGCGCAGCTACAAAGCAACACCATGCTGGAGGTGGCTGGGTTCGAAACCCGGTATGGTCTAGGAATTTTTCGTTAAGGAAAATTTCTCGACTCCCTGGGCAATAGCGTATGATTATACTTGCCACACAATCATACTAATGCAAAAATGGTACCTGGCATCGAAAGTTCTCAATTAATAACTGTGGAAGTGCATTTAGAACACTAAGTTGAGAGCAAGCAATAAGCTTATTGTGAAAGCAACAAGCTTTGAATGTTAAAGAAGAAGCTAGCCAGCAATTTTGTCTTTCGATCTGTACTAAAGAATCCCTCGAAAGTTTTATAATGGCGCTCTAATAAATGGAAGAGAGCGAGACAGGAAAGAATTTTTCATTGTTAGATTCGCCCTATAGAAAAAAGTTCCTAGAATTACTCACAAGCAAACCAGTTTAAGTAAAGTAAACTGTTTGAGCATTTGCTCAAATTCGTATAAATAAAGTAGTACTTTACTCGGAGTAAGTTCAAATTTCGAACATGCCAACAAAAATTTCTTGTTTTTCTAATTTTTTTTAGGTGGTCTAGCACTGTTGGTAAACAAAAAAAATTGTCTGAAATATCAATACGGGAAGATGTCTGATGATTCCATCAACCAGGAGTATCTGGAGGAATCTGAAGAGAATCAGAATCCAAATTTGATGCGAAATTTGTGTATATTCTGACATCCTTTGGAAAAGCTCTGCTGGAAAAATTTTAAACGCCGTCAGCGAAGCAGAAAAAGAAATCAGTCGCAAAAGAAATATGTATCCAGTTGCTGATTCAACATTTAATCGACGTGTCCGTTCAGCAAGTAACGAAGAAAATTAACAACATGAGGCGAAGCGTCAAGGTAAAGTCGGACCGGAAGCAGAGTGGAAACCGGAAAATTGTTCTGAACGAATTGGAAAGAAAGTTTTTCCAGATGATGGGAGGCGTTGAAAACCCGAGCATTAGTAAACGTTCATGTTGTACAATTGAATTGCAAACGGGCCATATCGTTTTGCACATATTAGTTTGATGAGTGCCCAAATCTTCGCCCACGCCTACTATTAGGTATCTTATTTGCGTTCAAAAACCATTCAATCAAACGCTGTTATTTTCCAAAATTTTGAAACGACAACCGATATAGAAAGTTTAACAAATGCATAGCTGTACTAATGCGTGTTTGTATGTCTCCTTTGCTGTAGCATTTATCAAATAAGCAAATAACTTATACCAGTAAGCTACAGTGACGGACAATACAATAAGACCAATGCCAGATTTTCATACAAAATGGTCATGTTTGGCGGCTTTTTTTTCTCTTTCCCGTGAAGTAATTGTACTGAAATTTTGGCAGCAGCCTAGAAATAACCTGAATTTTCATCTTTAATAAATTCATAATTTTTCATTCACCACTTCAGAAACTACAGACACCACCTACGACAAAACAATAAGACCTCCTTTTGATATCCATAGTTTAGGCCATGTTGATGAGTGTGAATTATAATCTATAGTATACTGATATTGAAATGACCCGTGCATCAATAACCAAAATTCAGATCCTCAAATTCGAGCATCCTTTATGGAAATCAAAAAGTGGTCTTATTGTTTTGTCTGCAACTTTTAAAGTGGTGAATGAAAAATGATGGAGTTAATGCAGATGATAACTTAGGCTACTTCTGAACCACAGCCGAAATGTCAGTTCAATTGGTTCTCGAGAAAATGAAATGCAAGCCCCCTAACATGACCATTTTGTATGAAAATCAGGCTTTGGTCTTATTGTATTGTCGGTCACTGCATAAACATACGATTTCCTTATACAATTTTTGGCTTCAATCAACGTTGCCTTAACATCAAGTTTTATCTCATCAAAATTTGTCAACATTACTGAAATATTTTGTACAGTACAATCTGCTTAGGAATTCTTTCAAGGATCCCCAGTATTTATTTTGATTTAACAAAATTAAAAAAAATTGTACGAAAAATCGCTAAAATCCTGTCAAAGTTACTCCCTTGTAAGGTACTTTAAAGGGAGATAAGACCGACGACAGACAACGACCACCGCAAACGACGCTAACAGTTGAAGAGAGTGATCCGATCCAAAATCCCGTAATTCTTTCCTAGACAATAAGGCCTATTATGCGAGTCCAGTTTTTGGAAACGACCAAAATAACATTGCCAAAACTAGAAAGCCACTAGAAATCAATTTGGTTTTATTATGGCACCAAGATGTGCAAATGGGTTTCATATCCAGTCAGGTTTATGAAAATCTACACAGCTTGTTTACAACGATCTTAAAACCTTGTTTTCTCAAATTCCTTTTACTCCTATCAATGGTTTCATTTCGACTTTTTGAACTCGTAAAATGTTGTTTTGAAATTCCGTTTTAGAACTAATACATATTATATTATTATGGTCAGTTTTAAAACCATTTTGCCTCCAGTAAATTAAACGGCAAATTGTCATGGAGGGAAGTCACCAATTGACAAATAATTTTGTACTAGTCATGGCGAAGATGAATTGGGTTTTTGGCAAAACTGTGATTTTTCCCAATCGTGATTTTGACATATATATGACTGTTCCAGAATGTATAAGCACACTTTCAAAATAACAAACATGTCATGTTTTTTTTAGTTTTAATAATTTTATTTGGCAAATCATATTTGTATTTGTGTTTTACATGATATTTTACTCTCGTTTGATCAAAATATTTAATCAGAGCCAAGACTCCTAACTTTTTCTCGAACATGACCCATCAGCTTCTGCACAGGGGTACTTCCCACCATTTTGACCACTTTTGGCCAATCTTTTTTAAATTTTTGGATGTCGTCCGCTGGTTTTATGAATTTTCGAAGCTTTGCTTTGGTTAAAGTCCAAAAAGTCTCGATTGGCCGTGCCTCCGGGCAGTTCGGCGGATTCATGTCTTTCGGCACGAAACATACATTTTGACTTTTGTACCATTCTAAAGTGTCCTTTGCGTAATGACATGACGCCAAATCAGGCCAAAACACTACTTGACCTTCGTGCTGCCTGATCATTGGCAATAATCGCTTCTGGAGTCATTTATTAACGTATTTCTGAGTGTTCATCGTCTCCGTTGTGATTTACGGACTAGATGTTTGACCAGACTCGCATATTGCCTGCCAAACCATAACCTTCTTACCGAATTTTTCGGTAAAAATTGCCTTCTCCGTTTCGGGGATGTCTTTGTTTTCGCTTAAAGTATAGAATTGTGGTCCGGGAAGCGTTTTGTAATCTAGTTTCACATACGTTTCATCGTCCATTATTATACTCCCAGAATTTCTACACAATAACGAATCGTAGAGTTTGCGGGTCCGTGGTTTCACGGACGCGGCCTGTTTTGGGTTCCTTTTGGGTTTTTTCTGCTTCCGGTATGTTTTTAGCCCAAGTCTTTCTTTGGCACGCATGACGTTACTCGACGAGGTCCCTAGCGTTTTCGCAACATCCCGAACGGAAGTCGCTGGTTTTCGCTTGTAGGCATTCCTGATCTTTTTATCGATATCCGGACTAACAGGACCGGTTTTCCGACCACTCTTTGGCGCATCTTCAAACGTACACTGTTCTCTATATTTTCGAATGGCAGATTGGCCAATTTTCTCAAGGAGAGTCCGCTCACAGTGCACCATTTGTGCACGATACTTTTTCGTTGTTACGGAGTAAGACCGCGCATTTTGATAGGTAACACAAAACTGAGCACTTTTTTGATGCTATGTCATTCAGAAATATGCAAACAAAAGGACGTAGCCAAAAAATGTTGAAATATTTCATTATATTCAAAGTGACCGTTAAAATAAGGTGTGCTTATACTTTCTGGAACAGTCGTTAATAAATAACTGAAATGTTGAAAAATAAATGCCTCAAATTTTAAATGTAATTCAAATGAACTGTACATCGGAGATCGATTTTGGCATTCTATAAGATAATTTTATTGAATTCCATAAATTTTCAGGAAATTCATGATTTTAAATCACAATACCACAATGAAGTTTGACAGCTGTGTCACTTTGGCCTTACGCTGGTTTTCATGGTAGCCAATAGGTTTGAAGTTTTCCAAGTGGTCATAACATCTTTCACTAGAACATTTTCAAAATCTTTATGGTCTTATAAAGGTTTTATTAACTTGTTTTTACAAACGTCTATAGAGTGGGCCACTTTTTTTTACAAATTTAGGCTTTAAAGAAGCATAATGGAGGTGTTAGTAGACAAAACAGTTTTGAATGTTATCTTATCAACAAAGCCGGGAGGGGTGCTATACGGCTGGAATAAAAGTAAAATTGTTACTTGGTTACGGAAATCTGGGGGCTCACCTTTCAAATGAAAGCTTAGGGTGTTAGAAACAAGCGTATGTATGGTGGCAATATCGTGAAATGCTTTGTAGAGGGTGCTGATAGTTACAGGGAAATGCATTGTGAAACCCTGTAGGTTTGGATACCACTGCCCTACCAATTACACAGATGTTCACAGTACATTTCCAGGGTCGTATGTATGGGTGATCTTAGGAAAAGCTTCAATCAGTTAGGTGGACTTTCAACCCACTTACTATCTGTTCTATTCGCGAAGATATTATCAATTATCATGAAAAAAATATTACAAACAGTAAAATTAGATGACACAGCTTGATTTGTGTGGACCATGCATTACAACCAAAAGTATTTTTATTATAATAATAAAGAAAGTATAGCAAACATTATAATCTGTGGTACTTGCGCCTTTTCAATTTTTTTTTCACTGTGGAATGGGTTTTTCTTAATCGTTGCGACCGATACGAAGCACGTTGGTCGACATTGGTGACACCGGGGAGGGCTTAAATCCGGAGGAGTGATTAGCGGGAACAAACATGCCAGATCGCAGCCGGCGAGGGGTACGTTGCGAGATGTTGCGGTAATTTCACTTGGTAAGTTTTCCAATGCGAACGGGTTGTCCGACGATTATGCGGCAACTCGGTCAGTGTAACGAATGGTCTGGCGTTTCACTGTTTTAAGCCGGGGAGAGGGATTATTTGAACTTTACTTAGATTCAATGATCAAGCTTGATTATAAGTTATTCAAAACTAGATTTCTCTACATCTCTGCTTTGTTAGTGGCCGAGATACCGCTCCTGTCATCTCTTCGGCCTCCGTGCCTCTAGTTAAGGATGTTTCTCACCACCCTTCTCTTATGTAAAGATTTTGTTGCTCGAGACTTCGTTGACACTCCTGTTACTGTATAATATGACTTCAGTAGAGCTGACTATTTGGATTGGCAGAGCATTCTTGATGCAACCGACGTTAACATCCCCGGCCAAACTTTTTCCCACGCCTTGGCGTGGACAGGCACGTCGCAAAAAGGATCGTTCAGACAGTATCTCGGGTCTCTTGGATGACTGACGGTGGAGAGACGGACCAAAAGAGCGGCTCTCAAAAGATTCACGAAATACCGCACACTGTTGCTTTAACGCCATTATAGCAGACTCAACTACGAATACAAACGACTAAGTCGTGTGGTTTTTCAACGCCATCTGAGTGGGTTTCAATGGCGACTTAAATCAAACCCGAAATCATTTTGGAGCTATGTTAATCAACAACGCAAGGAAGTAGGCTTACCATCATCCATGGTCTTTAATAGCAAAACCGCTGGCACTGATCAGGAAATTTGCGATCAGTTCTCAACAAAATTTGCTAGTGTGTTTGAAGACGAACGATTTTCTGTTCATTTCATTAACGCTGCCGCGAGCAATGTTCCCTTCGCAAATCAAACACTCAGCCTTGTTGATGTTGATTTTGAATTGATCTCGAACGCTGCATCACTTCTTAAAACATCGCTTAAGCCCGGACCTGATGATGTTCCGTCCGTTTTTCTTGAACAGAATATGGCCTATCTTCTGGACCCACTTCATCAGATATTCGAGCTGTCCCTTTCTTGCGGCTTGCTGGAAAACGGCAAAAATGTTTCCGGTATTAAAAAAAAAAAAGGGGAAAAAAAACTGGTGAATACATCGTTAAGCGTCGTGTCGAAGCTATTTGAACTGGTCGTAAGGAAATCTCTTTTTGCACATTGTAAGCAGCTTTTGAGTGCCGATCAGCACGAGATTTCAGCTGAGCGCAACAACAAACCTATTGTGCCTGACGTCGTACATCACTGATAGTATACTATGATATATATGATTGCTCGATGCCAAACGGACGTGATCTACACAGATTTAACGGCAAGTTTCGACAAGCTGAACCACGAAATTGCGATCGCTAAACTTGGCAGGCAACAACATCTCTTAAGATGGTTTTGTTCATATCTTACAGGGCGTCAACTGACAGTTGCTTTAGGCGACATTCGATCAACAAGTTTTTGCACCACATCCGGAATACCGTAGAACAGCCATCTGGGACCGTTGATATTTCTTCTCTACTTCAAGGACGTACATCTTGTTATCGGAGGACCACGACTGTCGTTTGCCGACGACCTGAAAAATTGTCTGCGTATCTGCTCAATAGCCAACGGCCGTTTCCTCCAAAAACAGATTGATGCCTCTGCTGATTGGTGTACTTTAAATCGATTGGTGGTCAACGCGGCAAAGTGCTCAGTCATAACCTTTTCACGGCAGAAACAACCAATTGTTTTCAACTACAATCTTCTCAAAATGACCATTGAACGAATGCAGTGCGTTAAAGACCTAGGTGTTCAGCTGGATTCTTAACTGACATATTCGCAACACATTTCATATGTTGTTGATAAAGCTTTAAGAACTCTTGGTTTTGTCGCTCTATAGTTCTCTCGTGGGATCTTCTCTGGAGTACTGTTCAGCAGTTTGGACCCGAATTATAATAATGGCTCAACGTCGTTTTATTCGGTTCACGCTTCGTAGACTACCTTGGAGAGACCCATTTCGTCTTCTCAGCTACGAAAGTCGCTGTCAACTCTACAAGGAAGAACCGACGGCGAAACAATCCTGCAACAAATCAACATCAATGTTCAACCAAGGCCAATGCGCAACAACTTAATGCTGAGGCTTCCTTACGGCGCACCAACTATGGGTTGAGTAGCGCTATCCACGGGTTGCAGCGAATGTTCAATAGGGTGGCGTCAGTTTGTGACTTCCATCTGACTCAGAATGTACTTTGTCGGAGATTTTCCACCGTTTTTGGAGCAATTGACACACGGTGTTAAGATAAGTGTATAGTTTTAATTGTCATGGCTTGACTAAGATATTGTGAAGTCGTTTTTCTATGTAATGTTCTTTTATTTAAAACCAACTTCATTACTATCTGAACTTGGTTTGTTGATGCCTAACTATAAATAAACAAATGATAAACCTTTCTTCTGCGAATTCGGTTGATAAAATCGGCTCAGTAATTCAAAAGTTACAAATTTTTCAAAAAAAAAAGTTAATTTTTGGACCACTCTAACACTGTGACCAAATAAAAAAAAATACTGGTCTAATATTTAACAATAAGGAACAAAACTATAAATTATTACGGGGTTCTGAGAGATCGTGTATCTTTTTTCTATGGATTTCTTGCTGCATATGCATGAGAGAATGATTTTTTTTTCGGTTAAAAATTCTCAAGCACTATAACTACGATGAAACACTACTCATTAGCAGCATATTCATTTTTGGACACTGAATCAGAGAGCTAAACACTCTAAATAAACACTCGAATTAATACAAAAAGTCAGTAGCTTTAGTTGCGATTAGATGGCATGCTCATTTTGCCCTCAATCAATCCTAATAATTAAAATGCTGTTTTCTCATTAAATATACTCCATTAAAGTAGAGTCTTTAAAGTACATTTTAATTAAAGTAAAGTCAATAAACTACTTCAATCAGTGTCAAAAATTGTTAATACCACAGAAAACCTACTCCAAAACAAATGTGCTGGTGAATTGGATCACAAATTTTGTAAAACCTTGTTTATGCCAGCATCTTATATCAATTTCGTTCACAGATGAACAATATTTATTTTTCAATATATTTCAATTATTTAGAAACATATCACAGCTAGAATATTGACAGTATTGATTTAGTATGCTTGGTACACTGTATGGAATTTGACATTAAGATTTCATTAAAAACTGTATGGTTTTGGTGAAACGAATGGTGCTCATTATGCCTTCAATATCCCTATATGAAGAGAAAGTTCACAATAAAAGTTTTCAAAATAGAGAAAGGGCAGTTGGTAGATTCGAAATATAACTGATAATAATTCTTAGATCCAACTTCAACGGTGTAAAACTTCTTGGCATAGGAAGAGGAACTTTAAAACTTGTGTTATAAAACTGATTAATAACCTCGCATCTAGTTTTCTGATTGCTTGGACTATAAGGTATGGAATATAGTCAACAATCAATATGCAACTAGCAATTTGAAATTGGTTCATTGTTTTACAACCCCTTGGTTTGAAGTACACCTTGAAGCCAGCACCTAACTATACATATTTGCGCCTTTGTTTTGATTTGCTGTGTTATTTTGACAGAATGTTTGAGAGTGTGTTCGTGTGAGTTCATTATTAGGGGCGTATTACTAAGCTTGGGACCGATGTGCTAGTACTGACTGAGCCAAGAAAAAAATCGTATTTGTTCGGGACCTACTGGTCTTAGAGTTAGTCTATGATATAGTGTCCTTCCTCTGCTCAGTTGGTATTGATATTGGTATAGCTACAAAGTACCACCGGCTGGGTTTGATTCCTAGTCTGGTTTAGGATTTTTTCGTAAAGGAAAATTTCCCAAAACCTTGTGCATAGAGTTAGAATGTATCATACTTGTCACACAAGCATACCATTACAAAAATAGACTGGCATCGCAAGTTTTAAGTTATCAAACGTGAAAGTGTATCTAGAATACTAATTTGAGAGCATGCAACAAGCTATTATATGCAATAAGCCTACCCCAATTTACAAATCCACACATTTCCTATAGTAATTTCATTTCTGTTTCTCAGAATCAGATAGCGCCACCATCATTCAGCAAGGTAGCGCTGAAGTCGACGATTAACAGGTTGCTATTCTACCACGTGAGGGATCGCGTGTTGATTCGTTGTCGTTGTCGGCTGTATCGACCAACCAACCACTCGACGATGAAAGTACCGCGGAGAACCTCGACGCTCGATGTATAGCCACTCGAGCTGTGTGGTTACCATAACAAACATGTAACCAAAACAGGTTGTTGGTAGAGTGCACTCACTGGCAGTTAGTAACACCAACATAGGCGTTTTTTTTTTTCAAAGAGTATTTGAGAGAGCCATTCAAAGGAAGATAAGTTGGGGTATGAAAATTTATGGAAATAGAGTTACAGACATGCATTTAAACAGAGCATTCAGACGAATCCGAAAGGTTGAAGCGCAATTTGCTGATTGTACTGAGAAAGATTTGAATCATGATTGCGTAGTCACTAGCTATGGCTGATGTGTTGTTGTTGGCACACAGTACCACCTTTGACGAGGGGAAATTTATCTTTTCTCAGTCGTGAGTTCTACGAATGATTAATGCAAACAATCCTGCAGCGTGATTCATAGTAACGAGGGATGGCAACCTACAACTATAACATAATTGAAAGTGATCCCATATTCTATGGGATTACACGTGCATCCAACTCCAACTAAAATTCAAATTTGTTCTTGAATATATGTACATTCTTCAAAAATCCACCCTACGCTCGTTGATCGACCCATTCCAATACAGTTCAACCTGTTTAGCATAACCAGCGCTCGAAATGCTGAGTGCCATCCGGTTACCTCCAGCGCTCCATCGCCGCACGTCAGAAACCTGCTTCTCAGAAGTGACTTGCCTTTAATACCTGCTTATTCACTCACCACCACAAATCTCTGAGTACCTGTTGTTGCGGTTTCGGTTTCGGGCTTTAGAACGAGTTTAGCTACAAATCACCCACTGACTGACTGACTGGTTTGTTGGAGAAGCCCAACGTTGTACGATCGACTTAAGCCGTCAGCAGTCTTGGAAGTGGCTTTGGTGAGAGTGGTTCAAAGCAGCGCGCTCGTCGTTAACGTCATCGGAAATTCGATCTCCTTGTGATTTGCGGGTGTGTTTCGATTCATCTCATTTTCATCTTCTCTCAGCGGGTATTGAAGTTGTGTGTTCGGCCGTGTTTAGTTGTGCTATGTTGTATTCCTTCTCATGCTTGAAACTTTTTAATTACCTTTCGCCGTGGTTATTGTACGCTACGGTTTAGTCGAAGAACGATGTGTGTATTTTGTATGTGAACTGTAAATTTGCAAAACAATACAAATTGATTGTTATTTCATTGGTTTCTTTTTGTTCCGCCGGGAAGTGAGTGGCCACTTTTGGCCAAGTTGAATCCGCTAAACAATTATCGATTCAGTTACAAAACAAAAGGAAGCCAATACGGTTGGTCGAGATACTTTGCATACATTAATAATATACGGCTATAGTAGCTGAAGCTTTAGTTGATGTTAGAGTGATCGTCTTTTGGATGAAGAGATGAGGATACCTAGTGAAGCGATGATGGTGAAAATATTTGCTATCGTTCATCTATCGTGTCAATAGAGGCTTCGACAAACAGTCACTGTCGCGATGCACGCCGTAGGGGCATTCCATTCCAACCCATAGTTGATTATTTGTATAGTATTCGGAAGCTGTCTGTGAAATCTCATATATCTGAGTGACTGAGAAAAGTCATCGCTGGTGATGATGTCAGTGCGTTCGAGTGGTTCAAACCTTGCAATCGAGGAATTTTAAGTTAAAAATGGGTGCTCATGAGTGTCTGTGAGTGTTTTGTCTGTATACCTGCAGCGGGAAAGAAAGCGACAGTTGAGGACGGTTATTATGTGATCTATTGTGTTAGCGGGTTTTTATGTGAAAAGAAATTATCTAAATAATAAATATATTTGTGAACAATAGCCGTGTGAATATTCATGTGACCGCTTTCCGATAAGGTTGTCGTTTCTTAGGGCAATAAGCCAATAGCGAATGCTCATAAAACACCGCGAAATGCTGTGAGGAGAGACAGCGAACTCTTTTGATCAAACAGATATAATGAACAATTGTGATAATTAGATTGATGGTGGCTGGAAATTGAGCCATCACTTTGAAGTTAAAGGCTTCGGCATCAAACTGTTCATTGGCATATTTAAATCTCTGGATTGTTTCAATTTCCATCTTAGCCCTGTTTCTACTAACGGGAACAAATCATTAGCGAACGAATTTTCATCATTTTTTTCTTCCTTTTTTTCCCTGTTATTCTTCTTGTGAACCGCGCTGTCGTCGGGTTTTTCCGTACTCGGATATTTCATTCTCCGTCGTAGCTCTACAAAGCAGACATAACAAAACAGGTGAGTTGCTTTTTGTTTTCCATTTCAATTGACTTGAATTTCGTTTTGTTTTTGTTTGCTTTTCTCAATTGTGTACATGTTTCATGAATAAGTAAGTCAACGTTTGGGGTATATTTTGCTATCAGTGAATATAATTTGCACTTATTATTTGCTATTGAGTGGTGATATGAGGTGATGAGGCCATTCCCTTCAGCACTGGAGGATTAAGAGGATCCAGTGCGATTAAAATAAGTGAACAAACAGTCTTGTGTCAACCAAGTGGCATGAATGAAAGGCATACTTGAAAACTTCCTGTCGTTGCGTAGCAAGTGTATAGCTTATAAGGGCCTGTTCATAAACCAAGCAGACTCAGTTTTGAAATTCCCAGACCCCCTTCCCGCCTCGTAGACTTTTCTCCATACATATTTTTGAAAATTTGTATGGAGCGTAGACTTTGGTCAGACTCCCCTCCCCCCAGAAAAGTCTACGTGGTTGATGAAGAGCCCCTAAGAAGTATTGACTTTGGCTGGATTGTGATTTTAATTCATGGGATCAAATAAAGAACTTGTATGCTGATGACTGACATTTATTTGATTGAGTTTTTTATACGTTATTTGCTTTTTTTCACTTGGTGTAAAAAAATAGTGTCGCAAGTATGATATCTTCGTTCAATTTCAATAATAGAACACTTTTCTGACATGTATGGATGTGGATTGAACCCATTTCATATTCATACAACTAGAAACTAATTTAATTTGTATAATGTATGTATTTCCATTACTTTGAAAGTAAACTGTAACCAAACCACACTCACTATAAGTAATGTATTGTTCCAATTACAACTTCTCGTTTGGGTCTGTCCGCACAAAATGGGACATTTCTCCAAGTGAACATAATGTATAAAGAATCTCAGCATATCATTTTGTAGGTTTTTCATTGAGCTGGGAGGTTCTGCCAGCAACTGATGCAATTCGTGGTTCATTGGCCTCCTTCACGCTCCGTATTCCATTTAAATTCCACCGCAGATCGTACGGAACGTTGATCCTTTACGAGCAATGCTTCGTTGCTGTTTCGTTGCTGTAATGTCATAAAGATGGCCATCTTTGTAGTTCGCTGAACTTTGTTCGATCTTAGCGTCCTTCAGGGTTCAAAGTAGGCACGATTGCCATTCATAATGCGCCTTTGTATCTGTCTGCTGGTGTCATTATCGGCGGTCACCATTGAGTCCAGATACCCAAATTTCATTCGATTTCATCTGCACTCGTGGTGGGAGGCTAACATTGTCTTATCGTGAACTTCGAATAGGTGGAGCTACGGTTTGTCAAATATATTTGAGCGTGCGTAGACTGCAATATACTTGGTCAGAAGATAATCTAATCGCACAGCATTCTTGTACGGTTTTTGGCCATCTGGTTGTCTACACTTTGATTGTTGTTTGTTGTACTCTCCCAATGCGCGGAGTAACGATATCTAATAATGAAATTGGTCAGATGCAGATAATTTTCCATCAACATGAGAGGCTCTAGGAGTGGACAGTAATTTATTGCTTGAACTAAGAGAATTGAGAGCAATATAATACTGTCCATTTTTTTCTCGGTACCGTTAAGGCCAATCTTTAATTTTTGAGAACCTTTCATGTTGATGGGAAATTATCTGCTTCTGACAAATTTGTAAGGAAAATTTACCTTGTAACTAGACTTTAAGCATGAGCATGAGTATTTATCGCTCGAGGTTGCTGCTCCGTTATTGCCAGATCAGCTGTTATTATCACAGAGAGCCAACAGATGATGCTTGGGACTGACATACATCCTCAATGTGTATAAACTGGTGATCCCAAACTAAGGCAGTACCGGCGCCGGGCCCGGCCCCGCCCAAATGCAGCTCAAATTAGGAAAGATTAGGAATATGTTGACGTGATACTCGCTTTATTGTATGCTGAGAACACCTCTGTACTTCGACGATAAATCACTGGGATATTGTATAACAATATTAGGTGACAGCGGGGTTCGTTTTGGAAAACGATAAGCCGAATTCACGTGGTGTCCAGTAAAATATTTATGTATTTGTACCGATTTCTAATTTGAACCGAATTATACTAATAGTAATGATCCGATTGGGGTCACTTGCAAAGTTTGATGGTGTTTTTTTTTATTAGAAAAACAATTTGATTTATATTAGACAATTTGTATCGATCTATATCATCAGTAAGGCTGTTGTTGGAGCCAATCTCAAAAGGGGATAGGATTTGGTGAAATGAGAGTCCTTAGAGGCATTTCATGCCTTCTGGCATCTATATGTTTCTATTGATTTGTAAGCTCATCGGTTTTGCACAAACCAGGGGAGGCGTTGACCCAATGATCTCATTATTTAAAATCAATTCAAACAATCGCAATGTTTTGTGATGTAGTGGGCGGAATATTATAATATGAAGTAACTCAATGCAGACGTCTTCCAAACTTGGCAGATCGACAGGCAATGGGTGGGGACCCACCTGGTGTCTCATAGCAATATGCTTAGAGGTAGACCGGAAGCTTTGGTGAGCTTCCTCCCCCTTAACTTGAAACTAAACTTTGAGGCCAGAAAGTCCGTAATGTAAAGCTTCAAGTTAGTTTTTGCCTGAAGCTCGATTGTTCGTGTTCAGAATTTTAATTTAACTTGATAATATACACAATCATGGGGTATTTTCCCTGAAATATTGGCAAATTTTGAATAGTAGGTTAGAATTAGGTAGGGGATGTGTGGGTTTCAGATAGCTCAGTAGAAAAGAGCACGATCCGGTCCGGTTGAGGGAGTTTTCCGTTGCAGCCTATAAAGTGTTTACAATAATTTAATGATTTAAATACCTTTTACTGTATGTCTATTAAGAGATAATGATGTATAATGATACTACAAATTTATTATCAATCCAATGATAATCTCGCGGATTTTCTTAATGACGGTGCACCTAACTTAAATACACATGCCAGTCATCCATTTTTCCTCTAAATTGTCTAACTTCATGAAATATCTTTGTAAAAGTTGCAACTGAAACTGCGCTTGAAACCTTCCAAACTCAAGCGATACAGGGTTGCAGTTCTCTTTTAATCTTAAAATCTGCTCAGTTCTGAATGAGAGAATCTTGCATATTTTTCTCAGGATTCTGAGCCAAATTTACCGTAGATTACTATGCCCAGTTTTGTCTTCTACATTCATACTGTATTTAAGTGCCTTTCAACCTCTTTGGCCAGATCCAGGGAGGCGACCTGGACGTTATCTATCAAACTTATCAATTTATCAGACGTGCTCAGAGATTTCTCGTCTCAGAAAATCCCCACGAATTTATACCACATCCACTGAGGTGGAATGCAATCATGCTGACCACAACACCACCGGTGACGTTGACCGGACTTTTTTGAAAAATTAAATTATCAAGTTAAATTATTTCCGGAAATTTGTATTCCGGATAAATTATAAATTCCTGTAAATCTATGTCATGAATTCAGAATTGCTCAACTTTAAGAGTGAATCTTGCAGGAAATTTTGAAATAGCATTTTTTATGATTCTAAACACACATTATTCAAGAATCCTATTGTATAATGTAGAGATTTTAAAGCAACCTGTTCTGGATTCTGTGTGTATCTTGTTTTGAAACATTAAACAATGCTGTCAGAATTGAAGGCGAATATTTCTAAGAGTTCTGCGCAAGTTCTATTATGGACCTTAATTTAATCATGCACGGATTTTGTTGCTTTTCATACTGAGGAATCTGTGCGATATATGATCTATGAGAATAGTTTATTGTCGTAGGACTACGTCTGTGTTTTCAATTCTGGGGTGCACGTTTCGGGTGCAAAAAGTCAAGGCGTCACGAAATATGGTTAGCTTTTGAACGTTAATAATTCAGTCATTTCACGATCGATTCCCAAATTTTTTGCACCAATCGATCGGATGTTTCACTATGGTTATTGGTTTCCCGAGTAACACATCTTCATGCTTTTATGATGAGAAAACTTCTTTATAACCAAATCTAGTCATTTAAAAGTATTTTCAACCGTTATACAACTTGGGTGTTGCTTGGGTTTAATCATTTTACTATTGAAAAATTAATAAATGTGAAGCGCCGTCAAAACAAGAATCAACCAATCACGTGCATCTGAACGGTTGTTTCCCAACACGGACGACAGAGTCATAGACTAACTGGTTTCGATCTGTATGTGTGTTTATTCAACGACTGTGCATTGTCATCGTATATGGCATAACAAGAGAAGAGCGACACTCACATCATCATTATTCTACGTCTGACCTTGACCTTGACTCTTGACATGTTTGATCGTGTTTCTACCGGAAGTCTCAGCTCGATTTCCGTGCGTATCGCACCGTTCATAGCGTAACGATGGCTCCCAAAATTCTAAAACCAATCAGCTCCACCAGCGAGAAGGCAACAGCCATTGGGCAGTATCTTGTAGTTTTTTCTTCAAATCTGAACAAACGATGCTCTCAGTGTATCCTGCCAGGAAACCTTAACGACTCCTGCGGGGAAATGTGGAAGTATATTTTTCAACTGATAAGAGTATCTTGTACTAATTTGTACTAATTCCAAACAAATTTAGATCAGCATTTTGATTTCTTCAGTTTTTAAAGACCGTAACGTCGTAGTTGTAACGTTACTGATCAGAACTAGTGTCATGGCACAGAGAACCAGAAAAATGGAGCTTGAAAGAAGTTCCCTAGCAGCACATTTGTTGCAAATCAGTTGTAGTAACTTCAGTGTGACTCAATTAGGTCACAATGAAGTAGTTGCAACTAATTTCAGCGGTTTGGTGTTGCTTGCGTTTCCATATTCAATTAACAAGTTAACTAATTCATTGTATTCATAAATCAGTACCGGCACTGGCTTCGTCCTTACGGGTTTTCAAAGAGGACAAGGATGATTTGTTTGACAATTGTTGTCCACAATTGCCAAGGGAAAGATAATCGTTGTAATGAATTAGGATTATTTTTAGATCATAGATTCGCTGTGGTAAGTGATCAATCAACTACCGTGTAGAACGGGTTACTACTAAGCTACCCAGCCTAATCTGATCAGTATCTAATTTCTTAATGTTTTGTGCGAATTTTGGTCTAGATTTCAATTGGAGTGTGATAGAGAATTATGTTGAATCTATCTCAGAACTGCTACTAATAAATGTTGCAGAGGGTTTTTGAAATATCTTCTTCAGGAGTCAGAGTGAATTTTCCGCAACATTCCTAAAGTTAGGTTTTGGGTTTAAATTCTCCTTGGGTTCTCCTGTTAACAAATCCGAGAGATTCTATAAGCAATTATTACTTAGGTTGTGAGAGTGTGCAACATTCTAAAAGTAATTTGCTTCAACATTCATAATTCAACCATGTTCAGTTATTTTTATTCAATTTCAAACGAAATTTCATACTTATTTTGAACAAATTTAGTTCAAAATCCTCACTTAAAATTCCTTAGCAAATTCCGCTCAAGATGCTGATTGATGCTCAAGATTCTGATGGCATTTTGCCTAAGCTATTGATGGAATTGTGCTCAGGTTTCACATCGATCTCTGTCAGGTTTATTCAAATGTATTGCTGTATAATGGATTTTACCTCGGTTGCGAGAATATATTGTTCGGTTTATAAGTGAAATTTGTTCACCATACTGTGATGATTTTGCTTTACATATACAATTTGTTTGTGTTTTGGGTCAAACATTAGGATCATGATTTTTCAATAAATTTAAAAGGTTTTTTTTTGTTTTTAAAAGCTTCACGCTTTCTTTCGCCACAAATGAAAAAAATAGAGTCCCATTTAGCCACAAGAAAAAGGAAATTACAAAAAAAGAAGACAAATCGCTCTAGACAGTAAATGAGAAGTCTGAATTCTGTTTGCTAAAATTTCTTTAGTTGTTTTCGAGATTCTTCTGGTGCAAAATTTTATAACCATCATTTTAGAAAATTTTCTCATTTGAAGTTTTGGCTTAAATTGTTTATTAGTCATAGGTCAAATGAAATAGTTAATATTCATTAATTAAGAGATTGATAATCTTTTGACATGTTCACGCAACTGCCTAGTCAGCAACACAAAGCAACACAAACAACACGTACCTTTTATCCACATTTTGCACGAGTCTCCATTTTTGTTCAAAACTGGCAATCAAAGAAATCACGAAAGCTTTCACCAACAATACCGTTTTACTGCATGCTGAACAATTAAAACAAAAACGGGTATACGACCAAAATAAGAATGTAAAAGTTCAACGAACAATTTGCACGTGCTCATACCAAACCTTACGGCCCAGTTTACCAAGCATTCATTCTATGCAGCTAGCAAACTTTGAATGCCACTGTTACCCGCGCCAAATTGCATTCAGCCAATATCACATCACTCGGCACGATTTCGCCCAATAATAGAGTGCAACCATCTCCAGCTTAATGGGTTCCAAAGCACTTTCTTCCTTTGCTAAATACATCCGCTAGCCTCGTATGCATAATGAGCGAATAAAAGTGTAATTAAAATTTGCAAAACGCTTCATTTTATGTGTCATTTGCACCTATCCACGCGACGCGCAAAACCTCACACTTTCGCTTCGCCGCGTGTCACCGAGCAGAAATTCCACCTTGTTTCTCTCCTCCTGTGCTCATATGAACGGACCTCCACTGTGAAATAATTACTACGCGCGGGAATTTAACCTGCTCGTGTACGAATCCAAAGTCAGTGTGTACCTTTGCAATTATGTGGGTCATTTAGCAAAACTTGATTTCAACAGAATTTTTTTGCCCTTGCATCGAACCTAGCAACTTACTTCAAGGTTCAGTGAAGTTCCACACCGTCACCACCACAAAGTCTAACCACAAAACAACGACGTAGCAATCATGGGGACAAATTCCACCACATTTGGCTCTACATCTCCATCGATCTTTTACGACGTTTAACAGGGTCCTTGATGTAGGATCTTGAACAATGACAAAGTCTTTATTTGCATGTTTCAATTACACCCCTCCAGCTATTTACAACCAGTAATGAATTCAAGTGCTCACTGTCAAACAAGAACAAACATCAAATTACTGATTTGTAGTACTAAGTGAATGCAACTAAGTTGTGCCTAATAGGTGTTCATCACCATAGCAGCCACCTGTGAAACCTTGGCCAAACGACTGCTGAACTCTAACTTCTTGTCCTATCCAGCAATGCAAATAAAATCGCCCATTTATTTTGGGTGCGTTGTTCATCCTCCTCCACAACCTCAGTAGTCTCTGATGTCAAAGATGGCGGCGGCAAATTCAAATTGCTCACTGGCAAAATTTATGACATCGCACCTCTATAAATCCGAACAAACAATGACCTATTGTTACGTATCACATCGCGGGATGCTTTTCACCCCGCAGATGAACCCTCAAGCGACCGAGCTGAGACCGAGCGTGTATCTCCCTTCACCTCCGAGCCAGTGCGCGACATAAAAAGTGAAACCTAAAAACCTGTTTAGACTAAGAGGCCAGATTGAGCCCCCAGACTCCATGTCGGATTGCTTGGGGTAAACCTGTTGATCGGATGGAATGCCCACAGTACCGTGGATGCACGTATTTCCGAATTCACTGTTTTTTCACTGAAGGCTGGGATTTGCAGTTTTTCCACAGATGGAAAAAATAATGCACTACTGTCTGAAGCTCCCGTCAACTACGGTAGGAAAATACCAATCCGACCAAATGCGACGATAGTTCCAAGCGAGTCTCGGCAACAGGTTTATTTCACCGTCTGTCTCGTATTCAGTCCATTCACTGCTTGTTGGGTTTCACTGCAATAATCTATTAATGAGTCGCGGACCCATTCGAAAGAAACGCGATGTTGTTTCAAATTGGATCGGTCGTGAAGCAAGATTTAGGAACACAAAAATGCAAAATTACGTCAATTTTTGCTCTTTATGTTCATGGAACGCACTTGTGTTGCAAGTGCGTTCTCTGTCATAGTATGGCAGTTTATGTAATGTTGAACGTTGAAGTTGTAAGTAATAAAAACCGGTATTTTAGACGCGGGTGCAAGTTCTGAGCGTAAATTATCGATTACTGAATGATTGCATGAAACATTGGTGTATTCCCGGCTTATTGATAAGTGAAAATCTATTTTTCGTTTGTAATAGATTAGATTTAAACTCATAGAGCTGAAATTTCAATCTGGAATAAGTTGAATCTAAACAAGTATTGAATTCAACGATCAAGGATAACGTTCAAAATAGAGGCAAGTCAGCCTTCTCTAAAATTGAATTTCAAATTTCTGAAAAACAGATACCTTCTCCTCAAGGATTGCAATTTGGAAACCTTTCAAATTTCAATTAAATTAACCTAGAAATAAGGATATTCAAAATCAGCTATTCATAGCTATTATGAGGCCTGATTTTGAATCGCTACTTAAAAAATGATAAATCAAGTTTGAGGAAAGATAGAGCGATCAATCATGATCTTTTGGAACCATGCCTGATTGATTAATTGCCCTAATATACTGATGATGATATGTAACACTGATTCAAATCTCGAGTTCTTTTTCAAACAGACGCATTTTAATGCAAACTAGGGCCACCAACACAAGGAATATCATTTCCCTAGCATGATGGTGATGCTACTTTCCGTGATGGTGCTGAGAGTGTTAAGAAATATACATTTGAATCTTAGTTTCCGTAAGTACTTGAGAGATATTAAAAACAATGAATTGAGCGAGGTCCAAAATGAGCATGAGCATGAGCATGAGCATGAGCATCAGCATGAGCATGATTAACCGCCTACAGATGCTACTCCGTTATTGTCAAATCAGCTGTATTTACACAAAAAACCAACAGATGATGTTTGGGACTAACATACATCTTCAATGTGTAAAAACTGGTGACCCATTATGAAGCAATACCGAAGCCGGCCGTGTCAAAATGCTGATCAAGTAGGGAATGGGAAGGAACGTGTTGACGTGATACTCGCTTTGAAGGAAGCCGAGAAATCCTCTGCACTTCCTCGAGAAATCACTGGGATGTGGGATAGTTGGGAAAAGGTCAGCAGTAGGATTAGTTTTGGTTATACCCAATGCATTCCTTATCTCCAATCCGTTCAACAACTCGCAATATTTTGTGATATAGTGGGCGGAATTTTATAATTTGAGATAATTCTAAGCAGTCGGTTTACCCAAATTTGGCAGATCGACAGGTAATCGGTGGGTGAGTGACCACCAGGTACTTCATAGCAAGATGCAAGGGAGCGGACCGGAAGTGTAGATGAGCAAACTCCCCCAGGAATTGAGCGAGGTCCAAAATACCTACAGAAAGTAAAAAAAGTATATCCACCCAAGAAATTTTACACTAGTTTTCGGTGTCATGAACGTGAACTGTAAATGTCTCAAATATACAATCCACTAGAATGGTATTGGAACAGTAATTGAAATTGTTTATAATTGATAAAATAACAGGTTGTTGGGCATACACGCTCAATTTCAATTAGGTTAATCTTGGTTATTTTTTCAGATGCACTTCACAATAACATTAATTTCAAACTAATATCTAACAAACTTGGAAATTGCTAGCGTAAAACATTACGCAAATGATAGAAAGTAATAAAAGATTGAAAGTACACCAAAAGGTGTACGATTGTATGGGGTGGATAAGACCTACTGTTTGCTATGACAAAATTAATGTTGTCAAACATTAGGTATGTGCTCTTAAATAAACATGATGGGGGGTCAGGTGAACTTTTCGGTTTTTTTTTCTGTTAACAGACGTAAACGTAGCTTATAATGTCTATAAGAAGGAGCTGACCTAAATGCAATATGAGAACAAGTAGGGAAATGCATAATGACCTCTAGCAGTTTCAAAAAACATATTTTCAAATAAATTTCAATACCGCATTAATTTCACTTATCAGTCTAATAGTTACGCTGGGGTCCTCCCTTAGCTCAGTCGATAAAGGCGCAGCTACAAAGCAACACCATGCTGGATGTGGCTGGGTTCGATTCCCGGTCTGGTCTAGGAATTTTTCGTGAAGGAAAATTTCTCGACTACCTGGACATAGGGTATGATTGTACTTGCCACACAATCATACTAATGCAAAAATGGTACTAGGCATAGAAAGCTCTCAATTAATAACTGTGGAAGTGCATTTAGAACACTAAGTTGAGAGCAAGCAATAAGCTAATTGTGAAAGCAATAAGCTTAAAATTCTGAAGAGAGAGAGAAAGAGAATTACGCAGGAGATTGAAATATATTTAAATTTCTCACTAAGTTCAGAAATTTATTTCAAAATCCAAATTTTTTTTTTAAAGTCTTTATTTCGTTTCTACTAAGACCTTTTGTCATTTCATAACTTAAGTTTCAACAGTTCATAATTACATCGTGCATCAGTATTTTTTTGTGTTATTCCATCGACGTATCCGGACATCTTGTGTTTTTTTTTCAGCACGCAGAACTCAGAATTGAAATCAACCGTTTTAATTTTTGCTCTTCCTTTGTGCCTGAGTCTCAGAGAAATCAAAAGATGTTGGATATTATCCATCTGTAACGAGTGAACCGTGGAATAATTAGTGTGCTTCGGAAACATAATCGATTGTTTATATTTGATATTTGCGATTCCGACACATTTCCAAACCAAAATTACACTTTGTGAGTGGCCCAAACAGCATCCTTACTATTGGTTCAAATCGGTCCGAATTGTCTCTCAAGCGTTATTAATAACATGCCGTTTCTTCTCTATGGAAAAACCACCATCACACTTTGTGGCATTCCTACTATTTAACACGTTACTAATCAACGCTGTACACAGTCTCTTCTCGATTTTGGCAACAGTGAATGATTTTTATTTTACCAAAACGGGCTGCTGCTAAAATTGGAATTTTTGTTTTTTGTTTTTTTTTTCACTGTATATGTATACATGACCTTGAATGTTTGTGAAAAGCATTAAAAAATTACGAAATATCTTCAAAAGTTGCGTATTGGATTTTTTGACACTTGCGTGTTTGACATCCATTTTCAACCAAAAAATTCAAAATCAAGTTTCTCACTCTTGAAGCACCGACATTTAGTCCGGTGTTTTTAAAACCGACTACAAAATTCTTCTAGCTTTTAAGGGCAGAGACAAATTTTTAGGGCTAAGGATATATTTGTGAAGTACTGAGTTAGCCTTGCCTTTCCAGAATCCACTTACAAATCGACCATAAATCCAAGTATGCGACATAGAAAACATCATGATTTTTTAAACCAAACTCATTGAAGGACATTTTAGGGGTTTGTGGTTGCATTTGCTACCTCCTGAGGTGTATATAAAAAATGGCTGTCCCAGAAAAGTGGACATTTTTGAGTGGTTTTGAAACTTTGCATGCTGACGAGCTTATGCAAACTTATCGTTAAAGTGGTGAGTGGGACAATAACCTGCAGTAATATAGCTGTTGGGGGAATGTCTTTGCTGCGAAGCGCCCGACTTTTAGGAACAAAGTCATTAAAAAACCATCCTTTTTCCACGTTTTATCGATCTTGGGTTCCACGATTTTCCGATTACCACTATTTTGGTAACTTATGATTAACCTTCACATTGCAGCAGGGTATGCAAGTTAAACGAGTTTTAGAAATATTATGACCTGGTGCTCTACAAGCAGCATTTTAAAGAAAATGCCGGATTTTAAGCGTTGTAGATCATTTCCACAGTCTAGCCCTGCAATGAAATCTCTTTCAAAAACTGTTCGCGAAAAGATTTTTAACTTTCTCACTCCGTAACGAACTTTGAACTTGTAGGCCATATGTTCAGAAAAACAAGCGGTGTAAGGGAAACCGAATCAAAGAGCATGAATTTAGCCTTCATTGGGTGTCGTCGGTTCCAAAGTTATTCATTCATGATGCAGTTTTCAATCGAAACCATAAAAAAATGTATCCTCCTGAGGCCGATACTTACCTCTCGCGACATACTCAAAGCGGGATTGCAAAACCTGTCTTAGACGAAAATGTTTTTTCCGTCTATATTGGGAAACTACCTGTCTTATTTGATGCAGCAGTCAAGATTGAATCGGCTGCTTCGCACATCCTACCAGCGTGATGGATTTTCCTGAAAATGACTAGTAATTTCCTCTTTGGCTCAAAACAGTACTAACACACGCGGTCCCAAGGCCACTCTTGTCTCCCAATCTTCAACTGATTCTCCTCTAAGCACCGTAACTCATACCAATACATCTATCAAAAAAAATATTCAGTCAAAATAACACAGTTCTCGAACAAATACAAAAAAGCAATATAGATACTTGTACCAAATTTAGGTACTGATGTTCAAAAGCAGCGTCGATCCGTGAATGGCAAGGTGCTTTTTAGACTGCAAGGTGTTAAAACTTCGGAACTCAGGGGGGGGTGAGTTATTCATGATGCAGCTTTTCAATCGCACTGATACTAATGTACGCAACAAAAACCGTAGACTAGTTTGCACATTGATTGGGAAGAAATGATCCTACATAGCTCCGATTGCATAGAGAACAGAACTAAAATTTGTTAGACGGTGGTGCTGCCTTTTCAAAACCAACGTATCTGCTAGCAATCCCTGCTTTCACCTCCTGCTTGTACTTTCGATTCTCATGAAATTCACGTGGCCCGTTGCCAAAATCTGATCAAAAACCAACGGCTTGCTGGAAAACGAAAGTTTCCAAACTCGACAAGAAATTGTTTCCTAAAACGGGTGTTACCAAAATCGGAAAGAAAATGTAGCCAAGAACGGGTGTTGCCAAAATCTGGAAGAAAATGTTGCCAAAAACGGATGTTTCCAAAATCGAGGGTAAACAAAATTGGGTATTGCCAAAATCGGGCGTTCCCTAAATCGGGAAGAGACTGCAGTACCAACAAACGGAAACCAAGGTCTTGCTACATAAATTTTGATGATTTTTCCCGTACAAACCCCAACAAGCTTGGAAAATGTGTAAATTTTGCTTTGGAAATGGGTAAGAGTGCGTGAAGATAACAGGCTAGTAATCGTACTTATTTAGATGCCACTTGTCGTGATCCGAACGAGGTTGTTGTTCCTGGTGCTCCTGCTGCTGTCGTCTCCGAAGTGATCGGACCGAGGTTTCCAGTCTCGGTCACGGTCACGTGAATTGCTGCTTTTGGTGCTATTTTGCTGTGCTGCTACTGCAGCTGCTCTGTTGTCTTCGAAATTGGTCGTAAGAATGAGCCAACGAGTCTAGGAAGGCCGTATTTATTTCGTCCATAATTACATTACGAACCAATCAAATGTCATTCGCATTCTCTCTACTTTTCTCTCTTCTACTCTCAAGTATTAATTTAAAAGACTCAATTTGAGTTTTTTTTATACGCAATTCTGCCTACACATATTGTTACATCATCTGTGCCTTTTACATCATCATTTTTACTCAGCATTAGTTCTATCGACTACACCACTGTTTTAAAAATCTGAAATTTTAGTTTTATAAGTCCGCTATTTTATATGTTTACCAATCTCAAAAGTCGATTGGTGATAGTTAAGCGGCCCAGAGCTTTGAAATATTTGTGAGTGTTCTGCGAATCACAGAACATCTTATTTCCCATGTCACCCGGAGCCTCTGGTTCAAATTCGAGCCAGATTGGTCTACATTTACCAATTTCCAAACTGGTTTGAAGTTTGTATGGGGTAAAATAACCAAAATGTATGGGAACGGTTTCGGTTTTTCCGCTAGCTGGCATTGGAAATGTATAAGTACCGTCAAATCTGAGATGTTTATAGTTAATTAAAAGCCCTACATCATTTTTGAAAACCACAAGATGATATGAGTAAACTCATAAAAGGTAATTGCATTCAAATGAAGTGATGTCTGATTCATGGTGTTTAATGAAAACCACCTTAGTCTACATTAACATTAAAAAAGGACCTCACTTTTAGAAACAACTTCGAGGATAACAAATTAGCGTTCTAAAATTTGAAACTACTGCTGAAATTGTTTCATTCCGTCTAAAAACAACATCGTTGGCTTCGTACCACTTCATCACCGGTTTCGCGTAATGCCACTATGCCAAAACAGAGTGTCACCTTCGTGCGACCGGAGGAAGGGAAGCAGGTGGTTCTGGAGGCATTCTTCTTTATATATTTGACCGTTGAATTTGCCGCACTCACACCAAGTACTTCTTGGCAAATTTATCGACCTTTTTCTTCCGGAACTTCTCCGGAACATCTGGCGTGACTTGCCGACGAAAAATGTATGTCTCGCCGTTCATTGCGATGCATTTCGGCTGCACTAACCTCTTGGCGCGGGGTTTGGTCACCGTATTCTTTCACCGGTTTATCGGTTTGGTTAAAGGGTGATACGGTCAAAATTTGGTCAAGGGAAAACGCGTGTAAGTCGGTGAAATCGTTTATTTAAAAAATCAAATTAAATTTCTTTTTCAAGTTCAATTAGTATAAAATTCAGGAAAAATATTCAGTTAGGCTTCCGCTTTTCCAAATCCGAATTGCCGGGCCTTACGCTTGACCCATGCCATCAGATTTTGTACAGCCACCTTGTCCACCTTCTTCGCCGCAGAAAGCCAGTTTGCCTTGAACTGCTGCTCGTCCTTAGTAGTTTTTTTGGTCTTCTTTAGGTTCCGCTTGACAATAGCCCAGTATTTCTCAATTGGGCGGAGCTCTGGCGTGTTGGGAGGGTTCTTGTCCTTGGGAACCACCTGCACGTTGTTGGCGGCGTACCACTCCATGGCCTTTTTACCGTAATGGCAAGATGCCAAATCCGGCCAAAACAGTACGGAACAACCGTGTTTCTTCAGGAAAGGCAGCAGACGTTTATTCAAACACTCTTTCACGTAAATTTCTTGGTTGACAGTCCCGGAAGCTATGAAAATGCTGCTTTTCAAGCTACAGGTACAGATGGCTTGCCAAACCAGATATTTCTTTGCGAACTTTGACAGTTTCGTGTGCTTGAAAATATATGCTACCTTTCCCCTTCCTTTGGCGGTTAAACGGCCCGGGAGGGGTTGGGGGGGTTGGCGGGGGTTCGGGGCTCCCCGGGGCAAACCTGCGCGGCGGGGGGTGGGGGCGCGGGGGGGGGGCGGGGGCGGTGGTTTTTTGTTGTTGTGGGGGTGGGGCCTCTCTCTGTAAGTCGGGGGCGGCTGGTTTTGGGGGGGGGGGGGGGGGTGGAGGGGCACCCCGCTGTGGGGGGGGGGGGGGGGGGGTGGGGGGGGGGGGGGCACCGCCGCTTTTTCTGTTGTCGGCCGGGGGTTGGTGGTCGTGGGGGGAGGTATACCCTTTAAAATATTTTTTTTGGTTTGTGGGGGTTTTTGGTTTTGGGTTTGGGGGGGGGGGGGAGGATGGGGGGGGGGGGGGAGGGTGTATAATTTTTGGCTGGTTTGGAGGGGGAGTGAATAAAGGAAGAAAGAATAAAAACAAAAGGAGGAAATTAAGAAAAATTTATGGGGGTGGATATAAAGAAGAAAAGAGTACCGTATCGCCCTTTAGGCGCCTTCTTTACCTTGAAGACATGAGGTCCGGCCCGCTTCATTGTATGCTAGATTGTGTGTGTGTGTGTGTGTGTGTGTGTGTGTGTGTGTGTGTGTGTGTGTGTGTGTGTGTGTGTGTGTGTGTGTGTGTGTGTGTGTGTGTGTGTGAAAGCAACCCAACGCCCTCCGTCCGGCAGTGCTTTTATGGAGGAAAAATGTTTGCAGATCAACGAACTGTTCGTTGATACGACTCACATTTTCAGCCCGGGGGTTGGAAGGTGACAGCTCTGTTGGGTTCCAGTGACCCATTTCAGAATGCCTAGTTACTCACGTCTATTCCGAGATCACTTTCACTTACAAAAAGCCCCGCATAAAAAGAGTACAAACATCAAATGGATAGTATAGTATAGTATAGTGCATACACTTCCATCATAAAAGGATATTGTTTTGAAGATGGCACGTATTTTGCAGTATCGTTCCAATTTAGTTTTGATCAGATAGATCTCACCGGAAATTGTTGCTGATGTTCAGTCTTCAATTGGACGGCTTCCCTGTGATATTAAAGGATATATTTAAGTATCTACAGGAGTAGCACTCCGCTATCCGTCAAAACACTGCATTATTGATGATTTCAACAGCTTTTGAAAAAATCCTTCTGGATGTTGAAACATGCGGGTTAAATGACCATGTGTAAAATGAACATATGCCAAAAGGGTAAAATTAACATGTACTGAGGGTTATATAAACAATTTATTAATAATAACCTTCTAATATACATACATATCAATAGGAAGTATGATTTAAATTGTTATATTCCATTACATGGCACTTTTCCAGCGGTAATAAAATTGAACTTTCAGACCATATACATTTATTATGAACATATTTTACAACCATGTACGTATGTATGTAAGGTAGCCACCATCCCTTCTAAGACCTTGTCATGTATGCAGCTCCACTTAATAGCAAGATCAAATTGAGTTGCCGGGTTGTATTCACAGTAACGCTGTATGAAGGGCCAAAAACGGTGGGGCGGACCCGTAAGCAGAGACACTTACGTAATACCCGCTGGAACATAAGATTCTCCTTCCAAGGATACGATCCAACAAAACGAATAACCCAATTCGCAATACTTATTAAACTTTCTACAGGATAGCTTGTTAAGAAGGGCGCGTTACTCTCACTTAAACTTAAATTCACAGTATCACAATTGCTTTTTTTTGTAGAGCTTTTTTTAGTAGCACTTTCCCCTATATGATCCTTTCTTAAAGAAAATGATAATAACCTTCATATTTTTTCAAATACATAACGTGTGTTAGCTGGACTATAACTTAGGGCCCCCTTCCCATTCGTAGACTTTTCTCCAAACATTTTTTTTAAATTTTGTATCGATCGTAGACTTTGGTCCTCAGAAAAGTCTACGTGGTTTATGAATAGCCCCTCACAAGGATGCAAATATGCGAAGCTGAAAATGACACATAAAAAAGACTAGAAAATATAGTGAAGGGATGTTATAATATAAAATGATAATAACAATTTTATATGTATTTACATGTCTGCAGATTGTTGTCCTGCTGCAATTGTAGACGGACCCGTGCATCCATCATGAACCTGACAGCTTAGATAATGTATTATAGCCACGAGATAAACATTAATATAAAATTATTTTACAGTACCGGGAGTTCCATGGATGATCTGAAATTATATACTGTACAAAGAATAGTCGAAATCTAAAATTTCGATGTGCTGCTCTGTTTTCTTGCATCGCTATAATCATTTGTAGGGAATCTCATTAGTATTACAGTGAATTTAATTACCGAAATGAACCATTTTAAGTCCATATGTTACTACGGTAAATTTTCAAAAATGTTAGTAGATATATACAATGACATAAACTATGACCAAAAACATTGTTTGGTAAATTGACATTAAAATTTCTTTAAAAATTCTGCTGATTTGGTGAAACTAATGGTGCTAATTTCGGCCCGTATGCTCATTATACCCCTAATACCCCTAGATTTTTATATGGCATTATTGTCTTTCTTTTCTAAGAACATTTCTACATTTTGATTTTTCGCTTCTAAACCAGTTGACTCCTTCTGTATCCTTAATTTTAGCTAGCTAAATTAACCTTACAAACACAGGTAGTTCTTATTTTATTCAAAATCTTGCGAATCGGCAGGGACAAGCGAATTGAACAGTATTTATATTAATTCCTACTGTGGTATTTTTTCAAGTTGAAAATATCTTAGATTAGACCGGCAACCGAGTCTAGTCACCTCTAGAATAGCTGTATTTTGCAGCTGTGCCTCCACCGACTTAGCTTGCCTTACCTCCTAGCTCAGCTACCGCTTAACCAGCCTGCACATCAATACAAAGCTGCATCGATGTTAGATTTTGCACCTGAGTAAGTTTCAGTTCCTCGCCACTGCACAGGTAAAAGTTTCAAGCTGAACCGAACCGGCTAATCATAGGTATCACAGAGGTATCGTGACCCACTAATGGCGTTCGTGCACTTTCTTTTGCTTCAACATTAGTCTCATGTATAAATCCAATCAAAACACGTGCACAACAATGCCATACCCAAGATCCACGAATGGAAGTTTTCTCAATGAAACCAACCACAGACTGTTCCGTCATTTTCCTGTCTCCGGAGCTAACCATCTTGTGACAGAGCCGCTACAATGAAGTGTGACGCAATGCTAAGAAAACACACTGGTAACTAGGAGTGCCACTTATTGGTTTCCTAACTATTTTGCGTGACAGTTTGAGCAATCTCCATGTCACACAATTGTCCAACAATGCTGTGCAGCTGGAGTACGACGGTAAAACACATTTGCAATACCAATGAAGAGCGACGAAAGACACAAATGTGCGAGTCGTTTGACTATAGCCCATCGAGGAGGAGAGCTGCATACATATGGCTGAATCGAAACAAGCGACAGCGATCATCGTCGTAGAAGTGGGAATATTATGCTAAATGGAAAATGATGATGAGGATGGCGATGCGACCAATGCAATGCAACATCGGCAAAACAAACAACACCTTCAGTTTGCATCATTTTTTTCACTGCATGACACAAGTATGTGTGGTGTGCTATTTGGTTAACAACCAACGTGCTGCGGAGTTTCTGACCACCGCTGACACATTTTGCTTGAGAGTCATGTCACGTTTCGTCGTGGCACTTGTTTTCGGTCAAGGCACAGCTTAATGTGCTAATATGCTTGAATGCTTTTATTGGATTTCATTTGATTCATTATGGTAAATTAGACAAAAACAAATCGAATAGATCAACGACATTTCCTGAGAACAAATTTTTAAGAACCTGATATTCCCGATCACAAGTTCTGAACTTTAGCGTCATAAGTTAAAAGTGAATGTCATGTTTTGCTACTTCACTGACCTTGGCTACGAATAGTCTCACAATCTCTGCCGTTAATCCTCGAACCATGTTTACCATACCATCAAGATCAATCATAAAACTAAACCCCCAGCATCGCACTGGTGGTTATCCCACTCAACCACGATTTGCTAGAGTCTCCGCTATCGTCATCATCACAGGTAATAATTTAAAGTCACCTCGCATTCAGAACTCGCTTCCTTCTACCGCCCTTTATTTCCACCGCCAGCCGAGCTGTCAATCAGAAGCTGTGTGTAGATTCCTTAGTGGGAGTGTCGATGTTCAAAAAGTGCCGACGACCCAACAGGGTCATTTTTGCAGAAAATATATCCGGAACCGAAAATCGACACATCGAGTGCGCACAATGACATTGAGCACAAGCAAGCACCATCGACGGCGAATGACTCCCAATGCTTAGTAGCAATAAGGAGGTAGAAGCAAAGACAAAAAAATCTCTGTGCCATTGATTGACCAAATTCAAGTTTCCTAGCTTTCACAAAGCGCAAACCGGTCGGACGAAAATTAACATTAAGGTTAATCACCACCAGAGAGCGGGAATGAACGGTTTTCCTTGTCACTGGGTGCTGATAAAATATTTTACATTAATGTCTAATATTCGAAAAAAAAAAAACAAAAAAATGGGAGGTCATTAATTTTCGTCGTTTAGGTGCTGCCAAATTCGAACTGCGTAGAATAAAAACTTCAATAAAATTCAAAAACTCCAAGATGGAAATCAATTTATTGAAATTGGCTGCTGAGGAGTTGGTTTCAGTTGGCTTTTTGTCCCTTGGATTATTTTGTCGAGAACAAATACTCATCAAGGTTGACACCTTCTAACAGCATCCAATTTGGACAGGTTTTTTTTTATTGCATGACTTTTTTCAACTTGCTTTAGGCGTTCAATATTTAGACAGCAGTTAAAGCATAACAATGGTTTCTGTTGCGGTGCGGTGGTGTTAGATCATAAGCGTGACTAGGACGGATAATGATGGATTAATAATGGACGATTTATCTTAATTAAATTATAAGAGGCAGCGCTCAAATCGGATTTGAATTCGTGGATACAAAATTTAAGAACAAAATGTCAGAGAAGAGATGTTCTTAGGTGATGAAAATACATCAGACTTATATTTGGAGCTACGTAAGTAAGAAACTCGAACGTTTTTTTTCATTCATAGAGTTGCCACATTTGTGTGTTTTTCAGATGAAAGTTTTCAAATACAATGCTGTAAATGACCATTTTTTTTTTAAATTTCAATTTGATAGTTACCTCTTCCTTCGCTATATAATCAGTTTTTTTTTATTCAGGTAAATGCTTCTGAAAACTTCGTCTTAACATGCTATGTAGTTAATGTGAACGCGAAACTTGATACAGCATTCAGCTTGTCTTCTTACAGTAAAGGGTAGAGACTTCTTAGCCAAGATTAGAATGTTCTGGATTGTCCTAACAATATTCTCTTTAAACCACTTGGTGTCATTGACTTGTACGGAAATGTGTAAACTAAGTAGCATCGATTCATCGTCCTTATGAGAAATTCCTTTTGTCCAACGGTATGTGATTGGTTGAACTAATCCATACATCCCCATCTTCATTGAAATACATGAACCTTCATAGAACAAAGCGTAAGCATAGTGAATTTTTCTTTGGTTACAGATTCAAACTTAACACACACGAAACAGAGTGTTGAAGCTCCTAGAGTTGACATACACACATCTTCGGAAGAAACAGAATTACGGAAAGTTTTCCTTGGAATTTCATCAGTATGTACTAGCTCATGGTGATTTTTCTTACAAACTGTACAATATCTATTTGCCTTGCACTTTCTATGGTTGTGGTAAAAAATATAGCAAACCTTGCAATTTCTTGCGATCGAACAACTTTATTCTACGGGCAACCTAATCAATTTTACTAGCCTCTTGTGCTTTTCGCAACCACATACATGACATTTCATCTTACGTGCGCCTTCTCCAAGTGTTTTTATATTGAGAACAACCCAACTAAGATTTTCAGTGCTGCAAAATAGTAGCAAAATAACTGAAAATATAGCTGCCCGCAAAATTGTTTTGAGAAGTTTATACTCACCTTTTTCATAGCCACTATTCAGTTTGTCAGTCACTCTGAGTTACAGAATAGATGATAAAGCAAGTATGTTATTCTTTCGATGGCTTTTACACAGCCAACTGATCTTGTTTATTGACATAAACACTTTCTGAAACTACAAAGAGCTCTTTACTCAGTTAACTGTATTAAAGCTTCATTTATTGAGTCAACTCGGTTTATTATGAGATGCGTGCGGTTTTACAGGAGCTGAGTAAACTAGTGGAAAGAAGTGCCCTTAGCGCGTTATAGAAAAGACTCTCCGCGATTTCTTTCTCAAAGGACCAACTAGTGCTGACGTAGCAAAGTTTGGAAGTATCAAGGTTCAACGATGCAGTCGTTGCCAGTTCGAATTCTTGTGCCGGTGTTTTATAAGTTATGAAGATGTGTAGTTAAAGCATGTCCACGTTAATTTCGAATTTTTTTTCTTTCAGTGTAGTTTTTGAATTATTTCACGGATTGGTGAAACGTTTCAATTATATGACAGCTTAAACTCTCCAATTCATTTCGTGGTACAATATCCTGTTGCAAATGGTAAAATGGCGTCGAATCAAGTGGAAGTGCGCAAACGCATTTTGTACGAACGGCAGCAAAATCCGACGTTGTCGGTACGCTATCTTGCCAAGGAACTAAAAATAAACAAAAAAGTAACGTGTTTAGTGTTGGCAAATTGTGTGTCCTGCGCTTGACTGTGGATCGGAAGGTTTGGAGAGGTAAAACCGGAAAATATGCTCCCGCTGAATGGAAAAGAAGGTGGTAGCTATCATTGAGATAAAATCCAACCTTTCTGTGCGAAATGTGGCTCGAACAATTGGAAAATTGAAATCATATGTAAAAAAGGAAAGCAGAGGCATGGAATAAAGGCGTATAAAGTAAAAAAGGTGCCCAATATGATGACAAGCAAAATTTTGCTGCAAAAAGGCGTGTAGCTTTACACCATGTTTTTGCAAAATAAATCGTGCAACATAATGGACGATGAAACATATTGAAACATTATGTGTTTGAAAACTTTCAACAGCTTTCGGGATTGTTTTTTACACTGCAATGAAAAAAATGCCGTTGCCAAGTATCTCCGAACAATGAAGGTATCATAACTCCAAGAAGTATTTGGTTTGGCAGACCATTGGTAGTTGTGGTCCAAAATCCAAAAGTTACCATTTATAAGAAGCCACGACTCTCCATCTCTGTTTTGGCTTGGTTTGTCCTTTTGTCACTATGTAAAATTCGCACTGGGATGGTATAAGGCACAAGATGTCAAATACGTGCCAAAAATAGCCCATCCGCCTAGCTGTCCAGAATTTTGCCCAATCAAAAAATACAGGGCTTTGGTTAAGCGGAAACGGTTTGAAACTAAGAAGACAGCAAATAAGATCGATGGTTTCAAGAGAAGATGGAGTACCGCAACTGCTAGCGTACATGAGGATACTGTACGGAATATGATGGCGGGTGTACCACAGAAGGTTTGAGAATTTCACAGAAACAAGGATGAACATCTAACTTAACTGTCTTAATATATGTAAAACACTATTTTACTAAAAATAACATAATCTAGACATGATCAATTATGTCTAGGTTTTTTCCTTATTATCTTAGTGTCCGAAATTTAACGTGGACATGCGTTATAAAGCATTGGAACCTTCGTTTTTCTCTTGCTTAGTTTTTTCCTTCAGCCGCGTTGAACTTATTTGACTTATTTTCTTTCAATAGCTATGCTCTGTGACGTCTGCTTGCTGAAACCAGGGAGTTTTTTTTTTAGCAAGATGCGTGATTAGTTCAGGGTTCATCAAGTAAGCTTCGGTTTGCATGTTATTCAGTGCAACAGCGTTGTAAAAATACCGTAAAAATCGATGTTGTTATCGTTCATGTAATCTACACAGTTTGAAAGAAACATGTAATTTTCTGCGTTATCTAATGCAAATGAATGGAATGTTAGATTTGGTATAAATTCATGGGATTTCTTCTTTGTTTCTTAGCGTTTCAAGCTTATTGCTTTCGTAATTAGCTTATTGTTTGCTTTCAACTTAGTGTTCTAAAATGCACTTCCACAGTTATTAATTAAGAGCTTTCTATGCAAGACCCAAAAAGAGGACCCAAATACATGGGATGTATCATGTAAATTGACGCCAGATATCGCCTAAATCAGATCTGTTGTATGCATGATTGCAAACTAAGTTGTATGGCGTATGAAAGATTGTAAACAATTTCGTTGTTTCCGCTTGCTTTGGTTTGAAATTGAACGAGGGGAAATTTTACACGTCTGTTAAAATTCTTAAGTTTTTTTCTGTGTAGGTTTTGCAGAACATCGAGTCTGTTGGCCACAACCCATTCAGTGTGACTTCAGTTCGATTTTAACATCCTTATAATTTTTACCTTTTCTGGAACAGTTGTAGTGATACCATGGCTTTTGAGCCGTCTCGAATGAACTAAAACGTCAACAGCAGACGTACAGTTTAAAGAGACGTTAATAAAATGAATGAATCATGGCTTTTGGACTGAAACGTCTACAGCAGACGTACAGTAAAGAGACGTTAGTAGAATGAATGAATCATTGCTTTTTTGGCTTTTCCCTGTAAGGTTGTGTTCAATCTTCTCAGATTGTCAACATCGCCCAATTTCAGTTCATTCCAGAAAACGAAAGTTCATCCTTCACGTTACGATTCTGCAATGCTTTAGAGCCATTCTATGATTCAGCAATCTTAGGAACATGTCGGCATTTGTTCAGCAATAGGTTCAAACTTTATTGGCATTCTTCTATTCCACATTGACCAGTTTTGAACATGCTCTATTGCACTGCAGCTAGAGACTTATAAACTTAGTATACAATAGCATTGACGTTTGCACACCTCGTGGGATGGAGCTACGATGAGGAATAATAAGTTAAAGCCATTGCATGTCACCATGCAACGAAACCAGTCACTAATAAGTTCATTCGCGCAATAATTTCCAAGAAGATACTCCGTTGGAGATAGGGAAGATTTGGTGTCTATCATAAGAAGACGCAGGGGAACTCAGGCAGCCTTCAGTAGATCTCGAAGGCAATGGTAAGCGAATAGTCGGAGAATAGTTTAACAGAATGCCCTGTTTGGTGTGCGGAACAAAAATTCATTTAAAAATGGTCCCATGGGAGCATATAGTCAAAGAAGGTAAAGTGATGCTCTCTTTCTCTTCAAACGGATGGGACTTAACCATTAACTATAGTCATAGCCCTTTATGTCTTATAGTTTTTAGCACCATTACTCGCTCCCTGAAAGAAAAGAAACCAAAAATTAATCTGTTTCATAAGTGGCAACAAATATGAATTTGATCAACAGAATTACATAATGGAAAGAGCTCATTGCATTGTAGATCACATCCGCTGAAATGTCTAGAAAAACGTAATGAGAATCTTTTTTAGAATGTCAAACATCGCCTCCCGACAAATATCTTGTGCAACCAAGTTCCGTCTCCTGGAATACCATCGTCGCAATTGGTTTGGCTTTCAATGCAGTTATATTCCAACACAACTTCTCGAATTGTAACCTGGTGGCGTAGTGCCACATAACTGAAACATGCGTTAACACACACGAAGGGGCTATTCATAAACCACGTAGACTTTTCTGGGGGAGGGCGGGGGGTCTGGACAATGTCTACGCTCCATTACAAATTTCAAAAAATTCTATGGAGAAAAGTCTACGAGGGGGAAGGGGGTCTGAGATTCTCAAAAATGAGTCGACGTGGTTTATGAACAGGCCCTGGCCAGGGTAGTTTGGTTGGGCGCTTGAACACATGGCTAGGCCGATTGTACCCAAACTTCGGTCAGCCAGACTTATACTATAGTTCAAGACTCACTTTTTACTGCACTTTGTACTCCGGTAGTGTCACTTCACAGTTCAAT
Source organism: Aedes koreicus (assembly GCA_024533555.2). Lineage (NCBI taxonomy): Eukaryota > Metazoa > Arthropoda > Insecta > Diptera > Culicidae > Aedes > Aedes koreicus. The sequence goes on from JAHHFK020003649.1 coordinate 169,805, forward strand.
TCCATATGGCTTGAGATACCGAAAACTCTTATGTCTCATAACTTTTCCATTTATTTTACTCGCTGCAGAATATTTTGTTTTTTGATTCACTGATGTTCTCTTAATAGTCCACATTTCTTAACGGCTTTCTTCAAATTGGCCACTCAAAACAGAAAATACCAACACCAATCAGAAAAAATTTCGAAAATTTTACGGAAGAAAAACTGTTTGCTTCCATCATTGAGCAAAGCATACTTCGACCTCCCCCTTTTCCATCTTCGCTTATGCCTTGTTCAGACTACAGAGTTATAACATGTAATAACGGTTGTCAAATAATGTCTACAAGAAATTCGTCATCAAGATAGGCTTATAACATGTTATAACTGCTCAGTCTGGCCAGTGTTATATTTGGATTTACTTTTCGAGACGCTTCCGCAGGAAATCCCTCTTTTTCCGCCTCCGCTTCAATTCTAGCTCTTTTTTCAGCTCCGTCAAACGTTGCTGAGCTACAACTTCATCTTGTTTCAGTGAGGTTTGAGGTTCTTCTTTCTCAATTAGCTAGATTTAACGGTCTATATTGGCCCTGTGTCTGACTTACTCTGACTTATTTGCCTCGGTAATCATCTGAGTAACATTTTCACTTACTTTGGCTGTATTCTCGGTGACGGAGTTCGTTTCATTTTGTTCTTCTCTGGCTGAGGAACTTTGCAAATAAAATTATCAAATCTTTTAAACACAGTAGCTGTGTTACACCGTCTTGATTGACGTATAGATCTTTCCATCTTAACTGTTTACCGGTTATCTAAGAGTCAAATGTCAGCAACCCAGGATGTTGTGAAGAGATTCGGGATCTGCTTCTTAGAAAGAGGGTGTTAAGGTGACTTGTGAATAATTCTGCAACTGGGGACGGCTTCTTTATAACTGGTAGGGGAAAATGCTCTAATTTGGATCTATGGCTCTGAAATTAGGCCAATCGATAAAAATTGTCTATCCTTAATTTTTTTTCCATATTGATCAGTCAATAATTTCAATACTGTATTTTTCGATGGTTATAAGTTATGGCAATTTTTGTTTCAGCCTTTGCACGGCCACCTAAGTCGTTGCTATCTGTAATAACGTCCTTTAGGTAAATTCGGACAAAGTCTACTGATGACTGACTTGTTTACTGATAAACTCTATCACTTAGAATTTTCCCGAACACTTATTTCGCAAGTTACAACAACTTAAAGTTTGACATTGTCCCCCCATGCGTGTTGCAGTGCGGGAAACATTAGTTAAAAATATCAAAGTAGGTAGTTGTAGTTTTCGGGATTTAAAAATCCAGTGAGATAGAGCGATTCAGTAAACATGACGGCTTTCTGTGAACTTTGTTTCATTTCAATTTAACAACCAGGATATCATTTGTGTTACAAATAAAGCATAACAAGTTTTTGCTACCGCGTGATTTGAAAGAATGCTTTATAAGGATCGAATTCTCAACGTGGCGATGTAAGAAATGTTTTTTTTTCTCTTTAGCGGTAAATATAAACTTATAAAAAAGCAATGATAATATCTATGTGTCCCATATTTGATTTTTCGCAATATAATCAACAAATGATATCTATTTGTAACCATACATTTTTCCTATATGTACACATAACAACTAAGTGTGGCCACACATACATTTCATTTGCTACATAAACTTGATTTGTGATTCTCAGAAGGTTCTGTTTAAGTGTGAATAAATGAATATAATGTGGAATTTTACATGGATTTTTGCCAATAAATATGCGTGGATTATTTGCTGAGTTTGAATGACACATGTATTTTTTTTTAATTCCTTCACCCAAAAGTTGAAAAGGGGGCAAAACATGCGCTACCCAAAAAATGTAATTTTTGTTATCATATATTGAGAAAAACGCTTGATACGTAAAAAAACAGTTATGTCCATGTTGATCCACAAGGCATGTTAAACGAAGCCATGCAAGTGTGTGTGATTGACTAGTTGCACTCAGGTTGGTATAAAACACATTCATGACAAATACACTCACCACCTAACGCACACATTGAATTTTTCAAAGCAAATTTATGTGTTGCTTTTTTGTCCACAGCCAATGTTGCATTTTGTCTCCAAGTGACGGTTTTTAACGAAAAATGAAACAAAATCATGCGAAATCGCATCGCATACAATCTTGCTATTTTATTTTGGGTGTTGATTATCGAGATTTTCAGCCCTGGGCTGGTTCATCTCCCGTCGTACTCACTCAAATACCTTACCCTTCCAGGGGTGAGATTCGAACTCGTGACTTTGCTAAGCCGGGGTCGCCCCCAAATATGTATTTCAGCAGCTGAAGCTTGTTAACAACAGTTACTGTAAACTAGGGTATGTGTCGCTTGAGCAGTGGTCGATTATCTAAAATTAAAATAATTAAGTAGTACTCAAAAATCCACTAGCTATACGTATGCTAAGATGAGCTTAATAAGTCGTTTGCTGTTCTGAACCACGGAAAGTAAAACAACTTACAAATAAAGACGACAACTTTCGATGGATTTGGATGTAATGTCGGTCTATAAGCACTATATTGGGTCTATTCTTGGATGCAACCTCGTCTCTTCATTTAAGTTGCTCGTTAAAACAATCATGATAAAGTTCCTTTTATATATTACTCTAGGAATTTCATTTAAGCTATATTAGACTTACTAAACATCAAATTTCATAGACCAAATTAATATATAACAACTCTAAAACAACAACTCTAAAAACACTCTACATCTAGGATGCGTTACTTGGCGCATTGGTCCTATTTTGCCAAATTTAGATCATTTGAAGATCGAGACGATAATTTCTCTAGCCTAATCAGTGAAATTGAGGTGTCTAAAAAGTTAAGGAAATCAAAAATCTAACTCAAGTGTTTAACTGTAAATTGATGAATAAAGTCTCAACTGCTTCAGAATAAATCGATCGTCGTGGTACTATAATTTGGTCGATTATAGCGGAATTTATGACAGATTTGATGCATAGGCCGAATGAAGGAGCTAGGCTGACAGTATATCCCGTTGCGCAACAACACTAAATCTCCTCTCAATCGTTCTCCTTAAAATGAATCCAGTGTCCCAATTTTCATCTAATATCTCTCTTTGATTAACGGCATGCTTTTTTATGATTTTTTCTACTCACGCCACTGGTAGTCAGTCAGCATGAATTTGCTACTCTTCTCCTTCCCTCATGTCTGTAGCGGTCTGGTTTACCTGCTGGGTTTGACAAAGTAACACCTGCACGATCCCGACTAGGCCACAAAACTCTCATTCAGGTGCTAGCTTTGCAGTAAAATAACACATTCATGTATTTGCGAACGCGCACCTCTACAACAACACTAGATGTGTTGCAAATCAATCGAAACCAGCACTCCAAGGGAGCCTAAACCGCGGCCAAGACTTGCAAGATTTAATAGCGGCTCCCTCCTGTTGTGGTTGGTGGTTGTTGATGTAGCAAAGCCACCTAGTCCCGTGACGAGCGATTGAATGCGGACAATGCCTTCTGCTCCGAGTGTACCTGCTGTAATACTGCGACCAAGGTCTATCACATTCCTTCGTGGTGGTCTCATGGATAAAAAGTGTGGATGAAAATAGACAAAAAAAAAACGAAAAGTCACTGGACATAAAACCACATGGGCAGAGGTCAAATTCGTCAGTGTGGAGTAATAATCACTGTAGTAAAACTCCATGCCTGGCTTTGTTAGATGAAGAGTTACTCTAGTAAATAGGATGCCATAAAGGAGATGTCCGAAAATTACGATGATATTGTCATCAGAAATGGTTAGTTAGATAGTTTGTGCTTTTTTTGTTTTGAGAAAGGTTCAATAATCGAAAACACAATATAACAACATTTAATGTGGATTATGGGCTGCCTCAAAGACTGCATTCAAACGAGAGGACTAGTATCTCTACTATTTCATTACTTAATGCAATTAGTTGTTGCTAGCTTTTGATATAGGTCTGTCAGCCTTTAATAATGAAAGTTTGGATTGGGGTAAAGAGTTCAATTAAAAGCAATCAATCCTAGCGTAATGACTGGCCACAATGGTTATAAACATAACGGGAGGTTTAAAAATCGTATATAACTAATTTAATACCGAGTACTTTGTTTTTTTTTTTGTTCAAAAGCAAGATATTAAGCTTCACCACCATTTTTCTTGAAACATGCGAAATCCTCAAAAACATACTTTCAACGCTCTCAATTAGCAAATCTTACGACCAATTAATAAATTCATTCAACGATCCCCTTGTCCAACGAAATAGAAACGTTTCAATCCTATTCCCCGGAGCTTTAATCAGCGCTGCTTAACAATGTTCGGTCCATCGCATATGTTCGGCGCCATGAAGTTTTAATCTTTCGCAAATCTCCTCGCCCGGGTGATGTTGCCGCCTGAAACACATGTCAGGTTCCCACCGTTCATGCTTCCATTTAGCCATAGGCCTGAACCCTTCCGAAAGCATCTCCATCATCATACCACAGAAGCGGAGAATCTGCCAAACACATTTGTTGGTTGCGCACGTAATAAGCATCAAAACTGCGAGAGTTCATTATTACTCGGGGCCTAGCAGCAGACTTCAACATATCGTAGCATATCTCACAAATTAGCTAGACAGGTACATAAAGTTCGTTTTACCCATACCCTCCGTGATGGCAGCGTGACTTTCAACCTCGCTGTCAATTCAACAACGTTGGGCTTTGTGTAAGTATCAGCAGTGATTTGAAGTCACCAACATCATGTTCGTTAGAGCACTGATGGTCAGTGCTATCAATGCAGCCGTGTGCCAATCATACGTCACGTGTGCGTATGGTCCAGTCACCCTGAGATGGGAATCGTGTGACCTACTACCTACCTAGCCTTCAACTGAGCGAGTACAGCCGTGGACGATGGAGATGATCTACACGAACCTATTATCTGGTGACATTGGAGGCGAGAGATGAGGGAACTATCACTGGTGTAGAATCTGTATGAAATGATATTTGAAAATGTGCTACGCCATTCGTGGCTTGGGTTCTACTTTGTTATGTATCCATAATTTTTGTATGTTAGTTTTCTTATGTGTCCCGAAACATTTGAACATTTTTAAACCGGAAACATATCTGGACAGGTATGCAGCTCAGCCACCTCGAGCATAGTTGTGCTTTAAAGCTACACGTTTCGATGAATTTACCTCTGTTGTAAATCGCAGCAAGCGCTGCTCGCGAACGGCTGAGTTTTCGATAGCTGTCATATTTTTCTCCTGTTTCGAAACGGTTGTGATGTCTTAAGTTAAAATTCTCAACTACTTTTTCAAACAGACGTTTCTGATTTCGTAACAAAGAGGGGGAGTAAAATTAAAACGTTAATGTCTTGAAACCCTAAGCATTTAATAAAGTGTTTTTTTTCGATATAGGAAATATTATTATTATTATTGTTGATTGAGACTTCAGGATAAAATGCTACACTGATAAGTCGTGGAAGTGAAATTGAACTACTGTATTTTTTTAAGCCTGGAGTACTGCTAGAAAGAATAGTCGATTTTCCTGTTGGTGTATGATGTAATAGTGTTAGAAATTTCCAAGTGGCTCGAATATTCCGTACACAGAGAGACTCACGATTCCCATCATGGCTACAGGTGTTATTTTCCCCTATGGTCACGGTTGTTGTAGAGCGAGTTAGCACTTTTTGCTTTGAATATGCCTGTAACGATCAGGAAATTTGTATAATTTTGTATATAATTTATTAGATCTAAGGAGAATTTCAATTTTAATTCCATAAGGTAGGCAGTAGGAAAACACTAGCATTCTGATGATTTTTTTTCCTAATTCGGGCCCAAGAAAAACAAGGAAAGAGACAGCTGGTCAACTAAACGAGCAAAGTATGATTTTGTGTCCAGTTTCACGATAGGACAAGAAGGGGAAAGGCAAGCTTCCGGTTTGTCCGAGTTTGCTTTCCTTAATCTGAGGACGCGTTGATTCTGTCCGTGACAACCCTACGAAATTGAAGTGTGCGCGTTTGTTCGTGGTCGTTTTCCCTTGTTTAAAACGTAAGGCAAACGAAGTGTGCGGAAAGGAAATATTGACCATTTTGTGCGATTAGAAGATAGATTGAATTAATACAGTCGCTTCTATTTCAATCCGCAGCAGTTATATACGCACCCAAGACGCAGCCACTTCTTTCCGTCGGACGGATTTTCCTGGCCACCGTCAACCGGCCGGAAGCGAACCGATCAAAAAAGACATCGGTTCGAGGAGACTTGAGGGAATCTCCCGTGGATTGCTTCCACACGCCGGTTCGTCAGCAAAAAACGCCAAAGCTTTTGGCATCACCTCCATTCGTCAATTTACAATAGATCGCTATTGATCAACTATCGTCGATCGAGAGCATCGAACCAGTCGACAGGTCATCGACCGTAAGCAGTCAACAGCTTCTTTTTACTTTGGAGTGTGGCGTCCGGTGAGGGCGCCACGAAGTGATTCTCTGCCAGTCATAAGATTGAGGATAGCATGCGCTATTAGTGCCGAGTTACGTGCCACGTCTTCCAGACTCGTGAGAGTAACGGTGTTTTTGGCGGCGCCTAATTACCAGTTTGTTGGAGAAGTACAGACTCGTAGGGAGCTGTGTCACCGGAAATGTGACGTCACAAATGTAGGAAAAACAAGCACATGAGCACACTACTTTAGTTACACACTACTAAAATGTCATGTAAATTTCCGTCTTCTGAGACCGACACATGCAAGCGTCCTTTAGCACATCAGAATGAGTTGAAAGAGATGAGAAAATTAATTCAAGCAAACACATCTTTCGTCGAATTGCGTTTGTGTCAGTTTCAGGAGACATTATTTTACACGAAATCTTTCTTTACATTCCCCGACTTTTTACAAACATGAATTACGTCTCGTAAAAAAATCATAATTTTTCAGTGTGTAGGGAGAGAAAAATCACACACAGTAGAAGAGAAGGACGAACAAACACTACCATAAATACTATGATAAAAACAATACAACAATTAATGTTTTCTGCTAGCGCTACAAACCTTATTTCGTTAATGAAGATATTTTCCATCAATTCGCGTCCTCGTTGTAGTTTGGTGAGTCCGTTCTCTCGTGCAAGAATTTGAATTTCAGGGAGAGAAAGTCCGTTTCAAGATCGGTGCGACATCTAGTGGCAGGAAATGAGACGGCCGATGATGATTATGTCTTTTAAATTGAGGTTTGAGGTATAACTGGCTCTCACCGCGGTCTCTGAGTGACTATCGTGAATGTGGTGGCATACAATAATAGGGTTTTCCGTTTTAAGTTGCAAGCCAACTGGTCTGATCCGAAATTGTGTTTTTAAATGGACTCACTCTTAGAAGAGTCTCAACCGAGCAAAATTACATTGGGCGTGTGGTCGCCCCTGTGGAGTGGCGCTTATTTAAGCCACACATTTTTGAGACGGATCGTCCGGGTCAGCTACATGCCTTCAAGGGAAGGAACCTGAGGAAATGGCAATAAAAAAAGAGGAAGGTGGCACTCACCAGGTTGTTAAATTTTACATGGAAAGCTCACAAGTTGGACCTACTGCTACGTATGAGGGTGTAGGTGAATCGATTGTTTTTCGTTTAATAGATGTTAGATCATCTCACTGTGAAACATTTTTATCAGCAAACAAAATTTGAACTTAAGTTTCTGGATGTTATCACCCAAACGAGCTAAACCCTATTGGGGTTTTGATAACTTAGTTCGAAGTTATGTTCAATGTTATCACCAATATTTTAACTCGGCTTTATATCGTAAACTATTGGGTAAAGTTCTGTCCAGTTAGAATCCGGAATCACTTATTGTGTTGCAGCGGCACGGTAAGTGACCGCTGCAAGAATTGTTTTATAGTGGTCTGTTAACCTAGGCGCCCACTTTCTGTGGTATAAATTTCACGGTGTTTCGTGCAGTGAAAATCGCCAAATCAACCGTGTATGATGTGCTCAAACGTTTCAGGGAGCGAAAGAGCGTGGATCGAGTGCCTCCAGGTAAGCGTCGTAGTGAAACATATGACCGTAAGCAGAACCAGAAGGTGTTGAGAACCGTCAGAGCAAATCCTGGACTATCAGATAATGAAATCGCACCAAAATACGCTACTGCTCGCAGTACCGTTCGAAGAATTCGTTTGCTAGCATGATATCGTTCTTATCGAGCCAGCAAGCAACCAAACAGAAGGTTGAAGCAAAGTTTTGTCACCAAAACTCAAGCTCGGAAATTGTACCAGCAGGTTTTGAGGAAGTACCAAGGATGCCTGCTCATCGACGATGAAACCTACGTCAAAATGGATTTCGGACCTCAAAAATGGATTTTTTCCTGGCCAAAAATTCTACATGGCGACGGCTCGAGGAGATGCTCCTGCGAAGTTTAAGTTTGCTTTTATGGACAAATTTGTCAAAAAAAAAATGATGATTTGGCAAGGGATATGCAGCTGCGGAGCAAAGACAAAAGTGTTTGTGACGAAGGAGACGATGGACTCGAAGCTGTGCAAGGAAGAATGCTTCAAACACCGCGTACTACCTTTTATTAAGGCCCATAAAGGTCCCGTGAAGTTTTGGCCAGATTTGGTGAGTTCCCACTACAGCCGGGAAGTCAACCAGTGGTACCGCAATAATAACGTAGATTTCATCGATAAAAACATAAATCTACCCAACTGCCCGCAGTTCCGGCCCATCGAGAGATTTTGGACAATAATGAAGCGGAAGCTTAAGAAAAGTAGAAAAACGGTTTGGGACGCGACTCAGATGACCAAAATGTGGAACAAATGTGCCAAGGAAGTTGACTCCGGAGTTGTGCAGCGTTTGATGGGAGTAATAAAGAAGAAAGTGCGAATTTTCATTAGAAACGAAGAGAAATGATTTGTATTGATATTTTTTCCTGCAAGTACAGTAAATTACCTTTGTTTTGATGTATTAAACTTATTTGCACATCAATCCGTTACCGAGATACAGATGATTTTATTATTCTGGGTTCTAAATGGACATAGCTTTATTTCTAAAATTTGGGGTTTTTTTGTGGGGATTTTGGTTGGGGTGGGGGTATGGGGGGGGGGTGGCATGAATTTTCAATTTTTATGCTTGTGTTGAGAGACGTCATCGTTGCTCTACACGCTTTAAATTTCATTTTTGTGTTCTGCAATATTTTTAATTGACAGGTTTGTCTGAGCTGAGCCCAGTATCGATAAAATCTTGAGTACTTTTTCATACAGACGTATCTGATGCATGCAAACTAGGGCCATCAACACAAGGAATAACATTTCCCTAACATGATGGTGATGCTACTTTTCGCGAGGGTGCTGAGAGTTTTGAGAAATTTACGATTGAATCTTACTTCCCCTCTTTGTTTACAAAATTAGATACGTCTGTTTAAAAAAGTACTCGAGAAATGTCAGGTGGTTTGTCATATTTTAACCCGGTGTCTCCACTAGCATTTTCTGTGTCGACAGATCTGTTTTAACATATGACAAACGTCCTTACATTTTTTCGATGTTGGACTTAGCTTTAACATTTTCGTGAAATTCAAACAATTACAGCAAACGATCCTGAAATTTACAGCATGTAGAGCAACGATGGAGTCTCTGAAAACAAGTTTAATAAATTGACTATTTTTGCAGCATTATTTTGGATTTCGTCATGTTTATTAAAAAAAAAAATGCCTGCCGATTATCTATCATCACCTAATCGATTATCTATCATCACCTGAAATATTCTTGAAAAGGAACCCAGCACCCTGTATACGAAACATGAAACCACAACTTTAGTTTTAAATATAAAAAGCATTTTACCCAATTATTCAAAATTACTAAGCAAGAACATCATCAGGTAATAAGTCTTTTAAGTAGGGTATGCCAATTTCACTTGCCATATACATGTCCAGATTTAAACATTCGCCCGGCTGGCAATACAAAACAATTATCCATTTAAAATTCCATCCCCACTTCACTGTCAGTGACAGTATTTTCAATTCGGTCAATTATTCCAAATTATTCAGTTTCAAAATCCAAACACACTACACTCAACACACCCCCATTATCACTTTCCACGCACCGGCACGTTACCACCAGCAATCGATTTCAAAGGATACCACTTTGTCACAATTACGCCAAGTGTTACCACACTTTACCGCCAGTAGCAAATTGCGATTTCAGATCACGTACAATTGCCATCCTGTCAAGGTTAAAAGTAGTCATTTTTGCTTGCGCCGGGCTTACTTTTGCGCCACACACACCTACTCCTCCTACTCCTTGTCTACTAGTCATTCGTCGCTAGTTTTGCTACTCTGATCGAAACCCACATAACTGCAGGCTGTACTGTGTAACAAACCATCATCACACCAATTTACATTCCAAACAGCGAAAACCGGTTTAGCAAACAAATCCCGGCAAGCCTCAACCAATCCTCCATCCACCACAATTCATACTGACTACTGCAGCGCACATGAGAGCACCTACTGGTGTGATTTGTACAGGAAAATATAATTCTTATGTTTTTTTTTTCTAATTCGGTTTATTTTTGATCCGGTAATTTTACTGCAATTGAAACTTTAACTGTTGACAGTTAACCGTTTTATCTCTGTTCCCTTATTCAATGCGTTTACATTCGTTCAGATGTCAATCATTTACCTTAATTTATGGGACTTCGATCCAGTTAATCGCTCACTCAAACATTATCTAGTGAACAGCTATTGTTACATCGGGGTGTAACTTTTCGTCGAGGATTAATGACCACACATCTCATGCACGTGTGTCACTACTAGGGTAGTGTTATCCCACAACTGAGTCGATAAAATTCCAGATGCATACTAATTTGAATAGTATCCATTCAAATGATGATGAGGTTGATGACGATTGCTTCGACCTCGCTGGATCCACAAGAAAAATCGTTTGTGCGACGAGAAAACCGGTTTTCGGATGTTGGGAATTATTGGTTTGTTTATACGCATTCAGGAGTACGTTGTAGAGGCAGTATTCTTCGTCATCGATCACCGTGATGGGTAAATATTGATAGAACCAGTGCCGGTTGAGGGTCCTCTTGGAGTTATTTTTGCTTGCAGTTAAAATTAACACCAGAAGTGTTAACGGTGGAACAGGTTGTGATTGGAGCTATTTGAATATTTTCACTGCAGAATTGAAAACACATGCCCGCAAATAATTTGGTGACTGTCATTATACAAATTGACATGATTCGCACTTAAGTATTATTCAGCATAGCCAACACGAGGATCTATCAACAGCTTAGAGATATCTTATGAGTATTTTAATAGGATATGATATATTCTTTTACGGGTGACCCCGGTGTAAAGTTTAACATCCATATCTAACATGTGAAGTTCTGACTAGCAACAATGAGAAAAAAATGCCACTACACTATCACGTCGCGAACGAATTGTCATACGCTTTCTTGTCTATCAAGCATTCATGACATTATTTCTTAGTTGGAAGACAATCAGAAAGTGGTCTTCATGAGTATTAGAACTAATTAAAATTATCGAAGCCGGTAATAGTTTATAAAATTTACTCTAGACTCCATTCTAAACTTAACGATGTCCACAAATTTCTGAAAGGGTGTGAGTGTGTTTGTGTTCGTCTGTATGTGTGTCTGTAGAAAATAAAGAAGGTGTGTTCCCCAGCAACCACCATTAACTGCGGCAGCCGCATACATGTAAAGTTTTGCTTAACAGCATAATGATATCAATATTTGTTGGATTCAATTGATCGATTCCAGAGATATGTCAGATTTTAGTAAAGAAGTATGACGCAGTGGCCAAAATCAAATTGATTACATCCAGATATGTTGCAGGCTGCTCAAAAGGATAAACCAAAATCAATACGTTAGGAAGGGACCGGGTCTCACTTTATTAGGACAAATTTTGATAATTCCTTTTTTTTTAAAGCTTAGCTTACTGCTTATAATAATAAGCTTTTTCCGACTCTCAAATTAATGTGCGAAATGCACTATCACAGTTATTAATTGAGAGCTTTTGATGCAAGATATCTTTCTTGCAATAGTATTATTGTGTGGAAAGTAAGATCATACGTTGTTTCCAGGGATTCTAGAAGTGTTCTTTTACGAAAAAAATCTAGAGCCAGAACAGAAAAATTCTAGAATCAGACCGGAAACCGAACCCACCCGCCTTCAACCGGGAGGACACTTCTCTGATTGAATCCATGATTAAACATTTCACGAATAAAAGGTTAATTAATTTCATTCGTGTGGTTTAATCAAATAAGTTACTACCTAAGGACCGTGTAAGAAATAATCTGGACATGTCTAATCCACAGTTCACTATTCATCGCATGAACGTTTCACAAGCACAAGAAAAGCAAGTAACACGTATTTCAAGTGTGGATCGTGGTACAGTTGGGAATGCGAGATAGATACTAGTGATGAGAAAATGAAAAATAGCAAGAGCTGCACAAATGATTGAATTCATTTGTAATTCTTAAATTTCCAAATAAAATAGTGATGAAAAACAAAAAAGGAATAATCAAAAAAAAATGGTTTTCAATTTATAATCATCTGACGAAATTTTTACTTTTTGTTATCATTTATCGGAGCATCATTCTAAAATCTTATTCGGAGAGAATTCTTGTGTTCATACATGGATTCGATAACCAAATTTAATTTTCTAATTTAGATTCTCATTCATTTTCACACAGTTTACCAAAAAAAGCTGAATTTATCCACCTTACCATAGATGACCCTTCTTGCGAAATTTGATATGATTCATGGTGGCTGGCCACATCATAGAAGGTTCCAATAACTTATCCATATATGAATAATGTGGTCCTAGGCACATGATTTAACCACCAATAAACTTGTTATTGAATTATCATGTGATTCAACGTGTCGATTTAAAGGTTTTGGTCAAATTCCGAAACTGGCCGAAACTGAGCAACCCGAAAACATGTTCAGAACATGCCCAATGTTTACCGTATGCATGATAATGTTTGCACCATTGAACAATGTCAATATTGAAAAAAATCTAAAAAATGTCGGTTTCTATTTTTTTTTTCAAAAAGGGAAAGTTTTTGAGAGTCTTTAACTATATCAATTACCGATCGAGTTTCTAATTGCTGCAATTACGGGCTCCACACGCTTTCGGAGCGCACGGCCGGTCTTTATAATGTAGCCTGGATACATTTCTCTCCAGGTACGGATCAATGTTTATCTGAGGCTTGCTATACTCGAGTGGCGTTTAGAACAGGCCTTGGCCTTCATGACGCGCCATACTGAGAACACCAGTGGATTAAGATCGGGACTGGATTGCGGCCGCATATCCTTCGCCCAAAACGGCAGATGCTCATGCAACCATTTCGGAGTGCGGTTCGAGTTGTGTCACGGAGTCTCATCTTGCTGAAATACAACATTTGGCTTCGGGCCACACTGCTCTTTGATCCAAGGAATAACAGAATTACTTAAAATCCCGATGTAGACCATCGTGCTTATTTTATTGCCTTCTGAAAAAAAAAAAACACCGGGTTCATTTTTTTTTGCCATCGGAAGCCACCATTCCAAACACCATAACGCTAGCGGGATGCTTGGTCACATACACGTTTTTATGCTCGTCGGCCACGTCTTCTACCGGGAGAGCACTAATATATCGATCGGTTCTGGAATTTGATACGGGATCGACGGTGAACATGCTCTTGTCGGTGAAAAGGATCACCGGATTTTTTTCGCTTGAGGAAGCTCAAGATTTTCTTACATCGCTCGACCTGTAGCTCCCGGATGCGGTTGGTAATAATGTGAGTTTTTTTTCCGTGCCCGCGACTTCGCCCCGCAATCTTTGTTGACGATTTTTCGTGCCGTAAAGTCGCTGATTCCGTGTTCCTTCGCCATTTTCCTCATTGAACGCACTGGAATCGACCGAATCTTCATTTTGATTGCAAAGATAACCCACGACATCCGAGCTGACCTCGGATGACCTGTGACCACCTTCGCGGATAGTTGTCCCATCTTTTCTTGGTCTAAGACCCTTTCCACGATCCACCGGGACAATCCCACGGCAATTGAAATGTCTTTTTGCGATATTTGCGCGTGGGACAAATAACGAATATGCTGCCAAACTAAGGATATCGCCTTCTTTTACTTGCAGCCTACTATGATATGAATTATAGCTAACGTGCATGCAAAGATAACCAAGGCATTGTATCTGACAATATGACCCGTAACGCTGGTAGATCACCTTTTCGTGGTGCGTTACGGGGTATCAGATCTACCACCGAACACTAGTCCAGATTAATTCATACTAGGGAACATATTTGTTTTCGTTGTCCAAGGAACATATAATAGCCCTTATAACATTTTATGTCTTGTGAATAGCGACAAAACTCGGATTGATCTACTGAGGATGAGCTTGGAATAAAGAAAACATGGTTAGTCTTCGTTTGGTGATGTATGTGATATGTACTACCACCCATTGTAGCACGAAAACTAAGTCCGACAGCAATGGGCTCTCCTCTCTGTTAGAGTTGAACACGCTTTAATAACCACTGATTATCCTTATCATGCCATTGTATGAAGGGCCAAAAAAGGGTTGGGTGGATCGATATGCAACATCACTTATACGTATTCACAGGGATAAAAAAAATCTCCTTCCAACAACAAGATTGAACAATTGGTCCCTCCCATTCGCATGAAATATTTATATAATGGTGTATATATTTATGTAAATGAAAAATACTACAAGCATTCGTATCTATAATATATCATCTTGATTCGGTTGATTTTGAAATGCAAGAAATGTTGTAAAAGGTTAAAGTGTAGAGTTCTGTGGTTCGCGCTTAAGCACGTTTTCGTTCGTTTTCAGCGATAGCAGTAATCAAAATCGTGATTTGAGGTATCCTGAAATTTTTTATTAAGTCTATTGAAATTTTACAAAACTAAAATTTATACGTTTTAATTTACTGTTGCCATGGTCACTATTTGCTACTTGATGCTGATTTCATAACAGCAATCCGGTTTTATTTTTGCTGACCTAATAGTTATTACTACCGAGTTAGGAAAGGAAAGATTTAACTGGAAGGGAGTTAAAGATAAATGGGCAAAAAAAAACAATAGCTAATGTTTAAATCATCTATGAAGTAAAATCAATAAAACAATATTACCAAATATAATGATATTGTAAGTTATGATGAAGTACTGATAAAGATTGAAATGTAAAATTAAACACTAGCCAAATGGCACACAGCGCTATATGAATCAGATCAGCTCAGTATTGGTAAAAAGTCCATTTGCAAACCGGAAATGAAGAATACATTCCGCAATAAGCGCAAATGCCTACCACAGATTCCGTAATTTTTAAAAGCCTACCACAGATGTAATTTTCTGCGTTATATAATGGACATATATCGAATACTAGATGTCATAATGTGAAGGTATATTTCGCTATTTGCCTCTTCCGCTGCGATGTTAGATGATTGAAACTCTAAAATAGCGAAAATTTCAATGTGATATTATAAAATAAAGTTGATCACCTGGCAGCCTAGCAAAATAGCAAAGAAAATTTAAACAAACAATTATGCGAAATAAATTTCACATGAGTATGATCACTGCCAAAAACGGAAACTCAATAAATCCAAAACAAAATGACAGGAAATTCTCCGATAGAAAACATGGTTAGCCTTCATTTATGTGAATTCTCATTTTCTATTTGATGTTCTATAGTTTGAATTGCTTAGGACTAGGGCTCTGATGCATGGTCAGTATCGGAGTCATTGTTTGTTTTATTTGCAATGAATCCGGTTTTGACTGATAAAAGGGCGCGCCTTTAAAGAGTGCTCTCACTCACAAAGGGTTTAAATAGCGAAAACTTTCAAAAAAAAAAAACTCGATTCATAGCCAACAAAACAACCAATGACAACTATAACAACACCAAATACTTCATCATTGCTCGATAGTGATGAAGTAACTCGACATGCACTAAACAAAGGATACGGGATGTACTACAATAGATCAAATCACTGGTCGCAGTGGGTTATGTCCCGAACAGAGAGAAAAAAGGCATTGTATAATGGAACCTTATTTGTACGATGGTGTAAATATTATCACGCATACGGTACTTGGCAGTTTATCACTGGGAGGACAAGGACATTATCTGATAACGCTTGAGATCCGACAACAACCTACTCAAACCAATAGTAAGATAGCTTAATCTATTGGTAAATCAGTGATTTTTGCTTTATCTAATTTGACAAACTCATGGGTGCATAAACTCATGCATGAGTTTGACGGCTTTCAATTTTTTTTCGAACAGGTCAAGTGGATGTAATCTAAAATTAACAAAAACTATCTTGTTCAGATAGTAAATAGGAGTGAAGGGATTTATGAGTATACTGTTCAGGAAAATGCTAAGCTCCACTTATTTTTGACCCTTTAGAGCTTGCTCTTCACTGGTCAAGTGGATGTAATTTTTTTTTTTAACAATTATTGAATATTGTTGATTTATAAATATACCAATAATAATCTCTGAGAAATGTGCATTAACAAAAAAAAAATACTAAGCAGTAATTATAAAGTATACAACACACCATTTGTAGTACACTTCAACCGACTCTAAATCCATAGTTCCCACGAGAGCATCGTTGTTGTGGCGTGCAATATTTCCTGGCCACCTTGGCCAACTAGTAGTAACCATGAGTCATCGCACTTGATAGCCGTCTTAAAAGCGCCACTAGAGTTGCTCAGTTGTCGTTCTATAAACTTGATGCTGGGAATTTCCCACCGATTCGGATTTACCTTCCCTCACGATGCATAATTGAATGAGTTGTATGCCACACCGATAAAGGCCTGTTGCTGCTGCAGTTTTTCCAGGAGAGCGGAGCAATCATGGAAGCATCACTCGATGGTGACTGGACAGTTGCATTGCATTTCTGTTCCTACATAGTCGGTGTTCAGTTGTGGTTGAAAGCAATTTACGTTCCGGTGATGTGTGCGGTATTTTATTATTCTCCTGATGATCTATATAAGTCATAATACTGGTAGATTATGTGTGCATCTATTTTAGTGTTAAAACATCAACAACCTTAGCATTACTAATGAACAAATTTAACTTTTCTAATTTCAGGTAAGACGCCACTAAGAGCTTAGATTTTCAGGAGAAATCAGGTTTGATCATATCACACTTTTCTTACTGAAGCTTTGATGTTATTTCTTGTGGTGGGGGTTCAATTAGTTTGTTCCAGCATACATTACACCTTACCAAAATGAAATTTATTTACACCATTTTCCAGTCTATGCCAAAATAAGCTCTTTTTCTACAATCATACGCGCAGCCTCATCTAAAGGATTGACTGCAGCACATTTTACATTGCACAGCACGTTGACGGTGGAAAACCTCTGTGCACATGTGAAAATTACAAGTGCCAAAGTTAATTTGCATTGCATAATGATCTTACGAACCAAGTAGCACCAAACCAAATTTTGCCTCTGACGACCGACGAACCGACTGTTGTCATAGGACCAAAAATGAAGCGTGCACGTGACTAAGACCACGAGATGGCTATATAGAGTTGGGGTTCTTCATCAGCCACTCGAGAGTTACTTTTGCGCGTTGGTTGTAGGTTGTTGTTGTCGTCGTTTGGAAGTGAACATACCCACTAAGCTACGAGAATCAGTCTGCAATGAGCAGCATTTTCAGTGAGTAGTTGTTCATTAAAACTTTAATGACTCTTACGAGATGGCAAATTGCTGGCGACAATATCGCACGATGCGTAAAACGGCATACATACATTTTCAAAAGGAGCCAAACGCTCCATTTTGGATGGTTTGCGCGTCTGTCAACGAAATTCATGCTATCATAACCATGCCATATATTTCTGCAAACCGAGCGCTGCTTGTGCGTCCATATTGCGGGAAACAGTGTGAGCGCACTGGTTTTTTGGTTAATTAATTGGAGTGGTTTTAACTGTGAGCAATTGCCTAGCACGTGGCTATTGCTCTTCAGGGGTAGATATCTAAGAGAGAGTACATATATGTGTGTGTGTGTATTTCAGGTTTAAAATTAAGCAGAACTATTCGCGGCATTGATGTGTCACAGGTAGGCTCAACGGGATTTTGCCATATTTCACTTCGATCCTATGATTATTTATGTGCAGATGAGGCTTATTTATGGCTAGTCGCATCGGTAGGCAGGAAGTTCGTGAACGGGTGGAACATCACGGGGACGCATGGGAACAATGTCACGAATCCCTGTATTAAAATTAGAGCGGAAGTTTTGGGATGCCGTCAAAAGATGTGCAACAGGTTATTATTCGCTTGTTTGGTAATATTTTGTCGCAGATTGCGTTGAACGAAATATTTTCGGAATAGGTGAGCGAATAGTTTGGATACCCTTAAGGCGTTAACAAACAAATTATGTAAAGCTAAGTATTTCATGATCGAAAAGCTCACCACCAACAGGATAGTGCGTTGGATTGATAATCATTTCGTCTCTATTATGACTCAAATTAATGTAAAAATTGACGCTCTTATAGGCCGGTCTTAAATCACTTAAATTAACATACAGTTTTTTCTAAGTGTGCAGTTAAATATTTTCTACATGTTCTCTGTATGTAATCAGGCTCAGGGTTGAACCAGACCAAGAGGCCGAAAGTCAGTTTAATAAAGCAAAAAAAAGGCAATAGGATTCAATTGTTAATATAGCAGCTTATTCAATTCTTTGATCTATTCTTATGAGGTGTACGAGTGTAATCAATTATTAGGCGTACGCGTGTAATTAATTATTAATAATTCAATTGTAGTTGTTTATTTCAGATTCATAGGATATGATTTAACAATTCATGAAGTCAAAACATAGTTCTTCGGATTTTGCATGAAATTTTCGAACTTTGCGCATAACTCCATTTATTAGGGTTTGTACAGGGTGTGGCAGAAAATAATGCGAAAATTTATTCTTTTTCTTTCAAATACCAATTCAACTAATTCAAGCAATAATATCAACATTTTCGAGTACAGTTATCTTTATAAAGTGCTTTTAAACAAATGTATTCAATGTGTCCTCCATTTTTATTAATAACATCCTCGAGCCGACGCCGGAACCAGAGCATGCCTTTCGGACGTAGTCCTCCGATATTGACTGCCATGTGCGTGTTATGGTTGACTTCAGGGTTTTCACACTAGGGTGTGATGTTTTGCAGGCTCG
Organism: Aedes koreicus; assembly: GCA_024533555.2. Taxonomy (NCBI): domain Eukaryota; kingdom Metazoa; phylum Arthropoda; class Insecta; order Diptera; family Culicidae; genus Aedes; species Aedes koreicus. The sequence continues at coordinate 188,937 of JAHHFK020003649.1, forward strand.
TGCTTCAACATATGCTCATATCGAATAATCCAACGGATTAAGATCTGGACTGCTAGGGGGCTACAAGTCCTTCGGCCAAAACTTCATGTTATCGTTCAACCATTGTTGGGTTCGATTGGACGTGTGACACGGCGCTCCATCCTGCTGTAGGACAAAGTTTTGGTCCTCAGAGAAGTTGGCCTTCATCCAGGGAAGCACTTTGTCCTTTAAAATGGCAAAGGGTAAACGCACCCTCCTTTTGGGGGAAATGCTCCTTAAACTTTGGAAAAATGCTCCTTAGATGCGTTTGCCCGGTATAATGCAATCGGAGGTATTAACCTTATGGTTAGCACTTGCCGGGTGTTTTGACGGCGGGTCTTAAGTTACTTCAAGATTGTATAGTTTTGACGAGTTTTAAGTTTCTGAATTTAAGAGTCGTCAAAACGAAATTAGGACCCCTCAAAACAAAATTAAGACTCTTCAAAATAAAATTAGAACTCGTCAAAATTAAATTTAAACCCGTCAAAACTACTTAGAAGATTGAGGAGCGAAGCTCCGCTATACAATCTTGAAAAAACTTAAGACCCGTCAAAACAACCGGCAAGCGCTAACCAGAAGGTTAATACCTCCGATTGCATTATACCAGGGAAACGCATCTAAGGAGCATTTTTCCAAAGTTTAAGGAGCATTTCCCCAAAAAGAAGGGTGCATTTACCCTGCTGCCCTTTAAAATACCGATATACACTTCAGCATCAATGAAAACAGGCGGCATTTTCAAACCGTTGGACGCCACCAAGCCAAACATCATGACACCAGCCGGATGTTTGGTTTGAAATTTGAATTTAACTTTTTCCGGAACGTTCTCCATTTTCTGCGACGAAATGAACCGATCCGTGCGGCTGTTGGCCACAGCATCGATGCTGAAAAGTTTTTCGTCGGAGAACAGGATTATCATTTTTCCTTCTTCAACAAGGAAAGCAATCTCTTGGAACGAGTCACTCGTAGTTCCTTGACCCGGTCCGTAATCAAGTGGCGTTTCACTTTGGCTCTGGAAGATGCATGCAGGTCTTCTTTGATGATTCTCCGCATGGATTTCTCCGAAATATTGGCTTCCTTTGCAAGTTTTCTTATGGAACGCACCGGGTTGCGAGCAATTTTTGCACGGACCGATTTGATCACGTTCGGCGTGCGTGCAAAGCGCGGACGTCCGCTTCCCGGCTTCCGCTGCTTAGGACCATCCTGCAGGGACTTCTTATGCGGTAAACTGTTGCCAAATGGCACCCTACCACCTTGGCAATCTCTTTCGGCTTCTTCTGGGCGAGCAACAAACTGGTGATCACTTCTTTCGCGAACATTTTGACGAATTTGCAATAAAACAAATAGAATGTTTGGATGCAGCACTTGAAAGTAAACATAAACAAAAACAATTTGGACAGAAATTAGTCACTAGCTACACGAATTAACCCAATACTCAAGTTTGAACACTTTCGCATTATTTTCTGCCGCACCCTGTACATACTCTTCAGACACCGTAGCAGTCGTCTTTGTCCAAATTTGTTGGAAGTGTTTGATGATTCCTTGTTTATTTTCAGAAAGCTTCCACTTCATCAGAGCCCCATATTTCTCGATTGTACGTAGCTTTGAACAATTTGGTGGATTTGCGGTTTTGGTACAATAATCACTTGATTTGCTTCGTACTACTCGATCATAGATTAAGCATAAGGGCATGATGCCAAATCGGGCCAGAACAGAGGTTTTTAATTGTAGTATTTGATGAAGGCTAGCAATCGCTTCTACAGGCATCTTATCTGGTCAATCTCCTTGTTGATTGTGCCTGTAGTGATGAAAGATTGACTCTTTCTGCCACACGTGCAAATTGTTTGCCAAACAAGGTATGTTTTTTTTAGGAAATTTCTATGCTTTCTTCATCCAGAAATGCGCAGCTGTAGCGTTTCTGACCTTAGCAGAATATAAAATCAGCCTTAGGTGCTACTTGATATCCTCCAGGACATAACTTTTATCGTGCAAAACAACGCATGGAAACTTCTTCAAATATTTGCAGTACAAATGAGCCTGTGATTTTGCTGCCGAGTTCTATTTGTCGTTGCGATTTGAAACTGTTTTTACTTTATGCGGCTGCAACCATAACTGCTGTTTTTTGATTTTTGGACCAAACCAGGTGATATTTAAATTTTACGACCTGCCGTTCGAACAGAGACATTCGGGTTTTCTTTCAATATCCTCTTCACCGTTCGGTCTAGACAAGATCAGCAGGTCCATTGTTTTTATCATTTCTCGGTTTCCTCTCGACCATCAAAAATAAATTGAGCACACCGTTAACAGTGGATCTAGCTAAATCCATTCTTTTTGCAAGTTCCCGTATTGACAAGTCCGTTCAAAATCTGCTCACGCACGTGCTTTTTATTCATCACCATCTTGAACACTAAACATGGAGTGTAAACAGCAATTATAGTTTTTTCCATCAAAGACTCCCAGCTACACTTCAGCGAAATTTTTCACTCCTTCGTGCAATATTTCAAAAGTTACAGTGATTTAAAGGTGCTCGGATTAATGTGGATACAGACCTTAATCTTGTTGCTTTGTTTAGCCTTCTGGGATGGTTGATGTTGTAATTGAACTTATTATATCAGTATCAAAATTACAACAACTGTTTCTACTATTGAAATCACAAGTTTCACATGAAAACTGTTTGGGAATCGGGACTCAACATAAACTTATTTATCTCACAATAGAATTAAGTTTTTGTTATGCCATTTGTATCCGGGTACGTATGTATTCTTATCAAACACCATTTCTTCCTCCTTAAAGGGTGATACGGTCAAAATTTGGTCAAGGGAAAACGCGTGTAAATCGGTGAAATCGTTTATTTAAAAAATCAAATTAAATTTCTTTTTCAAGTTCAATTAGTATAAAATTCAGGAAAAATATTCAGTTAGGCTTCCGCTTTTCCAAATCCGAATTGCCGGGCCTTACGCTTGACCCCTGCCATCAGATTTTGTACAGCCACCTTGTCCACCTTCTTCGCCGCAGAAAGCCAGTTTGCCTTGAACTGCTGCTCGTCCTTAGCAGTTTTTTTGGTCTTCTTTAGGTTCCGCTTGACAATAGCCCAGTATTTCTCAATTGGGCGGAGCTCTGGCGTGTTGGGAGGGTTCTTGTCCTTGGGAACCACCTGCACGTTGTTGGCGGCGTACCACTCCATGGCCTTTTTACCGTAATGGCAAGATGCCAAATCCGGCCAAAACAGTACGGAACAACCGTGTTTCTTCAGGAAAGGCAGCAGACGTTTATTCAAACACTCTTTCACGTAAATTTCTTGGTTGACAGTCCCGGAAGCTATGAAAATGCTGCTTTTCAAGCCACAGGTACAGATGGCTTGCCAAACCAGATATTTCTTTGCGAACTTTGACAGTTTCGTGTGCTTGAAAATATCTGCTACCTTTCCCCTTCCTTTTGCCGTATAAAACTCCTGTCCCGGAAGCTGCTTGTAGTCGGCTTTGACGTAGGTTTCGTCGTCCATTACCACGCAGTCAAACTTCGTCAGCATCGTCGTGTACAGCCTCCGGGATCGCGCTTTGGCCGTCGTATTTTGTTTATCATCGCGATTTGGAGTCACTACCTTCTTGTAAGTCGATAGTCCGGCTCGTTTTTTGGCTCGATGCACGGTTGTAGACGATACACCCAGCTTATTTGCGGCATCTCGGAGAGATAGGTTAGGGTTTCGCTTGAAACTACCGGCAACTCTCTTTGTCGTCTCAGCGGCTTCCGGTTTTCGATTTCCCCCCGATCCAGACTTCCTGGCTGTCGACAAACGTTCCCCAAACACTTTAATTACATTTGTAACGGTTGATTTGGCAACTTTTAGCGATTTTGCCAACTTTGCGTGCGAGTAGCTCGGATTTTCGCGATGCGCGAGCAAAATTTTGATACGCTGCTCTTCTTGCTTGGACGGCATTTTGACAACTGAAGAGTGAATTCCAAAATCAAAATAGGAGCAACATTCTACACACACACACCTTCAAAATGAGGGGTATTCAGGTTTTTTAAATGCAAAATTGAAAGAAATACGTCAAGTTGATATTGACCAAATTTTGACCGTATCGCCCTTTAGTACGTATTCCACCTAAATACATTGCATGTATGCATGGATGGTGTAAAATTAAAAATGGGGGTTAAAATTTTTATGATGAATTAGAAAAAAGTTAAAATAATGGTTTTGGGTTTGGGGGCAACGTAGAAATGATACACTTGAAAATTGTTATAAAACTTAAACAGGATTGTATTTTTCTCACTCATTGCACTTTAAATAACAAGTCAAAGTATTAAACTTACATTGTGTTTAGTGAAGTTCAAATCTTTCTCCTTTATATTTAATCACGGCTCGAAGACGCTTTTCAAAATTGTTGCAAGCCGCACGCACCACCTCTTCCGGCATTTGATCCCAAATCTCAACCAAACGTTTTTTAAATGAGTCCAAACACATGTGCTTCAAGTCGCCCAGTTTTCCTAGCATGTATCCCCAGATACTGAAGTCCAGTGGGTTCAAATCAGGAGACGATGCAGGCCATTCAGAGGAACTGATGAAACATGGTAAATTTTGCTTACACCACTGCTGAACAACTACTGCCTTATGCGCTGGAGCTGAATCCTGTTGGAAACAAAAACTTTCCTCTCCAAAAAGTTTCTTAGCACAGGGAAGTAGGTGGTCTTTGATAACGTATTGTAAATAATACTCTTTGTTTATTTTCACGCCCCTGTCTATGAACAACAGGGGTAATTTGCCTTTTGACGATATGGCACCCCAAACCATCACCGCAGAAGCACTTTGGTATCGTTCAACCCCTCGTTTGTCAGCTGGTATTTCACGAAGACTTGCTCCATATACACGATCATTTTGTTTGTTCAGAGACACTTCCAAAGTAAACAATTTTTCATCCGAAAAAAATATGGTATGACCAGCGTGCGTCTTAAGCAGCGCCCGCGATCTGGCAACTCTGTCGGCAATATTCTTGCGTGTCAATCCGTGAATCCTCTGTTTTTTAAAAGCCCCATATCCAAGGTCCCGTTTCAATATATTTTGCATGGATGTGTGGCTCATTTTCATTTCATACGCCATTTTTCTCGCCGACCGAGCAGGATTCCTTCGAATTCGCTCCTTCACTGCTTTGACCGCTGAGGGAGTGCGTACACTGCGTTTCTTACCGGGTTTCGTCTTAGGAACAACAGTGCCAGTATCCTTGAAACGTTTTATGGTCCTGTACACAAACAGTCTGCTCAACTTCAAATGCGACAGCTTCCGTCTGATTTCCATGTTTGTGAATCCGTCAAGATGCAAGATCCGAATTTGTTCTCTACATGAATCCATTTTTGTTTTCGTAAATTAAAGAACACAAATTCAGTTTGTTGTTTACGAATGAACTGACAACAAGTCACTGTTTCAAAACGTACACAAGGGGTTCACCGATAATGGTATAAATTGTACCGAGGGGATCACAAATAAATGTATCACTTTCATGTTGCCTCCCTGTATTACTGTACATAATACTCAAAACGTGCATTTTTTTGGATGAATTTAAATCACTTTCAGGATACAATATTGTGAGAAATATCTTTGAAACACTTTTCTTATAAGTCCTTGATCCAATGTTACTTATATCCTTAACATATCGTCTTCACCTATAGAAGCGTAAATTCAACTAATTGTGTTGCTTTACTCCCACTTTACTTGACAGAGCCAGTATCTTCACAACACGAATGCACACCGTTGAAACCCTGATTCCAGTGGTTATTTTACCCTCATGAATTGACATTTACATGCACTCCAGCAAGTCAGCATAGGAAAATCCAAAACATAGTCGACATTCCTCCGATACCATACTGCGGATTGCTTTCTGGAAACTGTTACACATAGTGCGGACTCTATGTCATGTGAATCTGCCCAGCTTGCTTGGATAGTTTGATTCCAGAAATCATCACTGAACCGAACCGATGAAATACTCCCGAGCACTCCCCTAGCACCAAAGGTATCGAGAGCACCGGAAGTCATAGTCGGAAGCAATAAAAATTGATTTTGTGCGCTCCTTCCATTTTCTTCGCTAGCTCTTTGCGATCAGTGGCGTCTAAAGGATTTTCCGAAAAAAACGCCGTCCAAGTAATCGATAAATCTGAGCTATACCGCCCCTTTGTTTGATATTCGTGAGGGTGCACGTTTAGCTTTACAGTTTTTGACCCTGTTCCATCAGCCCTTCCCCGAGCAACCATTTAGAACGCCCTCGTTTTCAAGATAAGATTCTCGAATGCCTTAACCACTTCCCGCCGCTAGCTCAGTCTGAACAGGTGTTGTCCGGAGGACACCCCGGCGTGTTGCAAAACGTTTGTCCTTCTTTGGTGTCCCATAAACTGCACATTGCCCGCCCACCCGTAGCCAAAGAATATTTTCGGCAATTGTGGCTGCTTGCTCAAGCGTGAATTCGGTTTTAGCTACGTGTCATCGTAAAACTCCCTCCACTCACTTGGGAGCGCGCTGACTACAGCGAGTGTGCAGCAGCGGTTGACGAATTCGATTACCATTCCAAAACCAAACGCAAATGCTAAATTTCGATGTGTAATGAAGGCGAATGAAATCAAAACCGCAGCAAAGCGTGAATTTAGCATTTGAGTTGTCGTTTTGTTTCTGTTGTTTTCGGCGTCCACTTCGCTGGATTGAATTCCATTGAGTATCAGCGGAAATTGAAAACACCGAATTACAAAAATCCCTTTACGCATGATTAATGCCGAGAAGGTTTTCACATCATAGCAAAACAGGGTTTACCGCTGGTAGGTATTGAGGATTGAAATCTATTAGTCATTCCGTGTCACACGATCCCAGATTTATCACAGCTCAGTGGTGGGATTTTTTTTATGAAGACGGTCTTACGTCATGACGATTTTTTGCGTGATCCGACACAAAGGTGTTTCAAGTTTTGTTTTGTTTTGATTGATGAAGAGTTACAAAATGTGATTCATGATCGAGCTTAACGCATGTTAAACTTAACGCTTTATTGTTAGTCGTTATATCTTCTACCATAACTCGTATGCCAGCAGCATTCGAGTGCAAACATAACGTTGTGATTAGTTATTTATTTGGACTGTTGAGATGCGATAATTTCCTCTCATTAACGACCTAATACGCGAATATAATCGTTCCGTTCACAGTCTTCTAGCTCCCACTTTTCGCAGGATAAAAAAAAATCGCTGCTTCATCAGGGCAAACACGACGCGTTTCTCCAATTCAATTATGCGATGCGTGAGAAATACTGGAAATCTAAATTGAAAGCTATAAAAGCTTGAACGAGTGCTCTCGAAATCAACAACCTGACACTGTTGAAGTCTTTCAACTCCGTAAAACCGTTGCTGATGCACAAACAAAAAATTACTCCTATATATAACGCACTTCTTAGATGTTTTTCGCATGGTAGGTTTACATGTATGGTGCAAAAGTCAACGAGTCGGGCAAAAGCAAAAAGATCTCCATTTTTCCAGACAAATCCACCCATCCCGCCCTTCGCCATTCCAAAGTCTATCGCTCGCAAATCGTCGACCCGGCAAGACTCATCGCCATCAAACACCCGACCGGTGAACCCTGCGCAGTCTTCGGCGTTTTCGTTGCTGGTACTGCTCATTGACGCCTTGGAGCTTCCAAGTTTAAGATTGTAGCCAAGCGGTATGGTTTACATGCGTAGGCCTCCTTATATATCTTTCCGTTCCCTTTTCAGTCGCTCAACGAAGCATTTTGTAGGTTCCAAGTGAGGACGGCGGGGAGCAAAATGAAAAACAGAAAACATATCACCCACTCTCCCCATTCGGGTCATATGTCGTGCCGGATGGCTGGGCTGAAATCTGAACCCTGTAATAAATCATTTGGTTGTTTTTCGGATGTTAGGATTTGTGATCTGGGCCGATTTTCAACAATGCACAGTGGTCCATGCTGGGAGTTTTTCACTTTTCTGTTTTCGTGTGTCAACATTCATGTTTATGAGTAAGAAAAGCAAATGAGTGAAATTGTTCACACAAGTCTGCTCACCGTGTCCTCAAGGATCTGTGCATAATATACAATTTGTTTCGAGGATCGCAAAGTATTACCAGTTCGTCTCTTCGCACAGATTTTATAACTCTACTTCATGTTTGATTTTTCAAGTATCGCCTGAATGAGACAATAAAAAATCAAATATAAGCATAAATACACTACCGAAAACTCCAATCGTATGCATGACACAGAAGATTTTTTTGGCACTACGATATCTTCTGAATTTTTTTTCTTGAACCACTGTGCAATGATGATAAGCACGTGGATGGTGGTGGCAAACCGAAAATAATTGGGCGGTTTAAATCGGGTGATGATTTCTGGATTTTGGAAGACCCTGTGTTGGGATTGTTGGATTTATTGCTCCGGAGAAAATTTTGAATTATGAGCTGAATGATATATGCTAGAAATAAACAAAATTTCGGCTAGGAAACATGGAATGATCGATCACGATGAGAATCTGATGAATTGCGTAGACATGATCCCTTTCAAAGTTTCACAAATTCAAAAGCAGTAATATAATTATCCAGAAGTGACGCACCTTCAAAAACGAGCCGGTTAAGACTTTCGATAAAAGTCCTCATGATAAGGGATGAAATATAATTGCTGAGCTGGAATTTATTTTGGATATTTGTATGAAAATGTTATAAAAGGTACAACAAGAAAAATTACCAAACATGTTCCCACAATATCGTTCCCAAACCAAATTGAGTTAATTCAATAATCATGCGTCTTAGTTATTGTTTTGAAAGTCAATTAATAAGTTATGTAAATAGAAAGGTATTTTGTTTGCATTTTTATATTATTATACTTTTGTATTTTATATCTTTTGTCATGCTCATCAGAACCAATTAAAGTTATGGGGATCAAAATGAAGTTTTGAAAGTTATTTTCTCCGGACCAGGTTAGGTCGCAAAACGTTCAAGAGTTATATCTTATCAGTAAACCTTCGAGATCTGTGATAAACTAGGGTTTTTCCCTTTGCCGGTGAAGGCGCAGCTACAAAGTAAAACCATGCTGGAGGTGCTGGGTTGGTTTTTGCTGGTCAGATTCCAAGAAAGATTTTTTTTATTCTAGAGGCTGTAGTTACATTTCAAAATTTTGGTCTGTTGAAAAGAGAGACTTTTTATTTTAAAATTTAAAATTTTAGATATCGCAGAGTTTTTTTTTAATTATATTAGCTCAACGAACTTAAAAATTTAATTAATGTACCAACTAAAAAAAAACTAAATCATATTGCAGAACGGGAAAACTAAATCATATTGCAGAACGGGATTTACAAACCTCTTATTGTTGATATTTTTTCATCGAAGCACTTCACTGAATATATTCATGTTGCTTATTTAGGATTAATTTGATTTTTAATAAAATAATTCTGTTAAGCCATTCATTTTTTTTTTTTCTAATAAACATCAACATTTGAAAATGCTGAAGCTTTTGTTGTCGATAATAGAACTTTTTTTTCACACGCAGTTCAAATGAGATTGCCGACAATAGTTACATTCACTTGAGAAGTTTGATGCTTTAAAAAAACCCTTTCAAGCCGTTTTGGATAATTCTGTCGATTGTATAGATTGAGGATCACAAAGAAAATAAATGTTATTAAAAAAAAAGTCAGATGAGAGCACGATGCTGCAAAAATACTCTAAAAAGGATGGACATTTATTCACCTAGTATCGCTACATACCTTTATTTGAACCTTCAATAATGCAAAGTGTGATGCAATGCTGCCATAATAGTGGCCATAATTCAGAAAAATACGCACGTGAAGGCTGAGCTCAGACAGTTCCTATTTTTTAAGGTCACAGCAAGATTTCAGCCAAAATTACGAAATATGTCACGTCTGTTCAGATGCACAACCTACTATCGCAATTACAAAGGTTTTTTTTTGCGTCATGATCCAGTATATACAACATTACGGTTTTTTCTTAATCTTTGTCTGCCCCTTACTAAAATGGATTTAAAAAAAAAAAGGTTTATGATCTCACGGTAGAGCTACGAGATCCTCTTTACTTCACGTCCCCTGTACTGGAAAAAGTCCTGCTTCGTAAAACAATAAGTAATTTCTTTGTGAGCTGCTGAATCGACCACCTTAATAAGAGCTGTTGGATTTATGCATACTCTGGTTTAGTTATAGTATACTAATCTCGAAAATATTAACTTTAACTACAGATTCGAACTTTCCAAAATCTACAACTAAGACTAATCAGGAGTTAAAAGTGTGCAGAAGTATGCTTTTAGTACCCAAAGGTCTTTTTAAAGTTGGTGTCAAGAATATGGGAAATCGACATGATTGTCCAATGGATTAAATTAATCCTGGACTAATGATTACGGTCTCCGCATACAGCAAAATTGTTGCACACCATTGGTTTGTTTAAGTCATTACATTTCGTAAGTTTTGTAAATATTTGACAGCAATAATCTGTTATTGTTAATCTAACTTGTGGGGCACACAAGTCCCCAAAAATTAACTTTGTGATCAAGCATTCATAAAACTATTTAAGAAGGCTTATTATGCGCTTCGTGTCAGATTAAAAAAAAAACGGCTTTGACAACATTTTCTAGCAAGACGATGGTCTAGGAAAAAATAAGAAATCAAAAATAAGAAGCCCATTCAAAACCTTCGTAATGAGCAGAATTAATCCAAACGACTTGGTGAGAGCACCGAAGATAATTTCTAGGCAGCAAAATTTCTCAATCGTATTTGAATAATTTGCCAGACATTCGATATCGTTTCATAAAGTGCTACAAGTCAAGAGACTTGTCTCATCAGAGTTATGCAGGAATTCATTATGGAAGATTCTTCTTTTGGATTCTCATGCTACGGCCAGATCAACTTTTAAATAACATGCAATGCTGCTATTTTCGCGTCTGCTCTTTTCTATGTGAAATACTTATATTTGATATATATTTGATTAAATTCTAAAAAAATCTAAATTGCATGATGTATATCTTATCTTCCAGAAGTCAGGGTTAAAAACAGTATCACACGTTAAGTTTTGATGTTGCATGAGTTTTATATATTTTATATATATTATTAAATGGATACATCCATATTGTACATACATTATTTCATATTAAGGTCTTTTTATACTGAATCAGGACTATTTGGGAAGCAATATACAACATTTCTGTCGTTTCAGGATCAAAAAATTGAAGAAAATGTATATTAGATACGGATGCCGCTTTTCTCTGCTTTTCTCTTACATAAATATAAACATAATTGTATAAACTTTTAATGCTAATACAGGGAAATGGAAGGGACCACCAGAGTACCCGATTGAAGCACTCTGGATGGGAAGAGTGGGAATACCAATTCCCCATTGCTAACCGTTTGTGAATAGAGGGCCGGCTTTTCTCCCCGCCCATTGGGGCATCCTCATATTAGATAGCTCGCTTTTTGACCAATTGTTCAATCTTGTTGTTGGAAGGAGATTATTTATATCCCTGTGGATACGTATAAGGGATGTTGCATATCGATCCACCCAAACCTTTTTTGGCCCTTCATACAATGGCATGATGAGGATAATCAGTGATTATTAAAGCCTGATCAAACCTAACCGAGAGGAGAGCCCATTGCTGTCGGACTTAGCTTCCGTGCTACGATGGGTGGTAGCCTATATCATACATCATGCATGAGTTTGAAATTTTTTTCTTGAATTTCAAAATTTCAAAGTCGATCAATCAAATATCCATTCAACGATGAGCACAAACCTTTTTTTTTAATTTTTTTTTTTTTTTTGTTTTTTTTTGTGCAAACCCGGGTTTTTTTTAAAAAAAATTTTTTGTTTTTTGGGGGGGGGGGGGGTGTGGATTGGGCTAGTTATATATTTAATATATATTTTTATTTTGTGTATGTTTTGGAATTTGGGGGGGGGGGTAGGGTTTTTTTTGGTTTTGGTGGGGGGGGGGGGGGGGGGGGGGGGTTGAAAAACAAAACAAAACAAGGGCTGTTTTTTACCTAAAAGCAGACAAAGGCAACAAAGTCGTCATCATGGATAAGGAGGACTACGACATGCAGATGGCTTTAAAAATCAACAATGGACCTTACAGGCAGCTCCGAGTAGACCCCCTACCAAACATGGTGAAACACGTGGATAAAACACTAAAGGAGTGTAAAGCAGTACTAGGGGATGCACCAGTCCGTCTTCGCGAACCAAACCCCATCCTTCCCCGAATTAAAGGCCTCCCAAAAGTCCACAAACCCGGAAACGAAATGAGGGAGATTGTTTCATCTGTAGGATCTCCAGCCCATAAGCTAGCAAAATGGCTAGTGAAAGAATTTCAAGGTATCTCCGAGCGATTCCCAACAAGCTCAGTTCGTAACTCTCAGGAATTCGTACAACATCTTCTTTCATCAGGTCATATAAATGAAAATGAAGTAATGGTATCTTTCGACGTCACCGCCCTTTTTCCTAGCGTACCAATCAAGGACGCGATTAACCTTCTAGAAGATTGGCTTTTAAAACAAGGAGATGATACACCATGGAAGCAAAAGGTGCGAATGTACCTTAAGCTCACCCGAATTTGCATGGAAGAGAACTACTTCACTTTCAGAGGTTCTTTCTATAAACAACTAAAAGGAGCCCCCATGGGAAACCCTCTATCCCCATTCCTCTGTGAACTGTTTATGGCAAATCTAGAAACCATTCTTAAAACGGAAGGATTACTTCCAACTCGCTGGTGGAGATACGTCGACGACATCTTCGCCGTAGTTAAACAAGATGATCTCCCCTTAATTCTTCAAGCAATCAACAATCTCCATAAAGACATCAAGTTCACTAATGAAATAGAAAAGGATGGGAAACTTGCATTCCTCGACCTTCTGGTAGTGAGAGAATCATTGTCATCATCGTCTTTAGAGTTTGAAATTTTCAGAAAACCCACAAACACCCAAAGAGTCATCCCTTACACTTCAAACCACTCTTTTCAACATAAAATGACCACATTCCACCACATGATCCACCGAATGTTGATCCTTCCCCTCAATAAAACCGGAAAAGCCAAAGAATTAGCATATATCTTCGAAACTGCTAGACTCAATGGTTACGAAAAGAGGACAATTCAAGCTATCATCCAAAAAAAGGAAAAATTTCTTCATAGGAAATCACAAACAACCCTTTCCGATTCACCTGAACCCCTGAAACGTGTGTCTGTCCCCTTCGATAAAGATATTACACAAAAGCTAAAAACTCAACTTAGGGAATTTGGCTTGGACTTGGTTTTCTCTAGCAGGAACAATCAATTGGCATCGTCGTTAGGCTCCACCAAAGATTCAATAGATGTATTAGGCAGAGCAGGGGTATACAAAATTAAGTGTAAACACTGCAGCAAAATGTATGTAGGTCAAACAAAGAGAACCTTGGCAACAAGGTTCAAAGAGCATTTAGCGGAGGTGACTAAGGCTGTCAAACAGACTGACAAAGGAATTTCACATAACTTCAAATCGACAGTTGCAGAACACATCTTTACGGAAAATCACGACATAACGACGAATGACATCACAATCTTACGGACTACCTCTATACCCTGGAAATCAGATGTCGCAGAAAGCTTAGAAATCAACAAACAACAAAACACAAATCTACTAAACAAAGACCAAGGTAACGGGTACACATGGCTCTTTAACTTAATACCTAAACGACATCAAAACCGACGCAGTGGAACACCCGCTGCTACGGAATAATCAGGTTGGGTATAAAGAAAAGGCGAGGTAGATATCAAGCATAATATTTGTTTTGGACTCAGGATAGGTTAGGTACCAGAACTGTTAGCTGTAGGTACAAGTGTTTCTATTTAGAAAATAGGATAAATACGGCAGGTGGCGAAGGTTTTCTTTCAGTCGAGTATTAGTACACGACACTGAAGAAGTCTGCACATTGTAGACGAAATACGCGTATCTGTCAAGATAAGCAATAAAGGTAGTTGGAATTAAATGGAAATTACTAATCATTCTTCTTATTTTCTAGTAACAAAAGTGTGTCAAAGAAAGTACGACACGAAAAATTTTCACGGACGAGAAAATTGACCACAGCTCCCATTAGTTAAAATTCACAAAGACTGTGATTTTGTTGTTGTTGAAGCACTGCGTAGTAAAAATTCGTGTAGAAAACTCGACTGTATCAGATAATGTCTGCATTAAAAAAAAAACAGTTTTCGCAAGAAGCTAAAAACACTACGACAAATGATTCCCTGACACCATTTTTTTTTTCATGTCGTTGGGTACATTGGCTTTGAATCGTAGGGCCCTCGTGTTGCTTCAACAGAGAAAGCAGACGCTTCTGTAGACACTCCTTGAGGGAGATATCCCTGGTATGGTCCCGGTTGTCACGGAAACGGTGCACTCCGTTTGCCACATGAGCAGATCGCCTGCCAAATCATATATTTCTTGGCAAACTTTGAAAATATAATGGTTATGGAGTAACTATAACTCCGTGCGTGGAGTAACGATTATGATGTAGAAGGAAATGTTCGCTCATCACCATAAGGCACCAAGAGTGACATTCTAGCAAACATTACTGTCCACTTTTGGGGCCTCATGGTGATGAGCGAACATTTCCTTCTACATCAAACTTTGTAAATTTCTGCTTCCTCACTTCCTCCGGAACATCAAACTTGTGCTGGGCGGTTAAGAACAGTAGCCCCGGAAGCTGCCGGAAGTCCGCCTTGACGCAAGTCTCATCATCCATGATGAGACAATGCGGCTTCGTCAGCATCTGGGTGTACAGTTTCCGGGCTCGTGACTTTTCCACCGTATTTTGCCGTTCGTCACGATTTGGAGCCTTCTGCACTTTGTACGTATGCAGTCCATCTTGGTCATTAGTTCTCTACACGAAATACTTGGAAAGATTCATCTTTTTGGCCACATCCTTGACCGAAGCATTGGGATTCCGCTTAAACTCTTTCACGATACGCTTGTGATCCTGATCACTAATACAACACCATTCTGACCGCATTTCTCCTTCCGTTCGATGCTCAGAGTTTCGTAGTAACGTTTAATCACAAGTCTCACCGTTAACTGCACCATTCCGAGTTGTTTTCCGATGTCCCGATGAGAGAGCTACGGATTTTCCAGGTGCTTGAGCAAAATCAATTCACGACGTTGCTTTTCGGGTGACGCCATTTTTCCAATTTTCGAAAAACTGACAGCGATAAAAATACGGCTGACAGCAATAGAAAACAAAACAATTACTTTAAACAACTTCTACCCAAATTTTCTAGAGAAAATACCCAGTGGGTAATTTTATACAGCGTTTTTTCCGTGATGCAATTTGATGAACTCTTTACTTTATGACGGTTTGTCCGGCTACACCCACCTCTCAACTCAAAGCCCGGAAGTAGTTCGACACCTTACTCTCGGTTTTGCACATCAACTTTATCTGGAAATCGTCCAGCAAGGCGATAATCTTGTAACTAGAAGCCGGATTTGCTATATCTCATTGACACCAAGTGCCCCACGATGGTGGATTTCTTCATCCCGGGGAGCAGCGGTAGTATAATAAGACATTTGTTTTCTTCTTTCGCCATGACTTCTGCAATTATTTACGTTACTTTCAGTTCGATCCATGGTCATGCCGGTATCGCCGGAAACGACCTAGCAGATACTTTAGCAAAGCAAGGGTGAAATAAACCTTTGGAAGATATTCCTGTTCAATCCCAAGACGCGATACTCTCCATAAAGGAGAAAATCTGTTCATCATGGGAAACAGAATGGCATCAAATTCGGGCATACCTGAGACAAATCAAACGACTTCCTGTTAAATACGAGGATCGCAAATGTGCCTCCGAACACCGCATATTAACACGGCTTAGAATTGGACATCCCCGCCTTACACACTCGTATTTACTAAACCGGAACTCATCACCTGTATGCAATAGTTGCGGCGTACAACTTACAATCCAACATTTACTAGTCGACTGTAGAGGATACGCTGATATACGGACCAAATGTGGAATCAGTGAAACATTAGATGACATCTTGGCGCACAACGTGGATAAGAAAATAGCGATCTTACAATTTATCAGAGAAACTAACCTGTATAGTGAAATCTAATACTCTGTAATTTGATAATTATTCTACCGGACACGAATGCCACATAAATGGTAAAGTGTCTTTAATAAATAATAATAATAATATAAAAATAAACATAACAGCACAGTTTGTTATAGCTTTTCTGAATACTGTGTCATATGTACCGTGATCAGTTGAATTTAAAGCAACCGTCCTTGCAGAAATGATAAACAATCACCTTGGAACGTTGAATTATAATTCTCCATTATTATTTCACCTGCTGACTTAACGGTTGGCATTGTAAGCGTCATCGTTCTGCTAGTGATTCTTTATGTGAGCTAAACTTACTATCGACTGTCGGTTGGGTTAATCATCGTATCATTTGGAACATAGAAATGCATCTGAAATTTTTAATTTCCAGTGACAAATATCATGTTAAAGTAGAACAGCAATTTTCAAGAATCTTGAATTCGCTGTCCACATTCCGTCCACAGTTTCGTAGTTTTGGAATCGTTAGACGTATTATTGATAAATGATTCTAGATAATTGGATAGTTTTTGAAATGGTAAGAGGTAATTTGATATTATCTATCCTAATCCTAGACTCCCTATTAATCTTCCATAAATATATCAACTTCTACTCATCAACCATGTTGATTAGCAGCTTTTGCTACGTTCTACGTCTCATTAAACACATAGCTTTAGACACATATGTCATTCTATATTGCTCGCCCGGACCCAATTAAACCAACTAATTGATGGCCCATGCACTCCATTTAACTGCACAAACAGCCGTGAAAGGTCACTAAGGCAGATTGAATTCTTAATCCCGCGGTCCTGCGGTGTCGCTCACAGCGCTGATACATGATTGTCATGAACCAAATTCGTAGTCTGTTCATTGATATAAATACCTACCTATCGTTTAGCATTGCAATGTATTGCCCGTTTGTCAGCGTTAATAGCTAAACACATACCGTTTATAGTGCAATAAATCAAGACCGCCCAGTTCATTTATAAGGATATAGATGTTTACAGTACCGGACAAAAGTGTACCACCGTTACATTCTCTTTTTACCAGTTCAATGAGCCGTAACTTGGTGGATGTACATTCATTGTCTCGCATGCTGTTCACTGATCGGTCACGAATTTTAGGTATTTCGGTATATTTTTTAATTTCAGTTGTAAAGTCTGTATGTAGTTCGAGCAACATTGGTAAAAATCCTCTAGTCAGGGATTTTCCAACTATTAAATCTTGCATTATAATGATAATGATAAACGAATTAAATTATTGTTCAGTTGTAGATAAATAATTGATCATTTACATAATTTTTTTTAAGCATATGATAGGTTTATAACCATATGTCCGTTATTGTTTTAAATTCTCCGAAAGTACCTGTCCACATCACTTATACGTTTTTTGGTCTTAATTTTTCATTCATAACAAAAATAATAAC
Source organism: Aedes koreicus (assembly GCA_024533555.2). Classification (NCBI taxonomy): domain Eukaryota; kingdom Metazoa; phylum Arthropoda; class Insecta; order Diptera; family Culicidae; genus Aedes; species Aedes koreicus. The sequence goes on from JAHHFK020003649.1 coordinate 206,460, forward strand.
AAACATTGTTCAGAAGCAAAAATAAAACAAATATCTTCAACATGCAATTTTTAGCTATTATCCTGCGGTTTTTTACTTCTCATGTCATCAATGCCAACACTTATCATTAGGAAAAAGTTCGGTTTTCATGAGTAATGTTCTCTTGATCGGGAGAGGTAGAGAAGGTTAGTTTTCTATAAAATTCGTTCTTAAAATTATTAAATAATGGATCGCTATGCATAGCATTATAGTAGGTATTTCAAATCAAATTTATTTTTAAACTAGGTAAAACGTACAAATATATTGACGAGACTCGTGTCCATTCAAAATCCGACGTTTGTTAATTTAGCCAATACATAACAAAACTGATAATTATTTTCTATAGAAGACCTGAACGAATACAGCACAGCGTTTTCTAAACAAATGTATGTTTTTCTTTTATTTTATTTACTATTGCATTGTGCTTAAATATGATGATACATACTTACAAGACACTTAACAAATCATAATTAAATCTATCGACCTTAGAGAGGATTGTTGGTTCAATGTCACCCGCACGGCGGTACATCTGGAATAGATGCAGTACTTTGAACGTTTTTTAGCGCTCAAAAATTACATGGTGGCATACTTTTATCCGGTACTGTACGACCACATCGAGGGCGTCCATTACTCGCGTGATTGTGTGAGAGTGAATTGATATTTTTTTTCCGGTAAATGCTGCAAGGCCAAATGATGCCGACTAGTTAGTGCATATTTCACTTCCTACTGCCAACCACAAATCAAGGACCCTGCGTGCTCACATGACCGGAGTAAGGTCCCACATTCTTCCACCGGGTATTTCTAGGGAGTGCTGAATTGTACGGTACACCTGGCCTGAATGTGGTTTGGATGCTGAAAAAAGTGACGTGAGCACAGATGGAATGTGATGTTTGTTGCGCTTATGAATTCAATTAATGTGGACGGCAAGATGGGTGGCAGTTGAACTTTGCGAAATGGATCTGTTAATTAATGCTTAGCGCGTAGGTAAAATATGAGTAATTTATCGATGGTATCAAAAACCGAGTGACTTGTAGTTGCAGCAATGACCGTGCTGTGATCACCATGCCGGTGTGAAATATTTTACATTTCAGCAGACTGCGGGTTATGGAATCAGAATTTGAATAATGTTATTCAAGATATTTCTCTTGATCATCAATTTTTCAATCAATTGCTTAAATTAAAGCAGTTTTATAAACCTTTTGTTACAGGGATTGGCGGGAGAAGTATGGCTGTGAACCAATAAACCGGCGTTGCTCTCCAAGGTGAAAAGTTCCATTTAATTATATGTCTTTCGATAGCCACGGATCTTGAAATTCACCTCAAAACTGTTCCGCATCTCTTAACCTGCCTTCCTCAATAGAAATAGAAGAAGAAATAAAAAAAAAAAGAGCAAGAGCATGACACGCTGAACTATTTTTCTTTTTCGTTTCGCTACTACTGTCTTAATGTAATTTCAAGGTTACTCGCACATGCGAAACAGGTTCGCGAGCTGCATTTACCGGCAACCGTAGAGAGCGATGCGATGATGGCAGTGGATTTCCCTCCGTCAATTGACGCTGTTGCTTGGTATATGCTTTTTGACAGGCGGTGATGTGAGAGAAGGTTAATAGATGCACATGCTGCTTTTGTTGTTGTTGAGGTATGCAATATGAAGATTAAAATTCATCAAGATTGGCGCTTGTTTTCGGCGTTTGAAAGTTTCAGCCATTGTTGTGTTTTGATCGTTTGATTTCAAGGAGACTGACTATTGAGCAGAAATTCATTTGTCCAATTGCGCCGGTTATATTGAGTAATTTTTTTTTATTGAAATTTAAGTGCTTGAAAAAAACGCTTGGAAAGTTATCTTTTTCTCCAGTTCCACTTTTAAGCAATTTGGTGGAATTGCATAAATTGATCGAAGGTTGTTGGGCAGGATGGGTTATTAGACTCAATTGTGGAGGGTTTGATACTGCACATGGAAAATTTGGACAAAACATTCATGGCTACAATGAAAATAAATTTTAGTCAGTTAGTATTCGTTGTTTTCTGCAGCAAAATAGATTTGTATCATATATGAAGCTGGCTTCGTATGCAATACCATATGCGCTGTCAAAAGAACGAAGCATTTGTATATTCAAAGAGAACATTCGTGCAATGTACGAAACTAGTAAAATGGACAATCTTGTTGAAAAAGGAAAATATACGTCCCGCTGGTACTTGCCGATTGCTGCATTTTTGTCAGTTCTGCTTTATCGACTCAAATTGAACCTTTTAAAAAAAGGCACAATCGTGCGTGAGAGAGAGGTTTCATCGAGATCGTTTTTTAATGTTCCTGATTTGGGAATTGTTCAAATGCGAAGCACTGCTACAGAAACCGTGGTAATGAATAAATGATACGATACGATACATGTACAGGTACGATAAAATAGAAGCAGCGATTGGTTGGTCCGCACGAAATTCATTTCATGCATTGTATGAATAAGGTGTAAGGCAAGCATTTCGCTGACGACAAGCAGTATGAATGTTGCGTACAATGAATGAGACATGTTTTCAATGTACGAAAACTGTGTTTAGAAAACGAGCGTTAGCGTGTTTACGAAAAAATATATTCAGTGCACTAGTTCTGAATTAGCTCGGAACCTGAAATGAGAACTGGATCAGAATATCTTTAAAATCTATGTTATAAAGGACATGCTTTAATCAATTTTTAGACGTTCGTCGAGTTAGATCTCCGGTTTTCTTTAGTATTTTGGGTTGTTATATTACTTGACAATTATTGGCAATGAATTGATGCAAAATTTTGAATTTTCCTGAAAGCCAATCCACTTGGGGTCTTATTCAGTTTCTTAAAATTACAATTTATTTGGTTAAAAACTAGTTACTACTTATTATTGAATAATGATGTGAAAGTAACTAATGGGAAAAACAACTTTTTTTTATCTAAAAAATTGGATGATAGATTTGTCTAGTGAGACGTTGGAAAATATTTCGGGTTTTTTTTTAAGAGAGTTGAAACTTTGTTTCAGTGAAAGCCAGAAGGTTGCTGGTCGTTAAAAAAGGCAAGTGGAAGTTGGGAATAATCTGGGAAGAAAGTTCATTGGATGATGTGGATGATGAAAATTATTTTAATGCCAACATATTGATATTCATCATAGTTCTTAGAAAGTGTCCTGAACTAAAGGTGATCATTGCATTGTAGTTAATATCCATATCTCACAAAACAAGGCCACTTGATAAAATGTTTTCCTAAGACAAGTTAGATATACATTAAAACAAGGGTTTAAATAATCACGACATGAGATGAACCACCCTAAAGCTATTACTCCAGTTGATACAAAGAACATAGAAAACTTGTTCTTAATTTCCTTCTCATAATTCAAGAACTTTATTTTTACTTTTCAGGAATACGTTAAAAGCACGGAACGTCTTAAAAATGTTCTCTAAATTGACTCATGGCTTATGTAACGCATGCATACTTATATAACGGTAGCCAAATTCGGGAGTTGCTCGATTAATTTTCTCGAATATATTCCACAGTTGTTCTAATCGATCTGATATAAGTGTCCTTTTTATGTCAATGAAATATTTATAATGATCCGGTTTATGCATGGTTCTTCCCGCAGTTGAAATAAATCTGGGGATCTTGGATTGAAAGAAATCGCGAGTACTTTTTCATACAGACGTATCTGATTTTGTAAACAAAGAGGGGAAGTAAGATTCAAACGTTGAAATCTTGAAACCCTTAGTACTTTCTTATAAACTAGGGCCACCAGCACAAGGAATAACTTTTCCCTGACATGATGGTGATGCTACTTTCCGCGAGGGTGCTGAGAATTTTGAGAAATCTACGTTTGAATCTTACTTCCCCTCTTTGTTTACAAAATCAGCTACGTCTGTTGTAGTGCTCGAGAAATGTATCGCCATTCGTTCAACTGCTTTCTTAGCTGTCGGGAATGATAGCGATGAATGTGATCGTAGATATTTTTGTTGATGTCGGATTGCCCCTTTTGGTCCAATACACCTTACACTTTAATGGAGAAAGTACTCGATCCCAGTTTGTCTTAGTCCATTGTATATTTAACATTTTTGCGTGTGCTATATTGCAACTTTGTACGAAATTGGTTCTCTCTTAATTACCATCAGTCTTAAATTATTGATCAACATCTCTATGATAACAAATGATACTCACGCAGTAGGATATAATCAAGCTGAACAATGCATTAGGTCCTTAGTAACATTGAGAGATTCTCTCTGTCGACTTTCTATTTCGTTAATATTTTTTCTATTAAACGATTTGCTGATGTTTTTCACGTATTTGATCCTTAATTACACTTTACATTACCGTACTGTGTGTTGAAAATATTAGGTGCGCAACTAAGTTTCCGCTGTTTAGCAATAGATGGCGCCAGTAGTAAGTGCTGGTCGAATGTTGTACATCTCAAGCGTCATGAACCAAGCTCAGACATATGGTAAACAAACCGCTTTGCCAAATCAGTGATTTTGGTTTAGTGTTATATATTTTGGTTGTTTGAAGATGTCTGATTTCGTGCCAAATAATCGTCATTTGCGGGAAGTGTTGATTTTCTTCTTTCATTCGAAGAAAACGGCGGCTGAAGCACATCGAGAGCTCCAAAAAGTTTACGGTGATGCTGCTCTGAGTGAAACAACGTGATTTCGTCGCTTCAAAAACGGTGATTTCAGTGTTGATGATCGTCCGCGTGAAGGAAGGCCAAAAAACTTCGAAGACTCTGAATTGGAGGCATTGCTCGATGAGGATCCGTGTCAAACGCAAGAAGAGCTTGGTTTAGGATTAGGAGTTTCCCGCCAAGCCGTTTCGAAGCGATTGCATGCGTTGGGAATGACTCAAAAGCAAGGAACTTGGGTTCCTTACGATTTGAAGCCAAGAGATGTAGAGCGTCGTTTTTTCGTCTGTGAACAACTGCTCCAGCGGCAAAAAAGGAAGAGTTTTCTACATCGCATTGTGATGGGTGACGAAAAATGGATTCATTACAGTAACCCAAAACGGAAACATTCATGGGGACTGCCCGGGCATGCTTCAACATCGTCGCCTAGGCCGAATATTCACGCTGCGAAGGTTATGCTGTGTATTTGGTGGGACCAAGTTGGTGTTATTTATTATGAGCTGTTGAAACCAAACGAAACCATTACCGGGGAACGGTATCGAACTCAATTGATGCGATTAAGCCGAGCACTGCACGAAAAACGGCCACAATACGAGCACAGACACGAAAAAGTGATTCTTCAGCATGACAACGCTCGACCTCACGTTGCGAAACCCGTGAAAACCTACTTGGAAACGCTCAAATGGGAAGTCCTACCCCACCCGCCATATTCTCCTGATATTGCACCGTCCGATTATTACTTGTTCCGTTCGATGGCACATGGTCTCACTGGTCAGCAATTCCACTCATATGATGACATCTCAAAATGGCTTGATTCTTGGATAGCATCAAAAGACGAACAGTTCTATCGAAATGGTATTCACGTTCTACCAGAAAGATTGGAAAAAGTCGTAGCTAGTGATGGGCAATACTTTGAATAATTCGTTTGTAACCTTTGTTTTCAAAATAAAGTTCCTTTTTCACCAAAAAACAGCGAGAACTTAGTTGCGCACCTAATACTTGAACATGTTTTTACATAGCCGTAGGAACGCACAGAAAAGTTGCCAAATATGCGTATCGTGTTATGTGTATGACATCTCAATCTCAATTTCAGATGTTCGACAAACAAACTCAATTTCAGGTGTTCATCACATCACACTAGCAAATAAATCTTCTTGAAATTTTGTTTTGAGCAAAAAATGCAAACCCAAACTTGCAGCTTAGATGTGTCACATTCCTTGATATTGTTATAATCATATTTAATCAGATGTTATACACATTGACTGTTGTTTTTTTTTTTTGTATTCTCCCAAGCGCGGAAGTAACGATCTTTGATGAAGTTTGTCAGAAGTAGCGCTTCGCATGGAGATGATAAATTATCTACTTATGACAAACTTCATCAGATATATTATATTGAAGAATTTCGAAGCCAATGAAGAAAGCTTTTACTTTAAGCTAATTATCTTGCGTTAAAATATCCCTTAAAAAAAAAAAAGAACAAAAGTTGAAATTTTTAATATGATTTTAAACCCTAGAGAGTGTGAGCTTTTAATGGAATACCTGTTACTAGAAAACGAGAAGAAAGATTAGTAATTTCAATTTAATTCCAACTACCTTCATTGTTTATCTTGACAGATACGCGTATTTTGTCTACAATGTGCAGATTCTTCAGTGTCGTGTACTAATAGTCGAGTATCATTGATTAATCATTGATGATTAATAACACGCGCCGGGTTTGAAAATAATATGTTTTCAAATCTGGAAGTATTTTGCAGTCCACTTATCCTAATGATATCGGTATTTTTAATATGAATATAAGTGAACATTACCTCGGAATGTGCGTGACTCTCCAATAATTCTGAAATGGATTACTGGGTTTTCCATAGAATTATCACTTTCTTGCTCACGGATTAAAGCTGCCTTCAATGGTCCACTTCAGAGATGGTTGCAAACAGATTTCTTCTAGCATCTGTATAATACCACTGCCGGTCAGTAAGTGTTAGATTGAATACGCACATAAATACATATATATATATGTAGATGTTAATTGGAAGTTTGAATTACGTCTCAATAGAAAGAACATCTCTTTGGATTCTATGTCAGTCAAAAGTTTATCAGCGTAAAACTACTAATGGCACATCATAAAAGTCCTAATTTTATTTTAATATGAACTCTCATACATTATATAGTTGTTTGAATGAATCTTATGGCTTGTTTGTCATTATGACAAGATTTTAAATATATTGTTCTAGTTTACTGCGTCTACCCAACTGTATCAAATGACAGTTAAGACTATCTGTTTAGTGGTCAGGCATGATGGTGACTGCCTTTTATTTTTCGTTATTTGGCAATACTTATTATGAAGTCAATAACTAAAAGTCAAACTGCATTTAAACGCTGCAATATTTATATAAAATCATTGGAGTTCAACATTGTTCTACGCTCATCGGTCTGTTTGTAGCCGTAAAACAATTTAGACTTATCGGTATAAAGAATATGGGTTAACACCCAATTCCATCATTCATATTTCCCCTCAACCATTCGACAAGTCATCACATAATTCACTCGTAAAATTGGTATCCCAAGCTAAGGCATTGCGCCATACTATACCACCATTACGTTCAACTACCTTCCTATAAACTTTTCTCCAACATCGCACAATGTCGCTCAATCTACACCCCATCGCCGGCATCGTCTTCTTCGGTCTATTGTCAGTACCACCGTCGTTGTGGACGATGTTCGGGTTTCCTCGACGAACCGAAATAAACACAGTGATTTCAATTAATTTCAATTTCCCGCATGGCTGCAACGACTCCTCTCCGAGTGAAAACAATCGGGTACTGGGGAAGCTACTGTTAGCTATTTCGCGCTCTAAAAGTGCCACCAAAATTGGAACCTGAGTACACTTGAAGCTATACAGGTTTTTCAATCAACCCAGGCACCCGAAAGCATATGCGGGATTTTAGAGTGCGCTGGGTTTGGAGTCGTGATGACTGAGCCTGAATATTTTGGCGCCCGTTTTGTTGCCCCTCAGACCTGGTCTGGTAGCAGTAGCCGGTAGCTGTGTGAACCTACATTCATTTTTGCAGCTCGAATCGAATCATTAAATCACACATTCACGATCAAAACCAATCGAGCTATGAAATTCGGCTAATTCGCCGGTAACGTTAAATAATGGCCTAAAAATGTATTATCTAATTACAGTCTCTAATCTTCTTTAAAATCAATTGAGCGTTTCAGCTGCTGCAAGCGGAGTCGAGAATCGGTTTGGAAATGTTCGTTCGTGTTCGGTCCACAGATTGAAAGTGAAAATTACACGTGGAAAATCGGCTGGTTTTTTTTTGCTGCTAGAGGGATTCGTTTTTCGGACGGCGGAAAAATACTTCAAGAGAAAGGGCAGAACGAGAGTAGCGCTATTTGGCAGACATTAGGAAGGGAAAAAAATCGCTCGGTAATCCGTGAATGGAAACAGCGAAAGCTATCATCATCGCCAGTGGTTGTTATTTCAAGCAAATAAAAAGATTTGATCAGTGAAGGAAAATTCGATTTCCTACCGGTTCGATTTTTGTAAGCTTTTCCTGGTATATACCCTGGTTTTGATTGATAGGCGATTTTTCGTTACTTTTTGTGTACAGTTGTATGATGGCATGTGCCTACATGTGTAAGGTGTATTGAACGAACGTTCGCCGGGAGGGATTTGGAACAGCTTAGTCTGCTTTTCAGATTTATTTTTTACAATTAGATATGGAGTTTGGGTTGAAAAATTGTTATATATTCGGTTAGATTGACTTAGCATAATCTGTTCGAATGGCGTGAAAATCGTTTTTTCCTTATTTGTGTCCGTTACTTATAGCGAAACCAGAAAATCCTAAACATCGTATAATGACACGTTTCGCAACCAAAAATCCCACGCCACTTTGTGCTACTGAAGGAGTCACTGCTGGCCAAAGCCGTAAAAGTTTTATGTGAGAACATTTTCTACCGTTTGCCACTTGTGGCTTCTCGGTACGTTTGTGATCTTTCACCCAGAACCTGGCCCCTGCCGACGTGTATTGCTCCCTGTGGATTTTTCTCAATGGCACATTTTGCGAGACCAAAACACCACCAGACTCTGGAGGTAGGTTGGCTATACTGGCGGCTTGCGGCCTGTATGGGATTGAAATCTGAGGAGGAGCATGTGCTGCGGTTTATTAGTGAGAAGCATCGAAGCGTTCCTCGGTCAACAGAACAACCAACAACGGCATTCGTTTGTTGGCCATCGATAATAGTAAAGGCGGAAAAATTGAGTGCGCTGCCGCCGGCCACCATCGTGGCGATGTCAAGTGCTGCATGGTCATCATAGAGATGCACTAGATCTCGTACTATGTATGAGGCAAGCCTTCAAAGTTCTGGCATGGGGTATGACATGCAATGTTCATGACACCACAAGCTAGATAGAGAGATAATGCTTTGACTCGAAGGTAGGTTTATGGTAATGGTGAGAATTGCTAACGCCTATCAGTTGACAAAACAATGTCATACTATGCAGTTATGATACATTCATAGTTTATGACAGATTTGTTTATCACAGTGGAATAATCCCGACAATAATTGATATGACTTGTATTTAGTAAGGTGATGATTGATGTTGAAGGTCCATAGATTTGGTTTTTAGCTTTAGGTTTGTTAAGTCAATAAGGGAAGTATGGTACTTTAATACATTTTTCTATATTCTTTCAATAACCGTTTTAATGCAACATTTATAGTTAGCAAACACCAAGAAAAACACAAGAAAATTGAAATATTTGAAGTCGTGCGTTCTAACCTTGTTTAGTGTTATGATGTCTTTCTTTTTGCCTAACCGGTCTCCTAAATAGCTGCTGATTTTCAGGTATGCTTGATGCTTTTATTATAATAGACCTGGAGGAAAAAAATTGACCATGCATTACCAAGTTATTGCACATGAGCTAACATCAACTTTGGCGGTGATATCATTTTTATAAGTAACATCTCTATTTTTAACTGTAAAGTTACGAACCTTAATTTCTGAACCATTCAATTACTAAACTTATTATTACCACCGTTCAGGTTCAGCAACAATCGACGAAGAATCAGTTACTGAGCTAGTAGTAACTTTTAGAAGCTGTCTTTCCTACATTACTGAGTTCCTCTAGAGTTAAAAAAAAATAACACTCGTTTTAACATCCAAACATTTTCAAACAATTATGCTTGGCGCTCAATGCAGGTGCTTTTGAATTTCAATGCAAGTATTTTTTTTAAGTAAGCTTGTACAAGGTTTCAGTGAAATATGCCACGAATTTTTGTATGCATTCTTCATTGTTTATATTTTAGGTTTCAGGACTCTCCCATTTTTAAGACGTTTCTTCATGGTATTGCGAATTTCAAAGGTTAATTTTAAAGCTTGGAATATTGTTATTTGATTTTGTTTTGCACCAACATTAAAAAAGCTTTATAACACACAGATTAAGGAAAACTAAAACAATACTGTTTGATACCCTGAATCATACATGCTCCATAATATCTTAGCCGTATTGCCCAGATAATGATGATTATGTGGGAAAAAGTATCAAAATGTTAGTGTAGTGATCTTTCCGACTAGAATAAGTTGGCTTAATGGTGTTCAATCTAAGCGTTTATATCCTCCTTGGTGTAGCTTAAATACTTATCATTATTATTATTTTAACTATTTTTTTGATTTAGCTACATGGGTCTCCCTCGCCTCAAGGATCATATGTCCCCTTTTGTATAAATTTTAAGTCAAAGATATAGATACTTGTCCAAGCGAAAACTGTTGTCTCAAACTTGCAGATGATGGTGCATTGTCAGTCACGGGGCTCAATGGGGTCGACCTCTTTACATGATATCTTAGACGATGTTTCTACTTGGGTTCATCATTCAGGGATCCAGTTCTCTACGGTAGTTGTTCATTTTTAGGAAGTCTAGCCCAGCAGCAACCGAAGCTTCAAATTTGGGTACATCGATAACTCGTTCTATGTCATTTAAATATCTTGGCTTTGAGTTCGATTCTTAATGCACTTCAAGACCCCATTTTGAGTGCCTGAAGCAAAAGTGCCAGTGAAGGCCAATTTTCTCCAAAAAAGGGGAGAACATCTGTAAGATCTTCTATCGTTGTTCCGGACAACGTTTTTATCGGTCTAAGAGTACGGTACTTTTCTGTTTAAGTTGGCGGCTCAGTCACACATTATCAAACTGGAACGTATTCAGTATCGGCGTCTATCTAGTGCGTTAGGATGCAAACAATCGACTTATACGATGGGTCGCAAAGTGATGCGCGATAAGTTGCAACTCCTGGTCTAGAATTGTCCCTTAAGCTATTTACTGGGCACGATGTTATGAACCCCCAGTTGATCGAAAACTTTGAGGAGCTTCTTGAGTTGAAACTTCACACTTGCTTCTTGACTTTGTACCACTTGTACATAGCAGATGCTGCCAGCTTTTCGCCGAATATTTTCAATCGGGTGTGTAATTCCGACTTCATAAATTCATTTCATTTTGATTTATAAATGAAGCAGTAGCGTCATTGAATCCCAGAGCATCCTCGTCCGTTGATTGCTCTGGCAATAAACACAATGATCAAAAAGTACCGGAAATTTGTAATTTAAATGAACCACTCTCAAGCTCTGGTTATTTCAAAGTTTTTGTATTCTGTCGCATTTAACCATGAATAATTTTGTTGAGCAAAGAGTTTGTTTGAAATGTTGTATTTGCAACGAAATTTCTTGTGCGGAATCGTTGAAAATGTTGCAGAAAGTTTTTGTGGAATCTGATTTTTTGAAAACTAGAGCATATGAATAATAAAAAGAATTCAAAGTAGTCGTGAAGACTTAGCTCGTTCCGGACGCCCTTCAACATCGAATACCGACGAAAACGTGGCTGTTATTAAGCAAATTGTGCTTGAAAATCGTTATGTGAGCCTTGGAGAGATGGTTTGTGATCTTTACATCTCATATGGAACTGTTCATTGTTGTTGATATTTTGATCATGCAACGCATCACCCACGGCTTCTTCCGAAAGAGGCCAAGTTTGTCTTCGGTCGTATGACCAAACACAGTCTGAATTTTCTCGAGCAAATTCCTTTTTCCTCAATGGCTATACGACGAAGGAGATGAAGACCATCCTTCCGGCGGTACATGAAAAGTACATGGATGACTGAGTCAAGCGTTAGCACAAGTGCGTCGCTTCAAATGGGTGTTATTTTGAAACAAACAAAATCAATTTCCAAACAAACTGGAAAATTTGGTTTAGATCCACCATTCGCTCAGTTGATTTCACTAACATGTTCTTCACTGATGGGTCATCGATAAAGGAGTCACCGGGCTTCCGTACATACATTGAGATTCATAACGTCACTCGAAAACTTCAAGCTTCTTGCTCTGTTTTTTTCACCGAATTGGTGGCAATATATTTTACGCAAGAAACTATTGCCTCACTAACGCTCCGTTCATTTTTACGGATAGCCTAAGTTCTACAGAGGCTATTCGCTCGTTGAGGCCGGTAAAATAAATTTTTAAATAAATAAATAAATAAAACCACGCCTAGTATTTTTTCATGAAAATACTAGAACTTCTAAGTGCTCTACCTTCGCGTTCTTTTATCATTTTCTTTGTATGGTTTCCTTCTCATTGTACAATCCCGGGCAATGAGAGAGCAAATTTGCTTCCAAAGGTAGACGCTATGGAAGGCGATATTTACGATCGACTTATCGCATTCAACGATTTTTTCTACAATTTTTGTCTACAGTCACTCGCTGCTAGCAGTAAAGGAGATTTGAGCTACATTCTGTTCCCTGAAGTTTCGAAAAAGATCGGTTCAAAGGATTCAAGTCGAGATTTGATTCATGCGACATCTTGTCTCATATCCAAACAGTATTCTTTAAAGGCTCACTTATTCTATGTTGGGTTGAGTAACACCAATCTCTGAATGTGTACAAAGTTACCTGGATCACGTAATTTGGTCTTGTACTGAGCTTCGTGAAGTCTGATCGGAACTGAATAAATTCCTTCTGGCTCAAGGTAGGCAGCCTGATGTGCCAGTTTGAGATATTTTAGCTTCACGAAAATGATTTCCGAGGGTGTTTGATTTCTTTTTCTCCTTAAAAATGTTCAAATAAAAAAATGTGTAGTTCTAAGCAGACGATTGAAGTAAAAATACACGTGTTTTGTGAACCATTCTTTAATTTTCTACTCCCATTTTCATTCGTTACATTGCACTAATTAATTGCAAGCGATTGTGAGTGATTGGTTCTATCCCCCTAGGTTTATTTTTATGTTCATCAATCTGTATAGAAAATAAATACTTGGCTATGTCAAGTTAAGTCAATTAAGTCTGTATAAATAAACGAACTTTTTAAACAAATCGTTGCAGTACACACTGGTCCTGTTTAGAAAATTAGGCGGAAAGAAACATATTCAGCGGAAAGAAATATATTTACACTTAAGAGAAAGGTTGTCTTCCACAAATTTTGAAAAAAAAAAATGCTTTTGGTATGAATGAATGTTAGTGTGCTCTTCCCCTTTTTCTCTTTTTATCAGTATTAAGATGGCTTTCAGTCTTAGGCTGGTTCACCACCGGAGGGGGACACCTTCACCCTACATATCGTACTCATCAACACATGAGCCGGAACCAAAGGCTTTGCTTCTCTTCTGAAGGAAGACGTGACCAGAGATTTTTTTGCCCCAGACCAAACGGCTTAACAGGATCATGAAGGAAAAAAAATGGTTGAAGCTTCTTAATAATTCTTAATAAACATTCTTTGGACGGACGAGTGCACCTTCACGCGTGCAGGGTACTTTAATACCCACAATAGCCACACGTGGATAATTGTAAACCCAAGAGTAATCATAGAAACAAAGACAGTACCAGTTTTCCGTAAATGTATGGGATGGTTTTATTGAAATAACATAAGAAAGCCTTAGAAAAAGTCTAGTTTTTCACATTTTCACCTCCAAATGCTTATTGTATGTTAATTACTCGGTCGTTGAAGGTCATTATTATTGAAAAAAGTTCTCAGCTTTCCTATTGAGGTGATCATTATGTGCTAGGCAGAATACACATCCAGTTACTGTTAATTTAAGACCGGCATGTCTTCAAAACATTAAAAGTTCAATAACTCAGAAAGCTTTGAGATTTGACCCTATGAATAGAACGATTTTTTTTCGTCAAATATGACAGTCTATAACCCCTTAAAATATTTACTATATACTAAAGAATACTCTGTATATCATACTGTTGAGAAGTTACTTTACATATTTATTGCCTGTGTTGTAATTAATTTGCATAGCATCCAAAGTAATAGTGTGTGAAAAATAGAGTGTGTGAGTTATAATAATGCTGTCACTCGGAATTGGACCACCTGCTGCTCATAAGCTGTCCATTTAGAATTCATACGCACTGTATAATTTGTAGTTGTACGCTCGATGACCGCTACAAGTATTCTTTGATAGCGGTGTGTTTATAAAGTGGGATGCACCGTTTTTCGGGCAGCAAGTTTTTCCAGATAAAAGACGAGAGAAGAAAATTAATCATGCACATTCACTATGAGAATCCAACGTGGTCAGGTGCGACAATCGCGGAAAAGCTGAACATCTTCAAAACTACCATGTGCGCAGATGTTTCAGCGAGCGGAATAGTGTACCTCTAGCGGCTCAAATGAAGCGTGGAAATGAAACTTACTATCGTCAACTGAACTGTTGAGAAGCTTAAAAGCTAACCCAGCCCTAATCGATAATGAGCCGTATTGAAATATGGTGCCCCGCGTTTGAAGAATCCGTCTGCGAGCAGGATTTCGTTAATACCGAGCATGCAAGCAACCAAACAGAACTTTGACTCAATTGACCAAAAATTGCGCTCGGAGGTAGTGAATATGACCAGGATTGATGATGAAACTTACATGAGCATGGATTTCGGACAGCTTCCTGGTCAAAAACTCTATCTAGTCCCTGTACGAATCTTCCCGGCTTGGAAGATCATGTTTTGACAAGGTATTTTATCCTGTCGAAACAAGAGCAAGACGATGGTCTCGAAGTTCTTAAAAAGTTCTTAAAATAATATACATTGGATTTCCGGCCTTTTTCATGTATTACGTTTGAATAATCGTGAGATCAGCGAATATAGCGATCAATTTTGTTTTGTACATCAATACAATAAGAGCGCTAATATTCAACCCAGTACAGATTTTTCGACCACGTATTACAAGATGCTCGTCTTGGCTTGCGGTTTGGTTATTTTTGTCATCTTTGCCGCTTTCGTTCCGTTTCCGTCATTCAAAGCACGGGTTACCGGCTCGAAAGCAAAACCAAAACAAACATGCTGACGTTAACGCTGCAAGATAACGGCCAGCGAAAGTGAACGAGTTACTGGGCTTAACAGATTCAATCAAATAAAATTTCTTAGTTGACTGAAGCACTGTGTGGAGTTGGTGAATAGCAGAATTTAGGATAGCTCTTCAACGGGAATTGATTTACTACTTCGTAAATATCGTTTTTATTGACCGTCTCTATAAAAAATAAAAATGTACTGTGAGGTGATGAACCAGCCCAGGAAACTGAAAATTATTAGAATGAAGAAAAAAAAGTATTGTACTGTTTTCTTGCAAGTGGCTGTGGCTGTAGAATTTACAAATAACTTTTACAATAATACTATTTTCTAAGATATTGCAAAAATTATATCGTCAACATCAATAAAGAGCTGTGGTAACATCTTGTTAGCTAATCCACGACCGATACTGGCTACTGACTTGGTAGTCTAGCGCCCCACTGGATTTTGTTATGCCAAAAAGGAATATTTAATTCGATGATGCTATAACTGACAACGCTCAAGAAGAAACTCCTCAATCTGTTTCGTCTATTGAACACTCAATAAATAACAATGCGACCATGTATAAAAAGAACGGTAGATACAACCCAGGCATTGGTACCTTATTTGATCTCTCGCAAGTGCAAAAACTCCAAACAGATAGTTTACTTCAACTCAACCACACTTATCGTACACCGTTGTCTAAGTTTAATGGTCATAAGAGAAAAACTTTAACTTCTTAAACTGTTTTGTCAGAACCTGTAATCATGAAAACATTACAATTCTACAACATGAAAATAATAAAAGTCTGTATGTCGCAGATGAAATAGGCCGATCTGTCAAAGGATTTTTTTTTGTGGGGGGATTTAAGAAATAGCAGTGTCCAGAAAATCGTGTATCAAAGGTTAAGGCAACTCTGCGAGTTACTTATTTAATAATAACTTAGATCACATACATCATAGACTCGTTTATACTGCAGATTCACAACTTTAAAGGTGCAAACCTAGATCTGCTAAATCAATGTGAATACCAATACGCACATCGGTATTGTACCGGTCCAATTCGAAGCATTAGCGAAAGGAATTCATTAATCGTAACTCAAGATCCTTGACTCTTCTCATGCATCTCGCACACCTGATCGCATAAATAATAACACACTCAATGCTCGATGGGTACAGTGAACAGGTTACCACATCGCTTCTCATCAATACTGTAACGAGGAACGACTAAGACCGTTTCTCGTTGAAATAGAGATCTCAATGAATATTGACCGAACAGAAAAGCTGCGGAATTAATACACCTCACAACAGACTAGCTCCGCTACCATGGGAAACAACCTCCTCTAGTAACTAGCATACTTGTAACGTGAGTGCCCCGTGTTGTTGCTAACTAAACTTTTTTCTTCATCAGCAGAGAGTTATGTTGAACGCTCAGTCAGTAAAACGAGGATTGTTTTTGTTTGATTTGCAAAATTGAAATTTGGTAAGCACAGAGCCCATAAAGAAATATTGAAAGCATAAGTACGTTGATTTGAACACTTAAATGTGTAAATGGATATTATTTCTGGGAAAACTTGCAAATAAATTAAAATCAACTGAATAACGATAGGTTTGGGAGCTTTCAATCATTTTTGGTGTCGCAATTAGCAGAAGAAGTACAAGTAAAGGTTGTCCAGAAATTACGTGCTCAGTATATTCAACATTAAAAAAAATGTATGTGACATGAATCTAGTTACACTGACCGTAAATATCCACCTAGTAAATGTGCAGACCAAAATTTTATTCATAGTTATGATATCGAACAAATATTTCAGGTTATTACACTTATTATTGCACACTCTCTATGCCCCGCATGAAGTGGACAGAACGCTACTCACTTGCATTTATGCTCCAACACAATTTATGGTCGAATGTGTTGTCGCAAAAGGAACAAAAAACGCAACGCAGTACATGTCAGGGTACACAGCGCAGGTACATTTGGGAAAAGTTTAAATGATTAATGCGTGCCCATTTGTATTATTAATGCAATTAATCTTGCGAAAAAAAAACAATTTGACACCTTATTGCTGAATTAATGTGGAATATTTTCTTTAGAACTTTCCTTAAAAATGCTTCGGAAGCCTACAAAAAGTGTTAAAGTGGGTCCTTGACTTATTTTCTCGGCCAAAATGCTCCACCGCCCAACCGATGACCATGAGAAAAAAAAATTACTTTTGGCGTCTGAGGCAAGGGGAGGAAACCACTGCCACCAACCGTGCAAGGCACTGGGCACAGGTGTTCTTGTGCGTGCGTGAGTGGGTCCGGTTTGGCATTCGGTGATTGGCAGGATGGCAAGTGGTGAGGTGATGTGTTTTTTGGCAGGCAATTAATCGATTGCAGTTTACAATATACTGTAGGCCGTACGACACTGGCTGAAGTGAGCAAATGAGAGGAATAAACACGACAAGCATCAATTACAGAAACGTCCTTGGTCGGGTCGATTGAATTCGAAACGGTGCTTTAGTGGTCATACAGTTTGGTTTGTGGCAAATTTTTGCCTGGGCGATTGTTGAGTTTACAGTCATGTTTTAGCGGGGTTCATGTTAGAGCAACATTATTTAGAGGTTTCAGCCGTTCCAAATTCGTTTGAGCGTTGGCGAATGTTTGACCAGGGATGTCCATAAATGGAGAAGATGATTAGTATTGTTAAATGCATAACTTGTTGTGTGTCAAAAGCTTTTTGCTTTGAAAATAACCCATACATGATGTGTACAACATACGGCTCTGTTGCAGGGAATGAAAACTATTGTTCACCGTTGCGTGTTAATATTGGTTTTAAATTTAAACTTATCAATATGATTTTAAATTTTATTAAATATTTCAACATTTTGAACAATTTCCACTTTTTATATTTTACTAAAGAGCGTATCAAAAGTAGCTAGCAACATTGATTTTCGAATGAAAGAGTGAAAAAAACCTACTTTGACTTAAGTTTTCGATTTATTTAAGAAAAATAGCCTTTTGTTGCATTTCACTGTTTATGTTAATAAAAATATTAGTTTCTGTGAAACGCACGCACTTTCGACGTGATTCTTCATTAAATTCTGCACAGTTGCTTTTGTGACTTTCCTGGTGGCTGCTGTCCAGTTTTTTAGAACTCCTGCATGTTTTGGGACACTGTACCCACCTTCCAAAAGTTTAGCTTGACAATCGCCCAATACCGTTCAATTGGCCGAAGATCCGGACGGTTCGTCGGTAAATGTTCTTTTTCACGAATTGTACTTTTTTGTTTGCAAACCAAGAACTGACTTGGCGTATTGGGTGGAAGCCAATTATGGCCAGAAGAGCCTTCTGCTTTCTGTACAGTGGCAGCAATCTCATCTTCAAATATTATTCCGCGTACACCTTGGTGTTAATTGTAACCGTCGTGAAATAAATAGCCGACCACAAACCACAGGTACAAATCGCTTACCAGCCAGCCACCTTCTGCACAAACTTTTCCATCGCTTCCATGGTGTCAGCGTCGTCCAGGTCTTGGCGTACCAATATCGTATAATATTGCGGTCCGGGCAGCGCTCGTGAATCTTTCTTGGCGTAGGTTTTGTCGTCAATCAGGATGCATCCGTCTTTGTTTTTCAGAATCCGGTTGTACAGATTTCGCGGTGTTGTTTTGGTCTGAGCTTGCTTCTCCAGGGAATTTTTCGACAACTTTCTGTTTCTTGTACATTTTCAGGGATTTCCTAGCTTTGATCCGTGGAATCATCCCGATGCTTGTGTTGAATTGAAGTCCTGTGCCTGTGCTTGACTGAATCCCGCGTCGGCGCCGATGGATTTTTTCTTATGTACTCATCAACTTAAAAGTCCCGACCGGGCTGGCTGAGACCCGGTTTTCTGCCGGATCGGGGCAAACCTTTCACGAAAAGGGTCTCACCGAACTTTTCGATCACATTTTTGACAACTTTCATCCGTTTTGCAATTTGGTTGTAAGTGAGACCCTTTTCCGAGTACCAAATGTGCAGAATTTTCTTGTGCGTGTCCAGATCAATTCAACTCATCTTTGAAACTATCCACTGTACTGAAACCAATCGATTGCATAACTGTTATCTATTGACATGTAAACATACATGTCACTGCAAAACACATTAAAAAATTTAAGCCTTTTTATAGTAATTACTGTTTGAATGTTGCTAACTACTATTCGATAAACTCTGTAACAATATACCCCCAGACAAGTTACGAAAATACCCAAAAAGTATTTGAGTGGCTACGACGGGAGATAATCTGAAAATCTCAATAATCAAGGAACTAAAAACTAACTAACTTTACTTTTCTTTAACTACGTGTTTTATGCATGCATTAAAAACATGGAATTCCATTAGTAAAATTTAGTTCACCTGTGTTTTCACTAAAAACGGAATTCAATGCCATATAATACCACACACTAAGAAACAATTAATTTTACACGAGACGTAATTCATCTTTGTAAACTTGCGGGGAACGTAAACAAAAATTTTGTGTAAAATTATGGCTCAAGAAACTGATACGTACGGAAATAGATGTGTTCGATTAAATTTATTTTCTCATCTTTTTCAACTCATACTTATGTGCTAAAGGTCGCTTGCATGAGTCGGTCACAGGGCACCGAAATTTACATGCCATTTTGGTAGTGTGCATTTTGCGACTTCAGAAGCACAAATCTCACAAAGTTAGCAACAAATAATCACAATGGTAACTCGTAAATAACTCGACTGTATTTCCACTTTAGCGGCTTTATTCGTTGAAGTACACAGAAAAAATAATTAATTTAATTCCAAGCCAAAGCAAAGCGTAAACAACGAAATTGTTTGCAATCTTTCATGCGCCATACAACCATGTTTGCAATCTTTCATACAACTAGATTCAGGCGTTTTCTGGCTTAAAAATAAATGAAATATCCCATTAATTTCTGCCAAATCCAGCGTTCCCTTCATGTGCATTAGATAACGCAGAAAATTCAATGTTTCTTTTTATCTGTGTAGTGACATTTTTTTCCCCCTTTATTATAGAGATTTCCAGCCCTGGGCTGGTTCATCTCCCGTCGTAGTCACTCAAATACCTTTTGGGTATTTTCTTTACTTGTCGGGGGGTGAGATTCAAACTCGTGAATTTGGCGTGAGAGGTATGGATGTTAACTACTACGCCGGGGTAGCGACAACTGTTTCTGTTGATTGCAAGCTTTCAATCATTTTGCAATTGTTTACAAAGTGCAACAAAGGACAAAGCAGTACTAACTGCAATCACTTTACCCAAAAACATTTACTACTTTGGAATATCGTTTGTAACCGATGGTTCTTCGAAAAATCAGTTAGGGAAATTAAATTACCTAGTAATATCTACCTATAGGATTCTACACTGATAAAAAAGCAATTATAATGTCTATGTGTCACACTCATGAATTTTTGCAATTTGAGCAACAAATGATACCTATTTGTAATAACACATACTTCCTATGTGTAAAAATAACCACTATTTGTGGCCACACATACTTTTCATTTGCCACATAAACTTCATATGAGTTTCTCAGAGGGTTTTTTTTATGTGTAAACAAATAAATATTATGTGGAATTTTACATGGATTTTTGCCAATAAATATGTGTGGATTTTTACCCGCGTAGCTATCTTCTTAAAAAATTGCAAGGATGTAATTGGATGACAACAATTTTAGAATACTCCCTCCCTTATGCTTAAATGCTTATGAATTAGGTACTTATAAATTATCCAAAATTTGAACTCTTTTACTTTGAAACGAACTGTAACCAACCAGAAAGTTTAATTTGGACGGACCGGATTTTTTTAGTTGTTATTGGCATGGTCTGAACCAAAAAGGCGTCGTCAGATCCAAGTGAAATTTTCGGGCTGGAAGTTTGATGGTATTTTTGCCTTTTCGTACCACGCCAAACTTCCAATTTGTGTCTTATCCACAAGAATAAACTTCGGAATTTATTTGGATCTACGGGAGGATGTTTTGGTCAAACACATGGAGATCGACGCAACAGAAAACGTAATTTGTCAACAGGAAAACGCATTATTCCCAAGGGGTCGAAGAAAGCTTGGTTCAGGGGATTGGATGTGGGTCGAGACTTCATTTGTGTGATGTCTCGCCGTGTTGGGCTGGGAGACAGCAATCTCTGTGAATGTGGACAAGGTTATCAGGACGCAGATCACGTTATTTGGTTTTGTGCTGAGCATCGTGGAGTCAGATCAGAAATTTAGGATTCCCTTCGGGCTCGAGGTAGACAACCCAATGTACCAATTCGAGACATTTTGGCTGCACGCGATCTAGAGCTCATGAAACTTCCCCAGTAGCACATTTGTTTCAAACTGGTTGTATTAACTTAACCGTGACTCAATGGAGTCACAATCAAGTTGCTGCAACTAATAATGTCGGTTTGGTGTTGCTTGGGTTGTTTATGTGTTTTTAACTAACACTAATTGTAGATTGTAGTTAGATTGACTTACATGTTTAGGTTAAATTTCTGAGGACTGTGTGAGTCAGTGTGTGAGTGTCGATGTGTGTGAGTGAGCGTTTTTTTTACTGAAGGCGTTCAATTCAACAATTTTTATTATTATTGTTATTGTTATTGTTATTATCGAAACTTTTGTTCTCTTTGGTTTGTTCGAAATTCCCACCGCAATTTTCCCATCCACGAAATTGATATCCTTTCAAGCGAACGACCGGGAGTAATTAATTTTATTCATTTAAATAAGTTTTTAAGCATTTGTTGTTGTTTGTATTCTCCCAAGCGCGGAAGTAACGATCTTTGATGAAGTTTGTCAGAAGTAGATAATTTATCATCTCCATGCGAAGCGCTAGGAGTGGACAGTAATTATTGCTAGAACGAAATAGACATGAAGAGAAAGTGTATTGATAGTTCCGTCTAGGGCAACGGCAGGCTTTGAAAATTGAAAGATCAAGTTTGAAAACGAGCGGAGGGCATTATTGAACGGTAGTATCCGATCAGGCACATAACCCTTTACCATACTACCCCATGCAGGATAGGCAAGAGGAGGAAAGCCCCTTGACTGGCAAAAGGTTATGCGGTGCATGCTAAAAATAAACCCAACAGCGGGAGATAATTTATCACCCGTGTTAGGCAGTATTGGGAGAGGGACAAATCGCTAGAACTAGAAAAAAGCAATAGGTAGTATAAGAGCCCGACCGGTTGCATAACCTTTTGCCAGTCAAGGGGCTTTCCTCCTCTTGCCTATCCTGCATGGGGTAGTATGGTAAAGGGTTATGTGTCTGATCGGATACTACCGTTCAATAATGCCCTCCGCTCGTTTTCAAACTTGATATTTCAATTTTCAAAGCCTGCCGTTGCCCTAGACGGAACTATCAATACACTTTCTCTTCATGTCTATTTCGTTCTAGCAATAAGTTTTAAGATTTTTTTTTTTATATTCCAATTTATTGTACATAAAACAAAAACTTGGCTCTGTAAAGTTGATTCGGTTGAGCCTGTAAAAATAAGTATATTTAAAAACAATAACAGGAAAACGACCCATGTTTCCAAGCAGTTTAAGGCATGGTTTGGTGAGTTTTTTTTTTAAAAGTTATCCAAAATGGAGGTGGCCATACGGTGCTAAACGATTATCCTGCACTGTAAAATGAAACTATGAAAGTAGCGAAGTATCAACCATCAGAATTTCAAAATATCAAATACCGTAAATCCTATCCCCTGTTGTTCAGGTACCAATGAATCACGTTTGTTGTTGGCCCACGTGACGCAAAGTTTTTTTTAATAAAAAGATCTAAATATATTTGGTTTCCTCTGTTTTGGACATAAACCACTGCGACCCGTAATTTGATCTATTGTAATATATCCCGTATCCTTTGTTTAGTGCATGTCGAGATACTTCATCACTATTAAGAAATGATAAAGAGTTCGGTGTTGTTACAGTTGTCATTGTTTGTTTTGTTGACAATGAATCGACGTTTCCACTATTTAAAACCTCTGAGGAGTGAGAGCACTCTTCAAAGACGCTCCCTTTATCAGTCAAAATTGGATTCATTGCAAAGAACTATGAACTATGTATCAATATCAATATACAAACTATGACTCCAATACTGACCATCTCAATATCAATATACAAACTATGACTCCAATACTGACCCTGCATCAGAACCCTAGTCATAACCAATTCAAACTATAGAACATCAAATCGAAAATGAGAATTCAGTTAAATGAAGACTAACCATGTTTTTTTTTGTTCCAAGCTCTTCTTCGGTGGCACAATACGAGTATTGTAACTTTTCACAAGACATAAAATGTAATAAGGACTAAGAAATGTTCCTTTGACTTAAAAAAAAACAAATATATTCCCTAATTTGAATTAATTCGGATCTGGGTTCGGTGGTAGATCTGATTCCCCGTAACGCACCACGAAAAGGTGATCGAACAGCGTTACGAGTCATCTAAAGAGTTACTAAGATTTCACTTCGATCACAGTCTTACAAGTAACTAAAATGCGTACGGCGTGGTTTCTGAGATTCATGTAAACAACGAATCGCTTGCAATTTTTCATGCAACTGCTCTGATTTAGGCGACGTTTGGCTTCCATTGACATGAAATATCTCAAGCACTTATGCCAAATCTTGCATTCCATACATGTTTCTTTCAAACTGGAAGTGTATCTGTGAAGGAAGTTGATGTAAAAATCTTTCTGCTCTGACTATTTGTATTGATTCAATAACTGGGCAGTTAAAAATTTCCGCTAATAGCCTCTTTTTTTGCTGATTCTTATTCAGGTCTTTATCGTTTTTTCGTTATTATTAAGAATGTTCTTTAAAAAGTGAATTGGTTTCCGTTTGATGCAACTTTGTGAAACATTGCTCTTTTTTTATTGTGATACCATAGGTTTTGAATTCATGCTTGTGTTTGTCAGAATATTTCATACTTTAAATAACGGATAATCTCATTTATTTTCCCTATAGTTTTTTCAATTGCAATTGAAAAAAAAAATGCAAGTGTGCTGCATTTGCTCCTCTGAGAAATAAATAAATATATTTTTTGGTTTTTCTAGGCTTTTTTAAACTTCCGGCTTTCAATAAAAATAATTTTGAGAATGATGCAAAAGTAAGTGTCAAATATTTAAAGATAATTTTTTTTCAGGAATTTAAGTTAAAAGAAGTTGAGAAAAAGAGGTCCATAACCTCCTAAAAACTGCAAGTGTTAATTATAATTACCTTGGATAAAACTTACTTGTATAATAATATACAATAACAATGCAATCTGCCGCCACTAATCTTGCTGTTAATACTACGAATAAATGAAAAAGCATTTTTTTTTTACAATAGATCTACTAAACATTCCATATGGTAAGAATTTCAAAACAACTGTGAAAGACATGGACATGGATTTGGTCAGAAACATTGTAATTTTTTCTATAGTTAAGATACATAACAAACCCTTTAGGCGTCCTGCACTTATTGCGTAAGGGTCTATATAGGAACGGAATTTTATTTTTGTCGTACATTTTCCCTATCTTTCTATTTAAAAAAATCTTACTAAGGGATGAAGCATGGTGGGGTGGTTTAGAAATCTGGAGAATTGTCTTAGATTATTCGTGTATGATCCCTTATTATACAGTTGATGTCTTAATTTACTAAAGATTATCAGTGGAAAGTATACGGAATCAAATTGCAACACAAGAAAAGATTCGACGAAACTCACCCATTCAACCGATTGTATTCAAACTTTCGGACAATGAGGCAAAACATATTATTTAATTTTACTCTTGTTTGTTTAATTAAATTTCATTACCATTCCCAAATGCACGAACCTTCCATTCAACACTACTCACAATATTTTTTTTCTGTGTTGACAAACTTTGTGGAATAGTGCAATGCCCTAACTGTTTTATCGAAATTGTTATATTCACTGTCATACTGAAATGAAATTTAATGGTGAATGTCATTTGAATATTTCGATTTTCAGCCTTTTCGCATAAGACATTAACTATAGAGCAATACATTGTGACACAAATTTATAAAAATAATTGAGCACACTTATTTATCATAAAAATCTGCTTCTGGAATGAGTTATCGGTAAATGAATAGCATTGATCCCAAAAGACTATTCATGACACTAGTTTCAATACATGTCATTGCAAATCTATGATTCTATATTTTACGGGAAGCTCTTTTGAGCTATGTTTGATTACCTCAGTGAATCTTCATACCTCTTATTCATAAAGCCCAATCCCTACGAAAGCAATTTCTCTTTTGTTAGAATCCGTCACGAATTCCATCGGTACGATGTATTTCAAGCCGTATCTTTTATAAGTAAACCAATCGATTTTCAGAATACTAAACGACGTTCTTTTTTCGCATCTCATTTCAGGTTCGTTACACTTTGCAATCACCAGATCTGGCCCCATTGGCATTATGAACGTGAAACACAATCACCGAATCAATTTGATCCCTATTATTAAAGTAATGTGCAACTGACCTTAAAAGGTTCGTGAGTTCACCATCGTCGTTCGTGCTGTGGCAGCCATACGGGTGGCACCGAAATCGCTATGTCAATCAATGTTGCACGTCTGGGAGGGATTTTGCTTCCTGGTCGCATTACCTTCACAGAGATCACTTACCTTCCTACACAGTGTAGTTAGAAGCAACTCCCCTAGTTGCGCTCTGTCGCCGGTCGTGGCCGTTGCCGTCGTCGTTGCTAGGAAACCATTAGTCCGTAGCACACATACGAGCGGCGTGACTAGGTTGACCCTTTGCGATTGTTCTTAGCGCTCGCAACGATCTCTATTAGGATCTCTTCGCACTCATATGGACTAATGTTTGTGCTATTAGTGATGCCGCCGGTTGAAGCATTAATCTTAACAACAATCATAACAGTTCCGCTCAAGACACCAAGCGTGGACAATCTGTTTGTCAAGTTGTCGCTCCCGTTTTTTTTTCCATCCTGTGTAGACGACAATGATGGTGGTGTTAATGATTCTCTGATATCCATCCAACGGCAATGACGACGCTGACAGCCGGTGCTGGTGCTTGTTCGTAGTTGTATGCTTTTTGCATACAATCATATCGACCGGATGGCATCTGTGCTGGTTGCTTTCGTGGATGAATTTGTTGACTACGACCAGTGCCAAACAGCTCCACGTAGAGAACATAAAAACTTCGAATCAGATTTCTAGGTTGTCGAACGTTTGCGCTAAATGGCATGCCGTAAGCAAAAATGTCGGTCCTTAAGGGATGATTAGCTTCGAATGCTCGCTGCGGACATACGCCTCTGTGATGGGCGTGCAGTCACGTTTCACTAATTCAGGCAAGTGTGTTTACAATGGTTTATTAAATGCGAATTAGGTTTATTACAGTACATATTTCTACTTTGTGCCAACATTTCCTTGAACAAATAAACTATACTGCGTAATTTAACTATAACTTCTTGGTAGGCGAATACAAAACGAGACCGAATTCGGTATCTTTTAACAAATTCCCTACAATTTTAGTTGAGGGGCTCCGCCTGGTTCAACGATGAGTTGAACCTACTTGAGCGTACGAAAGGAATTTCAGTTGGATCTTTCTCTTCGCCTCTTCATTCCCATAATGATTTGGCTCGCGCCTCCAAATTATGTGTTGTTGCTTTAGGCAACGCACTTCTTCCTATATCTTCCTTTATTTGATGCCAAATTCTGTTTTGCGTTCTATGTATTCGGTTATTGATGCAGTTATGATTGGCTCTGGTGGAGAAGAACAATCATGTAGCTATGGATACAAATTTGGAATTCGTCCATGCTCTTCAAAAAGTGCCGCTATTAGATAGGAGAGAAGCCACAAACCGTTGGAATATTTCAATTACCCTCCATATTGGAAGGCAATGAATTTTCTGGTGAGAAGAGTGCCATTATATGGGCTAAGCGCCAATCCATAGCGAGTTGAGAAAGGTTTAGAGGTTTGGATTCGGTTTTGTTTCAAGTGCAATTTGCTGGCCGGTTCAGTTTCGTAAGAGGAGTGTTAATAATTTATAGGATTTTAGTGTCTATTCATATGCAAATTTAGTGGCAGTACAGGTTCCGCGTGATTGATTGTGGAAGGTTTTCATAATTAGCATGATTAGTTGGATTGCTATCCGAGGAGTTGTTCAGAAAGAAACGTTGGATAAGCGTGCATATGGAATGTTATTGGTGGCTATAAAACTCAGTAATTTGAAAAGCCTAGAAATGGTTCTCTATGATCGACAATAAACTTGTTTGCACTGGTAGGGCTGGAGTGGCGAGTGATTGTGGATCTTTAACATTGGTTAGCTGTGTGTATTTATGGATATACGATGAGTATTCAGCAGAGCAAGTATTTAAAAGTTAAGACATTTTTTGAATTTATGGCAATACTGGACGACAACCGGTTCATTGCTTTGCTTTGGAAACTGGAGTATGAGTGGTTTCTTTTGTTGACGACTTGGATTTTTTTTCCTTTGAATTTTATTGATCGGAAATATCAACACAATTTAAATATAATGATTGGTCAATTAAAAGAGATTATGTGTATTGCATGTATTGATTGGAGGCGACCTGCCTGGTTTCTTATTTTACTAGTACACAGCAGAAATTAAAAACGAATATCTAATTAAAGTAGAAGCATTTCAACCATCTAAAAAATACGATGTTATTTGCATTGCAAACAAAGTGCATTGATGTGATATTACCTACCAAGATTGTATGATTTCCGTTTTTCAGTTATACTGTTCATATTTTGGTATTTTGATATCAATCTTTTTGTACTTCAATCATTTGTTCTTGAAAGTAGAACCCATGTTATGAATCCCACAAACACGTCATGTAGGCTTATATGATAACCCACTTTTTTTTTGTCTTTATTATAAAAAAATCTACAAACTTCAACTTCCCATAGTTGGTTCAAAATTCAACTGTTGAGTATAACTGTGAGCTACTACTGTTTCATTATCAGGACAAGCGGCTTAAAATTATGTGGCAGAAATAATGAGAAAGCTATTTGTGTAGCTATTGCTTTGGTATTAATTATTACATTGAAATGTTTATGAAGAATATAAAAGATGAGTGAAGTTGACTTTGTGTCCTCAAGTAGATTTGTAATTCCTTCTTCTTCTTTGCTGGCGTTTCAAGCTTAGTGTTTTCTCAATTAGCTTATTGCTTGCTCTCAACTTAGTGTTCTAAATGCACTTCCACAGTTATTAATTGGGAGTTTTCGATGCCAGGTACCATTTTTGCATAAGTATGGTTGTGTGGCAAGTAAGATACCCTATGCCCGGGAGAAATTTTCCTTGTTGAAAAATTCCTAGACCTGACGGGGAATCGAACTCATCCACCCCGGCATGGTGTTGCTTTGTAGCTGCGCCTTTGCCGACTGAGCTAAGGGAGGCATCATTTTGTAATTCCTGCCGGATGTGAATTGTGACATGTGGAGTAAAACTATATAGAAACTGTGTGTACTTTCATATTATCCATAACTTCATAGAACATGCAATGCATGCTGCCGTATGAAAAAAAAAAACTTATACTGGTGATCGACTGATATTGCTTCATAATGCATTATTTTGCATCGATGATCAAATTGGGAAGGTTACTTTGCAATGCGAAGAAACAATACTCAGAAAGAAATAATGCATTTGAAAAATCGCGTAATTTTTCCCCTCATTTAGTTTCAAGCCAAAGCAATCATAAACAACGCAATTGTTTGCAATCTTTCATACAGCATACAACATTGTTTGCAATCTTTCATACAACAGATCTGATTCTAGCGATATCTGGCTTAAATTTACATGGAAGGTCCCATTAATTTATGCCAAATCTTGCATTCCCTTTATGTGCATTGGATAACGCAGAAAATTAGATGTTTCTTTCAAACTATATATTCATGGCTCAATCAAAAATGAATAAAGTAATCGTTCAAATCTTGGAATGGCTACTAAATATCAAAGTATAATGGCTAGCTTTGCTGAAAATAGGTTTGATGGGAAAAGTTTCATACAGTTACACTGATAGGCAAAATAAAGTGCCCACCTCCTCGTTTTTTCAATTTCTCTCATTTACTTGGTTCAAATTAAAGTAAACACACTGTATTTTTTTTAAATTATCTTATTTTTTATATTCTTTTTAAGTTTCACTTATGGAATACTGAAAAAAAGGAGTTTTACATAAAGAAAAATAAAATCAATTTGTGTTGAAAAAAAAAAACAGTGACAAAATAAAGTGCCCACTTCAAAAATCGATGTGTTTTCGATAAGTTTCCATTGGAAGACCCCTCGATTGTTTATGTTTTGATATTTTGACATGTTTTGAAGCAAACGGCTCAACCTGGTGCATTTGTATACGCGATCGCATTTGATTCAATTGAAAAAAAAAAAATGGAGAACGCAGTGCTTTCGAAAGCAATTCCCTTGTTTATCCGAAAATTGGTCGTTCGTGATGTGCAAAACGGTGAAGCGCACCGGGCTGTCGCTAAGAAGTACAGTATCAGTAAGGCAGCGGTTGGCAAAACTCTTCTGAAGCTTAAAACGTTTGGATCAGTGGTGGATCGCCCTGGCAGAGGCAGGAAGCGGAAAACGGATGCGAGAACGGACACCAAGATCATGCGCGAAGTCAAGAAGAACCCGATGGTAACTGTCCGCGAGATCCAGGAAACCCTTCAGTTATCAGTTTCCGGTCGAACTGTTCGTCGCCGTCTCGTAGCACAGAGGTTGAATAGCAAACTTGCCCGGAAGCGCCCATTATCATCAAGGCAAACAAATTCAAACGGCTTAAAATTGCTAAGGAGCATGCTGATAAGCCCCTAGAGTTCTGGAAAACGGTTCTCTGGACGGACGAATCAAAATTCGAGCTGTTTAACCGAAAGTGGCGGGTTCGTGTTTGGTGCAGATCGGGAGAGGAGCTTCAGGAGCGCCACATCCAAGGAACAATGAATCATGGAGGAGGAAATGTGATGGTCTGGGGGTGTTTTTCGTGTGGTGGAGTGGGAAGCATTGTGAAAATCGACGGGATAATGACGGAAGATTCTTACATCAACATCCTGCGAGAAAATCTGGAGGTTTCACTGATCCAGACGGGCCTTGAAGAGAAGTTCGTATTCCAGCAGGACAACGACCCGAAGCATACTGCCAAAAAGATCAAGTCTTTCTTCCGGTCTTGTCGGATCAAACCGCTGGAATGGCCTCCACAAAGCCCGAACCTCAATCCCATCGAGAATTTGTGGGCGATTCTCGATGCCAGGGTTGACAAAACTGGTGTTACCAATAAAAATAACTATTTTGAAGCCCTGGAGCGCGCCTAGGAAGAGCTAGATCCACAGCACCTAAAGAACCTGGTCGAGAGCATGTCGAAGCGCCTGCAGGAGGCCCTGAAGGCCAAAGGAGGACACATCAATTATTGAAATGCTTTTATTTTACTTTAATTTATGTTTTCTGTAGCCTAAATGAAGTGGGCACTTTATTTTGTCATTGTTTTTTTTTTCCACACAAATTGATTTTATTTTCTTTAAGTAAAACTCCTTTTTTTTCAGTATTCCATAAGTGAAACTTAAAAAGAATATAAAAAATAAGATAATAAAAAAAATACAGTGTGTTTACTTTAATTTGAACCAAGTAAATGAGAGAAATTGAAAAAACGATGAGGTGGGCACTTTATTTTGCCTATCAGTGTACATACTTTGATTTTTTCAATTGGTTAGCTCATGTGGTTTGCTCATTATTAAATTCTTGTATTAATAAAACAAAGAATCATAATCTAAACTCTTCCAAACATCCAAATTTTTGTTAACTATACAATTTTCGACGTAGACTAAAGGGTGTATTCGATAAAAATGGCACACACATATATACTCATCAAAATTAAACTGATTATCGGATTTTCTTGAAATTTTCAGGGAATGAAGAACTACTAATGAGTTTTGATTTACAACATTTGTTTTATTCAATTTCGTCTTCCATCCCGAATGCCCGCACCTTGCTTTTCACTCCACCCATCAAATTTTGTACAACCGATTTTCCCAGTGTTTTTGTTGTTTTTACCCAAATTTTCTTCAATTCTAGCTCTGTTTTTATAGTTTTGGGATGTTTGCGAAGTTCCGTTTTCATAATTGCCCAGAATTTTTCAATTGGACGGAGTTCCGGTGAATTTGGTGGGTTCATTTCCTTTGGCACAAAATTGACTCCGTTGGCTCGGTACCACTCCAATACGTTTCGAGCGTAGTGGCAGGATGCTAGATCAGGCCAAAACAGAGTTGATCCTTTGTGCTTCATGGTTAGAGACGCTTCTTAAGGCACTCTTCCGTGTAAATCGCACCGTTTATTGTTCCGGAAGTGATGAAGGGAGCACTTATTTCACCACATCCGCAAATCGCCTGCCAGATTAGAAACTTCTTTGCAAATTTCGATAGTTTCTTCTTTCGAACATCCTCCGGAACATCGAACTTCGACTTGGCAACGAAATATTCTTGCCCAGGAAGTTGACGGAAGTCGGCCTTGACGTATGTTTCGTCATCCATCACGATGCAACCGGATTTGGTGAGCAGCTTCGTGTAAAGTTTCCGGGCGCGGGTTTTCGCAGTGATGTTTTGTTTTTCATTCCGGTTTGGGGCTTTTTGCACTTTGTAAACATGTAACCCAGCACGCTTCATGGTTTTCTGCACAAAACCGACTGACACCTTAGACTTTTTAGCGACATCTCGAATTGACATGTTTGGACGGTTCTTGAATTGTTGTACGACTTTCCTGGCCATTTTACTGTCCATTGGACCACTTTTACGACCACTCCCTTCCTTCCTTTGGACACTCAGACGCTCCTTGAAGGTTCTTATTACACGAGACACAGTTGTATTTGCAATTCCAAGCCTTTTAGCAATCCACCGGTGGGACGCCCCTGGATTTTGATTGTGAGTGCACAAAATTTTCTCACGGACAATTTCTTGTTTCGAAGACATTACTGGAACTACTGAATGTATAACTATGAAACTTGGCAGATGTAAATAATACACTATGGATAAGATCTACTCAAATTTCTAGGTTTTTTACTCATACGATTCAAAAGTTACAGAAGATTTTCTGTGTGCCATTTTTATCGAATACACCCTTTACGTCTTGGTTTAACATAGGGGTTAACTTTACGGGTACAAGAAATGAGAGCGTCACGAAAAAGGGTCCTTCGAACGTTAATAACTCAGTTATTTCTCGTTAAATTTCTGGTTTGGTTTTGAAAAATCCAATGAACCTTGTAGGTTTTACTATTTTGAATAGTTCAAGCAATTTTTCACGGTATTTCTAGTGTTTCTAACATAGACTTTACAAGCGAATACAAATTGGTGTTGAGCTGATTATGACAAAGACTTTGTAATGACGAGATGATTTCTTTTGCTTTAAGTCTTTTAAAAAAAGGAAACAGATACTTGTTCTATTTTCCGACATTTTGGCTTAATGATTTCGCCTTCTTCTAGGGATCATGGATTTCTGTTTGTGTCATATTGTGTTCTGTTTTTACATTAAAATGTCTAGTAATTAAATATATTAAAAGCCACCTAATTTAACACTGTTTCACTGTTCCGGCATGTCCAGCTTACTGACTAGACATACCGGAACAGTGAAACAGTATTAAAATATGTGATGTTTAATATATTAACAAGACGTTTCAATGTAAAAACTGAACACAATATCACAAAAACAGAAATCCATGATCCCTAGAAGAAGGCGAAATACATTACGCCGAAACGTCGGAAAATAGAAAAAGCACGGCTTGCAGCTGTCAGTTATTGAATTCGGTTTATATTAAGCTTTCTACATTACACCGTATAGCATTGGGCCCAACAGTATATGTTTCTTTTATTTAAAAGACTGAAAGCCAAAGAAACCTCTTCTCATCGTCATAAGAAACAATATGTATTGGCCAACCTTTTTCAGATGCACGTTAACCTAACTGAAAGTTTCTTTGAAGACAGCAACATGATCAAACATCATCTTAATGTATTTTTATAAATTCACCTCTCCAAACTACTGTGCAGTGATGTCATCTCACAAAAAGTTACCTATTTATATGCCGTTCCAAGCTCTATTTCGAAAAAAATATTTTCGTTGGAAAACCCAGTACGTTCAACAGTTGAAAAAAAAACCAATGAAATCATAAGAGATTCGACTATCGTAAGCTCAAACAACTTTGTTCCACCATCAGCCATTCCAATTTATCAACGAACAACGAACACCACTTTCATAGAACGGTTGTGACTTCGATAGGTTGCATGTTCCTACGTTGCTGGCCCGCCTGATTTGTGAATCAAACAAATTAAAGGTAAACAAGCCATGTAATAAAGGGTAGCACATATGTCGTCCGCTTGTTCCCCCAAGCGCAGCTCAAAGCATGTTCTAGTTTCAAGTGCATCGCATGAGACACATTATCTCCGTCAGGCAGTCAATCAAATTATTTTAAAATAATAGACACAGGTTCAATGGGTAAAAATAAGTGCACCTTCGGTTGTAGTACGTACCTCGACTGACGAAGCCGGCGCGCGTCGTCGGATTAGGAGGAACATAGAAGGGTCATTTTCAGAGCCCGAACAAAGCATGCACCAACATGAGAACAGCGATTGGAACGAAAAGTTCATTGCTCCAGTCCCGTACAATGGCAGGCAGACGGTCCTAGGTACTAGTCCGAATAGGTTGTTGGGCTGATTGTTATGTTCGCTGCATGCAAGATTTATTATTTCATATAATTTTATGTGTTCAACGTATAAAATTCTCGAACATTGATCCATGCTTGAACTCCAAGTTCGTTGTATGTGTAGCAGTTTCGAGATCTGGGAACAATGGGGAGTGGATCTATTGAGCGCTGGAATAATGTGTGCAGCGTCATTAATTTTTCCTACTATCCGTGTTGCACTCTTACACACAGCAGAACAAGTAAGGAAAGGTTGATGATGATGACGACGGTGGTTGTAATTGTTTATACATATATGTATAGCAACGTTACCCTTCCTGGAAGAACGAGGAACATGGCCATGGGTGCCAGGGTCTGGGGGTGCATATCACCTTTACCAAGACTGAAGCTCTTCAATCCACTGGTGTGCGACTAGCTATGCTGCGAACCTGAAGCTTGTCAACATTTCATTTAAAACTATTTTAGGCCTCCCTGAGTGTTACTTAATAGTTATGAGCATGATACTTCATCCGTAATTACACAGATGCTCAACACATGATGTTCGGCACTGACTTAATATGGAAAATCTTTGAACTAATTCTGGTCAATCAGCATTGCCCATGTCAGAATGTAGGTATTAGAGTAGTTCAAAGTATCGATCGCAACCCCAAATTGGTTCGACTCGCTAAATTTTAGGTCAGTTGTTTGCAAACTCGAACTGTATCTTGTAATCTCATACATTTTTATAAGTCAATATGCCAAGAATCGAATTATGGAACTAAATCGATACCTTGATACTTCAATACTTCAATTGAAAATGTGGTTACCAACATGAAATAAATTACCCCATGCGCTCAACTACATTTCATGTGTCGTGCACATTTTGAAAGGAAATACCCCTCGCTATATACGAAAACGGGGCGCCACTGTGCGCAACGTGCAGCTTGCTTTTCCAATACTTGGAATATGATTTTGCTTGCTCCTTGGAGCACAGAATACTGTTCCCCTTCATCCCATGGATGTACACACTCGAGGGTTTCAAATTTTTTGATTTTATTTCAATAGACCATGTGAATCGACCTACGAATCGACCCTGTTGCGTTGCCAGATGATATACGTAAGTACATTGACCCAGTTGAATGTTATGGCAAAGCCGGAAGAGTCTCCCACCGGCTCCGTAAAATAATAACATTAGGCGAATCATGTCATATGTCATTATGCTCCTATGCTTCGCACCAGGTAACGAAGTTCGTCAATCACTAATTGTGAGGTCAACCGTTTAATGTACGCTATTAGTTATGCTTGAAACAGGTGCACTTGCTTCATACCGGTAAGCCAATTTTAATGGATTTTGTAGGTAATTGCTTGCTCTGTGATATGGTGACATATTTTCGATTTCCTCATTTATCCCAAGTTGTGCTTTCTTTGATAAACAGTAATATTCTAATCAATTTAAAATATATGTCACCTCTGTGAAAACCAGTCATTTATAATAATAACCTTTTGTGGCACGATTCGAAATGTCTTCGTCAAAGTCGGTCAACCTCGAGAACAGCTACACACGGAACATGCTAAATTATTCGTTAATCCTTGGCCTGATTTTTATGTATTTTCTCCGATGGTGGGTCAGCGCTTATCGTCATCAGCTTGGAACTTTTCTTGTACAACATTACCGCTGTATGAGAACGAAATGACCAAGAGGGTGTCTGCTAATGCTTCCATATACTTCCACATCGCAGAGGTTGTGGTGTCCAAAGTTGATTGTTGTACGCACGTGATACCCGCGCTTCCGCTGCTGCTTGATCATCGGCGGTTCCAAAATAGCGGTGAATGGAACTCGTGTTTTTTGTATACCATTTCGGGCAGTAGGTTACTCGTGGGAGTTCAGAGCACATATGGTGAGAAGAATTGCAATCCAATGTTTTCATTCAGTTCAGTGATTCTGTTTTGGGCTGTTTATTTACTTCCGCACTCAGTTGTTGCTTCTGTAGATCCCCTCAGGTCACATGTTTCCTCCACTAGAGGCGGTCACTGTGCTCAAATATTCTCAGCATTTGTATTAGGAAGTGGACACAAATCGATGACTAAGTCTTCGAGAGGCAGCAATTTTCCCATTCCATTCTACAACTAATGGATAATTTACTGATTGCCGGGTAGCTGCTACCGAAGCGCACCAATTTTTATGCCTCTATTAATATGTGGTGCTAATTGATTGAAGAGTTGACGCTGCAGGAAGGCATTCATAGCTGCGTTGTTTTAGCCTTTTCTGTTTTTAATGGTCACTTCCACGTCCATTGGTTGCCGATCACCCGTAAACTTTGGGCTTTTTTTTTGGTTTCACTCGCGATTCTACGAAACATTCTCGGTTCGTGACAGCAACATTTGTGAGGTACGTTTGCTGAGGTACGCGATTCGAGTGGCTTATGACTGAGTTTGATCGAACAGTGTGGTTTCAGTGAATAGCTGGTGCGGGATTGAAAAATTTATAATTGATTGTTCGAGTTCCGAAAAATGTGGTGAATCATTCTATCTATGTGTTGAAGTGAACTTTTTCAAAGTATAAAGTGACTATCTATTATCCCCTGAAATATTTACTGTTTACTTAAATCATACAGGTATGCTAACAAAATTTTGATTTATTGTGATTTGAACAACAGAAGTGATTCAGTGTTGAAATTTTCAAGACTGAATTTATTTTATTCAAAACTAACATTCTTTTCATATCATTTTCGATTTCTGTTAATATTCGATATTTTTAAACAATAATCTTGACGCTGGGAGTCAAAGTAATAGATACGCGTTCAAATATAAGTTTATGATGCTTAGCTAAAATAAAAAAGCTCGAATTATGTGTTCTGAGCAACAAGATTCAACTTTAATTTTCGATAATATTCTCAAATTTTTGCTCCCTATAAAAAAAAGCATTATCTCTACACCTCAATTATCTCTCTGTAAAATAACTCATCATTTGCTCAAAATTTGATCTGATCAGAAAAATCGCTCGAAAAATTTGGCTTTTTAAGGCATAACTCATGCAATAAATGATTAAAGGGGAAGGCATTTTTTTGGAAAGTTTGCCGATCTATACAAAATTTTGCAACAAAAGGGGGAGAGGGGGTAAAAAATCAACGATTTTTGGGAGACTTAATTAATTGACATTTCCTAATAATCAAACTTTGAATTTTGTATAAGTTGACGTTTTCTCACCTGAATTTACAACTTTTGCTTTTATTGACATTTTAGGTTCGTACGTAAAATACATTTTTGATTCTATCATATGATGGAAACAAATATATAAAAAAAAAAAATAATTGCGTTAAAAAAATGAAAAATAAAAAAAAAAATTTTTTCTTTAAAAATGTTTCTTACCCACGTTTTTTGAGGTCTCGCGAAAAAAAAGGGAGGGAGAAAAAGTGTGGTGTTGTTTTTTTGCATTTGTTTTTTGGTGGGGGAGGAGGTGTTGTGTGGGGGGGGGGGTATTTGGGTGGGGTGGGGGTTCGTCGTCTTTTCTTTCCCCCTTTTCTGCATTAATGCACCCTTATTCTTGTTTACGGCCGTATTCATACTTCGTTCGAACGACTCAATACGAACGAGTTCGAAAAAGGTATTCCTGTTTTCGTTCGAACCCGTTCGTACGAATCCTTTTTCGAACGTAAACAGTGAAAGTGTTACCTGATGCACATTGACTTTTCTAAACATTTCGAAACATAGAGCAGTGCTTGATTTGACATTTTTCGGATACTAGAGTTGTCAAATCAATGTAAATAATCAATGGTGAATGCTGTAATTTGAGGATTAAATTTTGTTTTTGAATTAGGTTCAGGTTACTTGAATAAAATAAACGTTATTTCAGCAACAATCAAGCGGAGATTCTCCTGGATTATCTGAAAATTATTCAGGAAACTTGGACATTCAAGTCGTTTCGGAGAAGGGCGTTCCGGACGCGTACGTATTCTGCCGTCTGTGTAGCACCAAGGCAAAATTGTCGAAAGATCGAAGCGGGAATATCATTGTTTCCAACTATACATTGCCGGTGCGGTACCCAACAAACATCAGTGTTGAATAACCGCTTGTTCAAACAAATTTTTAGAAGTTATTCAGCTTGCTAGAAGAAAAAGCTGAACAACTTCTCCAAATTTGTTTGAACAAACAGTTAGTCAACATCGATGTGGATTCGGACCGATCAGTCACAGTGTGAGGCGGAAAGCGGACGAATACGGCGAACCGGCCGAGTACATCCACGAGTACATGTTGGATCCGATGATCAAGGAAGAGCCAGATACCAGCGGGTATGAGCAAAGTTCCTCCTCCAACCCGTACTATCCGATTTAAGGGGTTGGTTTCGTTATAAATTTGTGCTGGCTTCCTTTGATAATAAGGTAATAAGGCTGAGTTGCGATAATTTGTCGAGAGTCGAACTAATGTGTCGTGCAGATCGATGTGGTAAGCAATTATTTTTAGACAAAAAAGTATGTCTGTCTTGTCCGAATGGTGCAATACAGTATGAAAAATCAATCGGGTGAAAATCGGTAGAAGGACTTATTTGAAAGCCATCTGTGGGTTTGTTCACATTCAAGAAATTATCTGAAATTCAACACAAATGTTCCAAGTACTAGGTATAAGGGGATTGTTTAATTGATTTAAATCCTCACGATCCAATTGATTCGGCATTTGGCACTTCTGCGTTGATTTGATGAATATCCGCTTTGATGGGCTCATCGTTACCCTCACGAGGTTCTATTTTCTCCTTTCCCGGTTCAAAAAGATCCTCCAATTCGAGAGGCTCCTCGTTTAGTTGGCCGCTGCCATGCATTTCTATGTGTTTATCCATGTCATATGCACTGGTAAAGACATTGTTGCAAATTGGACAACTCTGATACGTCTGGTGAACGTGTCCCATGTGACGCCTCAGACGGTATCTGAAATTAACGTGACTTGTAAAGTAAGAAAGTCGTGGTTTTTTCTCGTCAATGCACATACTTTAGCGTGAACGATTTTCCACAAAAGAGGAGAAAGCCTTTTCTCCATGAACGCTTGTTTTGTGATGTGTCAATCTTTGCTTGGAACGGAGCCTCTTATGGCAAATATTGCACAAACAATCGTCATGAATCGTTCGAATTCTGTCGTAATTCTTCGCTTCTGAAACACTGATCGTCGCAGCCACGTTCGCATTTGTAGGGCCAAAGACCTGTTGACAATGCGTATTTACGGTTTGAGACATGCATCACTAAGAACCTCTGAAACTGACCTGAGTGCCAATTGATATGAGCTTCCATGTCCGTTTCGAGCAATTTTTGTCACATTTTTGGCATTCCAGCTTCTCGATACTTTTTAGAATTTTGCTAGGCTGTTCGGATTCCTATTTCGCCTCGTCCACTTTAAAAAAAATCTTTTTCCACGCCTTCTTCCACCTCCTCAGCTTCTGCTCCCGGCTCCATTTTCACCACGACGTCCTGCCTTTCTTCATTGTGCTTCAACGATTTCAAATGTCTGTTAAGTTCGTATTTGAAGCAGTACGATTTGCTACACTTCGGACATCTATGATTCTTTTCACGATCATGAACGAGCTTGGTGTGAAGTTTACGACGCTCTCTGGAAAAGGGATTATTCATCAATTAACGCAGATCTGCTTCAGTAGTTCGGATGGCTTCTCTTACGATGTTGAACTTTTTTTGTTGCAAGTCGAGCAATTGATTGTTTTCGGTGCATGAACGCCCATCTTGTGTTTTTAAGAGTTTTCTCAGACCGGAAGATGCTGTAACAAATCTCACATTCGAATATACCATGAACTCTCCGGTAGTGCTGCAGTCGTTTTTGCCGACAGTGAAAAGCAAGAGCCTCGCAGCCACGTTCACATAGGAAAGGTCGAAGACCTGTCCCAGCAAAGATATGTTGGTAACTCTTAAATGATTAAGCTCTAAAAGATACTGCTCTTGGTGACAATTCTGATGGCCTTCCATCCGATTTGCGGGGAAAATTTTATCACGTATCGAACAAAGCTGCTTTTCCTCATCTGGCAGTAAACTGTCTTCGTTAGGGTCAAACTTGTCTTCACCGCTGACCGTAGTAGTGCCACTTTGTATTCCATTACATTCTAAAATAGCCTGTTCTCCATCAACACATTTTATGGTCTGGTTCCGCAAATTCTGCCGACGATGTGTTTTCATATGGCCTTGGAGAATACGATTAGTAAAGAACGAAAGACCAC
This sequence comes from Aedes koreicus, assembly GCA_024533555.2. Taxonomy (NCBI): domain Eukaryota; kingdom Metazoa; phylum Arthropoda; class Insecta; order Diptera; family Culicidae; genus Aedes; species Aedes koreicus. The sequence continues at coordinate 246,224 of JAHHFK020003649.1, forward strand.
ACATCGAACAGGGATATTTCCTCTCATAAGTTTCGTGGTTCTTCTTGTGCATCATAAGACGAGAGCTGAAATTGAGAAAATCCAAAAAACTCAGTTGATCCAGAATTGTACGTCCAATTTTCTCACGATGTGCCAAATCCCTTGTTGAAAATTGAGCGAATGAATGCCCTTTATATGACAGTACAGACAGGCTCTGTTCCGAAACGTCTTGTGACAAACGTCGCATTCGTGAAGTTTCCCGTCGTGAAGGTTCCGATAGTGGGTTTGCCTGGAATACCGGCAGTTGAAGTTCGCGTTCTCACAGCCACGCTCGCAATTGAAGGGTCGGAGGTCTAATCAAGCATAACTTTTCAAATAGACGTATCTAACATTTGATAGGAATTGAGAAAAATGAGGTAGAAGTTCCAGATGCTTTTATTAAATTCTATTTAACATAATTGCAAATTTAATTCGATCTATTGCTTCTATAAAGATTAAATAATATTAAAAGTAATAAAAATCCTGGTTTTCATTCACTTTCGCTCTATTTTTGAGAAAATTAACACATACACCGGTTTGCCTTCGTACCATACACATACACCGTGCTAGATACACCGGTGTGACATCTTGATTGTAACATACACCGGTTGGATACGTCAGTATTTCAGAACGTGTAGCACTTGCGTCATGTCAGATACACCGGTTATAATTTTTAAGCGCAGATACGTCGGTTTGCTGTGTGGTGTATCTGTACTATTTGCTTAACATTTAAAAAGATCAGATAGGTCGAATATGAAATTTGGCTCACATAACTGAATAATTTTGATATTAGTGTTTGGCAATTGCTACTACATTAAGCGTGTTTTTAATGACAGGATAGAATGAAAAACTCGGTTTGTTTACTTTTGCGACATACGTCCTTTTGAAAAATTATGCTTGTAATAGTTGTTATTGGACTAGAATTTGTTGGGTTCAGAATTTACCAAACTGACCTCGATGTCTGTTCAGATGCCCTTCCATGAGTTATTGGAACACTGGTTTATCGCAAGTAGTTCATTACACCTTCTTGTAATATTTATGTTTGCTTTGTTTTCCAGCAAAACAGGATCGCTCGCTTACGACAGGTTCATCTGCTAAGGCGATTGTCGCTTGTTCCTTAGGTTCATTTTGAAGTGCTATCTCCGGTTTTTCAACAGCCAATAATTTCCGTAGTAGAACATCTTGCACTTCAAGGCAACGCAACTGGTAGTCGTGGAATTCTTGCTAACGTTTTCGACATTTTACACATATAAATATTACGATATTGGGGTCTGAATTTTAGAATCAAATTTTCGCCCATCACAATCGAGATGAAATCCAATATCCACACGCTTAGATTCTCGCTCTTGAAAATTCTTCAGCCAAGTCCAACCGGCAGGCTATCGAGCTCATTTTGCTGCTCAATTCCTTGTTGTAAATGATTAAGGGGATTTGTTGTTGTTGCCAATATAGATTTCGGTTATTTAAAGCTACAAGTCACTGTACATGCTTCCTGAAAAAATATCAGTTCACTACAGTCAAGCAATCCACTATTAAAAACACTTAGCTGTTAATTATTTCTGTTTGAAGTCAATCCGTGCTTCGGTTAATTCATTTTGTTATTGCTGGTTGCAGTTACAAACAAATAAACAAGTTACAAATTAAAAATTACTTCTAAATAAATTTTATTTCCAGCTGTCATTTTATACGTATACGCGATTCGCTAGTGAAAAGTGACGTTTCTCAAACAGGCTAACCGACGCATTCGAACGAAAATGAGAATTAGACAATTCGTTCGAACGAACGATGTTCGAAAGTTCGAATGGTTCGAATTGCTTCGAACGAATTCAAGAATACGAATGTGACATACTTTCGAACGTAATCTATTCGAACGAAAACAAGAATAAGGCTGATAGTAAACGCGTTTGGAAGCGTTCACGCGTGCGAACGCGTTCGCGTCAAAACACTTTTGATGAAAATACATACGAATCGCGTAAACTCGATATAGCCAACGCGAAGCGAAGCAGTGCGAACCGACAGCCAAACGCGTCGAAGCAGCCCGAGTGGTGTTTTGACGCGTCTAAACGCTATATGCTATTATGATTTAACTTAGTGACTGAATAGATTGCTCATATTTTTGCAAGCAGTACGGAGTTGTCGAAAACTGAATAAATTGGTTTGACTTCGATGATCGGAAACTACCTAAATTTTTGGTAAATGATTAAAACAACAATATTTCGTCAGTACAAAATGGTGAGCAATGGAAATGAACTTTTGATTTTCAGCGCAGTGACACAAAAAATATGTTTTCAAAGTAAATCAATTATAATTGTCTTTTCGTAATCACTTTTATTTCAATAGAAGAATTAAAGATCGATGCAATGCATGAAGAAATTTCAACCCAATAGAATTATTATGGAAGGTAATAATTAATATGCGTAGTATAAAAATGCATTCTTAAATCACAATTGGTTTTACCTACTGATAAAGAAAAACAACAATTTCGGATTGTTATTAGATTTTTGCAATGTGGTCAACAAATGACAATTATGTGTAATTGCCAATTACACATTTTTTACCAATATATACATGTGGATAATTTTTCATGTATTTAGCTCATGTTTAACGAGCTGCGGTGCTTCATACAAATAATCCATAATAAAAATAAAAAATAAATCAGCAGACCCGAGCTGTTCAATGGGGGAACGCACTTTTCCTTCAATAAATAATAGTTTTGCACTTGATAGGTCATGATTATTAAGTTTCAGCTTCAACCACAGGCGCGTGTGCTTAAATTTGAGTAACTCGGCCAAACGCGTGATAAAGCGTTCACTATGCCATACTTCGCGTTGCGTTGTGCTTTTGCTCATTTCGCTTTTCCGCAACGCTTCGCTTCGCGCCGCTACGCGTTTACTATACCATCGGCCTTACAGGCCTGTACAGGCGTTGGTGGAATATGGCTTTTCCATGTTTTGCGGCAAAATCGAATCCTCAAATTTATCGACGTTGAACAAATGTGATAAGGGAACGTCATCTTCACGACAAGCTTATCTCTAAGAAGAACACCGATTTTTTTTTTCCACTGCTGGATCACTGTGCTTTGCACTTTAGCCCAAGCATCGTGAATCTAGAAACAAACATCTTTCAACGAGATTTGCTTCAAGCATTGATCGATGTTGCTTTTGTCACCACGATATCGAAACTTACAGGTTTCGATGACATTTTAATCCATAAGGTGTGGCCCAGTTAGAATTGGAACATTGACTATTGCGCGTATTTTGGATGTACATTAACAAAATAGTATTCTGTTTTTACTTAAATGTTCGACTTTACGTGACCTTTGAAGGGAAAATACAAAAATAAAATAATCATCTCGATTTCGAAGAAATTTGCGGACTTTTTTCAGAATACGTTTCATCAACCGGCGCACATTATTCTCATCCGTCGTTGTGGCAATCTTATTCCACTTGGTTCTCAATTCATTGATGCTTTTGACGACACTGTCATTCACCTTCAGCTTCCTCTTAGCCTGGATGATGGTTGACATTTGCTGAAAAAAGTAGACAGTGATCAAACCGTTATCACTTTTCAGTTCATCATTTAATTCAGGTGCAGAGTACCGATGTTATAAAGTCATCATAGAACCAACGTTGAAAAATGTCGCGCTTTATTCAGGCATTTTTTGTGGAGCAATATGTGGCCGGAGGCTTAATTTGAAACACTCAGATTGCGTAATTTTCCAATCACTGTCATCGACAGCTTGTTGTCACCGGTCACGTTGCAACAGGGCATAAAAGTTATGCGCTCTTTGTTAACCTTGCGACCTGGTGCATTTTTCTCACTAGTGCCAACAGTTTTGGCAGGAAGCATTGTAAAAAATAGGCCAGACTCAACGTTATATATCATCTGTGCTATTAGTATCCTTCCTTGGATTTCCTTGCGAAAGTTATCAAGGAAACCCGCAATACTCCCTGAGTCACTCGACGGTGTCTCCCCGCAAAACTTTAGTTTTCGGATGCCATATCTCACCTTGAAATTATGGGCCCAGTGATGGGAGAATATGTATGCGTCGGGTAAACCACAGCGGGCATTACATTATTTGGCCTTTATGATCATCATCGTTGTGGAAAAGGTTTTACGCAGCCACCGTTGGTTGAGAATCCACAAAAAAGCACTCCACATAATTCTTGCGCACGCCTGTTGTAACACCTTGTCTACAACTCCTAGTTGAAGGAGCGTGAAGCATTTATTCTGCATTGTTTTGAATTTTACTCGATGGATGTTATATTTCTGAGTGATGTCCGTCTTTGTCATCGCCTTAGCCTCGAGCTCTTGAATGATTTTCACTTTTCGCCGAAGCAGGAGTGAATTGCGCTGCTTCCTTTCGAAATTTGTTAATTTCGGCGTCATGTTTCAAGTTAGGATTTAATCAAAGTCACAAAACCTACATGTTGGCGCTGCTCGGCACCAAGGTGAATGGACTGTATGAAGACTGGCGCACTTGTTGGAAATTTACACTTTCTTCTGCCTTAAAAAAAGGTCAGGAATTGGGTTCCACACAAGTGAGCTCAGTCTTCTCAGTCTACTTCCTTGTCGAGGTTCGAAGCGACACGTTTAAATCAGCTTCTAGTTTTAACTATCCTTTATCATTCTTTTATTTATCTTCTTCACTGTACAAGGTTCAAATGTTGAACGACTGAAACAAAAATTAGCTGCTCCATTTATAGGCATTTGTAAAGAAAAATTACTGTTGCCTCTGCAGATGTGTGTGTAAGAGGTTTGTTTAACTTATGATTTTGAAGGGCATACTCAAATTTAGTTACATGTCCGTTCTTTTAGGTATCGGATATAGTATTATGCTAAAGAAGGATTGCGGAGTTTTGCGTAGCCGTGTGAGATGAAGAACTAACGGTCGATGTTTCCAACATGAAGTGTAATAGCGTAGATTAGATTAGGCAACGGCTGTTCAAGCATTTGCCGGTATAATGAAAAAGAGGATGTTTTTAGTTTGGTCCGACGAGCGACAGCGGTTGGACACAATCCGGCATTATTTAAATCAAATTTTCTGAAACGACAGTTTAATCAAGTCATAAATTTGACCTGAAGTTCTTATGTGCAGGAGAGCTCTTTAATTTCTTGACAAACATGTGTCGCAGTTGCGGGGAGATCAAATAATGTTAAGTTAAAGTTGGTTTTTTGATCAGAAGACTGATTTGTTACTATCGGTCCGGCATTTATTTATGGAACATTTCAATAATTAATAGATGATACGCAATATGTTACATTCTGTGGATCAATTTTCAAGTTTAAGGAAAATATTGAACCTTTTAGTATCATTGTATGTGTTATGGGAAATCCGAAAAAATATATTCTTCCTGATATAAAACGGTTTGATATTTTATTGCTAAATTTGTAAAGTATGGATCAAATTGATGAATTTTACGGATAATTTATATTTTGTGGGTTTTCCAGAGTCTTATGGGTCAAGAATGCGATAGAACGATTTTCAATTATGGATCATTTATCAGAAGGTGCAAATAGGGCTCCGAGGCGGACGAGGCAGGGAAAAAATGACAGGCGCGAGACGGAGACAAAGAGCACTCGAAAAAATCTCAAAGCTCTAATAACTATATTAAAGGACATTATAGATTTTGAAGACACTGGGAAGATCTTGTTGAATTTGCGGTAAAGTGCAAGCGTACACATCAAATGGGAGCACAAAATAATCTACAACCACACCTATTCACATGAGTGTTGAAGAAAAAATACGCACTGCAGTAATCAAACCAATACACATGTTTCAGGCATGCAAAGCGAACCCATACATGATAGGTCTACTCCTATAGAAAAGTTTATACAAAATTGGACATTAGTTAACAAACCCGATTTTATCACTGCCCCAATTTCATCACCCCAAAATTCACCAGGAGGTTGATAAAATCGGGTCATTACTGTATATTGATCAAAGATGTCATCATTCAGAGCAGGAATGAACTGTCAAACCTAAGGTTCGGGCTGTACATAAAAAAATAGCGCAAAAGTTCACATTCGGTTCAAACGAAGTTCCATTCATGCCGAATAACAGGATTACAGGGTGTGGCAGAAAAAAAATGTGAAAAAATGTAAAAACTTTATTATTGGATTTATTTGTGTAACCATTGAATTTTTTCTGTTGACAGTGCATTTGTTCATGTTTGCTTTCAAGAGCTGCAAAACATTGGAATTGTTTTTTTTTGCGAATTTGTGAAAATGTAGAAGAACACGAAGTGATAGTATTGGTCATTTGGCCACATTTATGGTTTAAAAAAGATTCTACATGATGGTCTGTACGCCGAACGCCGAACAGGATTATATGAAAACTTGTCAATGAGGCCAATATTGCTGAAAAATCCTTGTGAAGAATCATCAAAGAAGACTTGCTTGTATCTTCTAGAGCTAGAGTGAAACGTCACTTGATTACGGAGCGGGTAAAGGAACTACGAGTGACTCGTTTGAAGAGATTGCTTTCTTGGTTGAGGAAGGAAAAACAACTCTCCTACGAAAAGCTGTTCAGCATCGATGCTGTGTCCAACAGCCAAATAGATCAGTTCATTTCACTGATGTTCCGAAGTTAGTGAAGCTTAAGTTCCCAACCAAACATCCGGGTGGTCATGATGTTTGGCTTGGTGGCGATCAACGGTTTGAAAATGCTGCCTGTTTTCATTGTTGCTGGTGTTAAAATCAATACTGTATCAATACACACCTTAGTGTGATGACCCCTGAGGTCTATCATAACGCGCACATGGCAGTCGATGCCGGTGAACTACGTTCGAAAGGCGTGTTCTAGCTTGCAGCGTCGTTTTGAGTATGTCATTGATAAAAATCAAGAACGCATCGAGTAAATTTGTTTGAAAGGACCTAATAAAGATAACTGACCTCGAAAATGTTGATATTATGGCTTAAAGTTGTTGAAAATGGGATTTTAAAGAAATACCGTATTTTTTTGCTTTTTTCCTGCCACACCCTGTAAATGAATACCGTCAGAATAATTCTCAATTGAGTTCATTTGATATTTAATACAAACTTGAATGTGTTTGAAAAGTTTCTACCTTTTTATCAATCATACTTTGAAGTCCACAAAAAGTTAGTGGAGAACTTAAAAAAATTCTTACACAAAGTTCATTTTAATCGCAAAACCATACCTTTATCCAGTATGTATGTAAACATATACCAAAGGTTGATTTGTTCCAGTGAAGTTCAAGTAAAGTTCAAATTAACACTTTGACAAACAAACAAATTGTGTGCGTTTTTAAAATACTATTTTTTCTAAAAGAAACTAGAAGATAGTAAAATGATTTATTGAGTTACTTCATTATCATTTGACTACTGTTAGCTAAATTTAATCATTGTATATAACTGTTAGCTTAATGAAAAACAGATTTTTTTTTTCAACGGTGACTGATGATTTATTGTCATACTCTCCAGTTAGTTGTTTGCATCTATGCCATTTGGTCGAAAGACATTAAGTCGAATAGAGAAATCTTCGAACAGATATTCGGTTGAATGGACAAATCACCCATAAGACATTTAATTGAAAGGACGTATCATCTTAATTGCAGAAGTACTTTGTTGTAATCGAATTTGGGGTGATGGTGTTAAGTTTAATAGCTTTCGGAGATATGTCCTAGAGCGGTGTGAATTAAGCTTCTTATGCGTTTATTATTCCAAGTTCTGTCCTTAAGAAATAAAATTGGGCAACTGATTGTCACAAGTCATTTTAAGAGGATATGTGCATTATCATGGAGATAAAGCCTGTCCAATTTCAATTTTGGACACTCTTCTTTCAGTGTTGTTTTTGAATTATTTTACGGATCGCTCAAACGTTTCAATAATAACAGCTGAAAATCTTCACTTTTGTTCGTGGTGCAACATGTTTACATTCATGTTGCATTTGGTAAAACGTCTTTGAGTCTAGTGGATGTGCGCAAACGCATATTGTGCGAACGGCAGCAGAATCAGACGTTGTCGATACGCGATCTTGCCAAGAAATTTAACCACCAAAAAGTCCTGTGATTAGTGTTTGCAAATTGTTTGACTGTGGATCGGAAGGTTGGGAGCGGAATAAGCCGGAAAGTATACCTCCGCCTTATGGACAAGATGGTGGTAGTCATTTTTGTAAAAAAATCCAACCTTTCTGTGCGAAATGTGGCTCGCAAAGTTGGAAAATCAAGATTGTATGTGCAAAAAATAAAGTAGAAGCATGATGCGTAGGCGTACAAAGTGAAAACGATGCCCTACCGTGATGACAAGCAACATTTCACTGCAAAAAGTCAGTACCATATTGGACGACATTTGCGGTAATGTGCGTTTTTTATACCGCAATTCAAAGAAACGCCGTTTTCGAGCATTTCCTGACAAAGAAGGTGTTTAAATTTCCCAAGAACTATTTGGCCTGTCAGGTCATATGAAGTTGTGGTCGAAAATTCAAACCTTTCGTCTCTATAGGCACTATCAACAAGGATGTGTACGAGAAGGAATGTCTTCGAAACGGGTTGCTACCGTTCATAAGAAGCCTCGACTCTCCAGCTCTGTTTTGGCCTGGTTTGACCTCTTGTCACTATGCAAAATCCGTCCAGGAATGGTATAAGGCACATGAGGTCAAATACGTGCCAAAAATAGCCATGACTGTCCAGAACTTCGCCCGGTAGAAAAATACTGAGCTCTGGTTAAGCGGAATTTCTTTGAAACTAAGAAGTAAACAAATGGAATTGAATTTTTTTTTAGAGAAGATGGAGAACCGTCACCGCTATCGTTTTTGAAGATTTGTACGGAATCTGATGGCAGATGCACCACAGAAAGTTCGAGAATTTTACAGAAAGAAGGATTAACATCTCAATCAACTGTTTTTATTGTATATATAAATATATTATACTGAAATAATCCATCGGTTTTGTTGAATTATGTCTACATATTTTGGCTGAAATTATCTTAGTCAATCTTTAGCATACTTTTCGTTCACTCTCTACTCGCATTTTCCAAGACCATTTTGATTAAACATATTTTTTTTGTAGAAAATTTTGTCAGCTTATGGTCGTTGTTCAGTCATCCATCAAATCAAAATGTTACTAAATATTTAACAGATTGATCCTCCCTTAGCTCAGTCTGTTAAGGCACAGCTACAAACCAGCCATGCTAGGATTGGCTGAGTTCAATTTCCATCCAGGATCTTGTGGATGATAGTACTTGCCACACACTCATGCTAATGCAAAAATGGTACATGTATCGAGATAAATAAACAACTGTGGAAGGGCATTTAGAACACTAAGTTGAAAAGCAGGCAATAAGCTATCTGTGACGAGCAATAGCCTTAAAATGTTAAGAAACAAGAAGCTCATAATTAAGCACAAACAAATCCATACATTCATAGTCCAGTCAAACAATTTTAATATACTAAAGTCAATTTTCCAGATTACTAATGAACATTCTACTCCCTTTCTCTCGATTATAGACGTGACCCACCATGAAGCCTCTGCTGAGCATAGCGCTAGTGCTCAGCGTACTGATCGGTCCCATCATCACACTGCCAAATGGAGCACCTACATCCGTGTGCAACACGATGCTTCCATTCCATGGTGGGGGCATTCCCCCACTCACAACCACCTCGCCATTCCGGATAACACCGGTCACATCGGTGGTTGGTAGCGGCCAGGAATTGCAGGTCGAAATCGAATCCTTCCCCGCCAATGTCGTGTTCAAGGGCTTCATGATTCAGGCCCGCAATCGATTCCCGCCGAACGAAGTGCTGGGTCAGTTTGAGCTAACTGATGAAAGTGCCGTCAAACTGATCAACTGCGACGGGACAGCCAATACCGCCACCCATACAAACACGCAGCCTAAAAAGGATTTGGCCCTGGAGTGGATTGCTCCGGCCGGCTTTAAGGGAGAAGTTGTGTTCAATGCCACCATTGCTCAGGACTATGATAAGTTTTGGGTCGGCATTGAATCCACACCAGTTAAGGTAGTAGAAAGCGGCCAGAGTCCGCCATCTGTGGTGGGAATCTCCACTACGAGAAAACCTCCAACGACTACCACTGTTCCACCGTATGTTTCACCCAAGGCTTCTTCGGTAATACAAGCTTATGTTCAAACATATATCTGAGGTCATTAATCCTACATTTTATTTCCATAGGTTGATACAACTGATCCAATCTATCAGGGTTGTGGCGAAAACAAAGGCTGCTTCGGATTTCCGGAGGGATGTGTAGAAAAACGCAATTGCCGCGCCGTCGTCGCCACCATTGTACAAGGCGAGCGATACATTTTTGAAATGAAATCAGGCTACAGTAAGTTTTATTTATATGCCAATCTTTAAGGTATTAAATTTAACAATTTACACCTATTGTAGATCGTCCAGCGTACGTTGCCGTTGGTTTGTCTAACGATGCTAAAATGGGAGATGATTCTGTAATCGAATGTGTCCCCGAGCAGGGAACTGTTAATGCCTATACTTCGTGGACGTTCGCCGGTCCATATGGTGTGTCGCGAAAGGGTATTGCCCAGAACTTTATTCGATTGATGGAAAAATCTCACGTTGATGGCGTAATCCATTGTAAGGTTGAACGTGATGCTGTTACTACCGTGATGGGACAGAAATTCGATATGATCAATGAAAAATATCATTTGTTGCTGGCAACGGGATCTCAAGCTGATTGTAAGTGACACTTCGATAATGACAGTATACTCGATCAACAATTTTCAATCATTCTAGCGACTCACGTGTCCTATCACGATATCGGTCGTCACGTATCGGGGGTTCCACTAGCTTTGGCTGAAGTCGGTCCAGTACAGGGGATGTCCAAACTGCTGCTACGTTTACATGGAGCATTCATGTTAACCGCATGGATTGGGACGGCTTCGCTGGGAATTCTCTTAGCTCGCTACTTCCGTCAAACCTGGGTCGGAAACCAGCTGTGCGGAAAGGATCAATGGTTTGCTGTGAGTAAATCGTGTCAGATATATAATGTTCCACAGATATAACAGAATACTTCTCATTTTAGTGGCACAGATTCCTGATGGTCCTGACCTGGGTACTGACTATGGCTGGATTTGTTATCATTTTTGTGGAAATCGGAGGCTGGTCTCAGGTTGATAACCCACATGCCATCCTGGGGACGGTAACGACAGTACTTTGCTTCCTGCAACCGATCGGTGCCTACTTCCGGCCACATCCCGGTACCAAGCGGAGGCCACTGTTCAACTGGGTCCACTGGCTGGGTGGAAACCTGGCCCACATCGTCGCCATTGTTGCCATATTCTTTGCCGTTAAACTGCAGAAGGCTGAGCTACCAGAATGGTTGGATTTCATTCTGGTTGCATTCGTGGCATTCCACGTGTTTATGCATTTGATCTTCTCCGTGAGTAAATTTGGTGATGGGTGATGTGTGGGAATTTTAGTAGTTGATTCATCGTAGATGTATAAGTAAGGAATTAGAATGATATGGTTTTTAGTAAATTTTATGATTTGATCATTGCCAAATCGTACCATCAGGTGTATGTACAGTTTTAGATTGTAATTGGCTTTCTGAAGTTTATTACAGGCAGTATCAGGCATTCATTTATTGGACATTTAAGTGGAATATCTTAAATTATTGGAATGATTTATGTTTTATCCAGCAAATTAACTTGATATCGTATAGCTTTTCAAGAAAAAAAATCGTTTTCAATTAATTTGAAGTTAATGATTTCATTTTACTTAGATATTTATAACGCATTGATTTTTCGTCTGAAAAATTCAATCGAAAGATTTAGGAGAGTGCTTTAAATTTGTTTTTGAAGTTTAGCCTTTTGACAAGGATAAAAAACGAGAGTTTGGATTGAATTTCTTTCACTTAGCTCGACGAGCCAAGATGCATGGCCTGCCAATTACTTTAAAAAACACATTTACACATTTTTGTTTGTACATCAGTAAGACCGGTAGATGAAATTTCTGTTGGTTTCTTAGAAATCTCCTACAAAACGCTAGGTCTGATTATTTCTAAAGAATAAAGGATTTCTTAGTAATCAGTACCATCTAAGTCTTTATTACATTTATTGCTATCATAGTGCAGGGTTACTTCTCATGAAGAGGGTGGCTTTGGAATATGTGTTGTCAATTGATTTCATTTATTGCCCATTAAAGAATATCTGTCCCATCGGAAAAATAGCCAGTCGAAAAAAATACTGGTAATACATATTTTTTCGTAGGCAGCTATGGATGGAATAGCCCAGTTTTGGTATTTTCACGACATTTTCTGAACAAACCATGTACAAAATATATAGAGCACTGTGCAAACTACCGGTGGTTACCAATAGATTGTTATGGATAACAAAAACTAATATTATGCTGTTATGGTTAGTATAAACAAACTCAGTAGTTTCAAATCAGCTACAGCCCTGTAATTGTCAAAACAATGCTCGCACGATGATATCTCAATTGTGCATGGATTTAAGTTAGTGCCATGTGTCAAAGTAATCCCGGATTCACGGAACTGTACAATCGATAAGACTTGGGCTGCTGCACTGATTATTATGAGGCAAGTAAAACGGCAAGATTAGTCTTCATCCGTGCGATTTAATATTCTTCTGTTTCTAGTTTGAAGTGATTAAGACAGGGAGAACATACAGAACTATTCTATAATTTCGCCTATAATTATATTTTTACAAATGGACAAAATGGACTGAAGCATGATCCACTTAGTATATTTTTCAATTGTTTTGACACATTTCTTCAGCTTGTTTTTAATAATGGCCCAATACTTTTCGATGGGACAAACATTTGGACAATTTGATGGGTTGAATGTCTTTTCAATAACGTTTTTTTTGTTCCTTGATTATCGAGATTTTCAGCACTGGGTTGTTTATCACGTTGTAGTCACTCAAATACCTTTTGGGTGTTTTCTTAAGTCCGTGGGTGAGATTCAAACTCGTGACTTTGGCGTGAGAGGTATGGAGGTAGGCCGGGGTCGCCCCCCTTTTTAATATAATAATAACAGCTGGCTAAGTCAAGCCAGAACTTCACCGGTTGTACGATTGAATGAATGGCAAAATTCGCTTCAAAAGACACTCCTCCTTGTATACCTGCCCATTCATAGTCGCTTCAGTGACGAAAACCTTAATTTTTTTTCACAACTGCAGATGCCTTGCCATATCATCAACTTGAGAGCAAACTTTTTTGTAAAGTCAAAATGAATCCGTTGTATTTCGTCAGATCTTGCTCGTACAGCATTCTTGCTTGGCGTTTGGCAACCAGGTTCTTTTCCAGGGTCCTGTTTGGGTGCTTGAACATGATACGACTGGAAACCTTCACGCCGACAGATTCGTCGCACTATACTGTACGGCTCGGAGAACCTTTTCGTCGGGGCAACTCTTAGCTCAGTCGGCAAAGGCGCAGCTACAAAGCAACAGCATGCTGGAGATCGCTGGGTTCGATTCCCGGTCTGATATAGGTATATTTCGTTAAGGAAAATGTCTCGACTCCCTGGTCATAGGGTATGATTGTACTTGCCATACAACCATACTAATGCAGAAATGGTACCTGGCATCGAAAGCTCCCTATTAAGAATGGTGGAAGTGCATTTAGAACACTAAGTTGAGAGCGAGTGAAGAAGAAGCTTTGGGGGAATAGCTAAGAATACTGAATGGCTGCAATTATTATTAATATTATTTATTCAATACCAATCAGTAACATAAGACATTCGTATTTTTGTAATTGTTACATATGTTTTTCCTTGTAGAAATGGAGTTACGATTACTTATTCAAGGTTACAATTCATTTGAATTATTTCCTTTAGATCAAACTTTTTTGTTTAGTTCAAGTACTCAATACATCTCCTCCTAAATGCTAAGAAAGATCTTTCTAGATTTAAATCGTTGGTAAGTAATTTCCATTCAATCACGCCTCTAACAGAAAAGGAGTTTCCATACCTTGATGTATAGAAGCGTGGCAGTTTGTACTTTCACGATCGGTTGCTTCTGAGAGGTTTCAATTTATTGAACAAATAGCTGGGTTGTTGTGTGGTAGCAAGATTAAAGAGAAACAGGCAACTTCTTATTCGGCCAAATTTATCAAAGGGGCAACCAATGAGTAAAGGTTGTATGTGTGTTACAATTGAGAATCTACGGAAGTTAAAAACAAAGCGAACGCAAGCATTTAGTGAAACTCGTAGCCTGGACAGATCAAATGCCGAAAAATCAAATAAAAGGAATTCACATGCAATAAAGTAAGGAAATAGTAAGCTTTTAAAAAATTTAATCTTCGTATCCACACTAAGGAAAGAACAGGCAAGGTTAAGTCTTCTTAAACCAGCAAATATTTTTCCAATTTGTCTTAAAATAAACTTATCAAAAGAGAAATTCTCCGGAATGGTCACTCCAAGACTAGTTGCATGTTCTTTAAATTCAATATTTGTGTTATTAAATAATAAGGTGGGTATCAAAATATAATTTCCTTTAGTGTAACTGATGAAAATAGCATGTGTCTTTTTGATATTAATAGATTTAGAACAAATTTTTAGAGGACCATTCATAGACTCAGGCTAGATCAGCATTAATTTTCTCCGAGATTTCGGAGGCGGAAGTTCCTGAATGATCAAAGTACAATTGAACATCATCAGAAAAGAGATGAATTTTACAAAACTTGAGCGCATGGGGCAAATCATTTATGTACAAGGAAAAAAAAAGTTGGTCCAAGAATAGAACGCTGAGGAACTCCAGGAGAAATAGAGATGTAAGCTGAAAAAAGTCCGTTGTTGTGAAATGTTTGCATTCGACCCTTCAAATACGATTGGATTGAACTTGTGGCATGATCTGAGAAATTGAAATTTTGACGAAGTTTTTTGCACATAATCTTATGAGAAATCGTGTCACAAGCTTTTGAATAATCCAGAAGTATCAACACTACCGGCTTATTGTTATCCAATACAATACCAATATCGTCAAAAACTTTTAACATGGCGGTTTTTGCGCCGTGTTTAAGGCGATAATCTGACTGATGCATATTGAGAAAGTTGTTGTGTTCGACGTATTTACAAATTTGTGATTTCAACAAACATTCAAAAACTTTAGATAAAGCACTCTGAATTCTTATTGGACGTCGGTTGTCGATGGAATCACTGGAAGATTTCTTTTTAATTGGAATTATTTTTGATTTCTTCCTTCGATCAGGAAACTGGCTGAATTAGATGATGGAATTAAATATAAAATAACGGACAAATAGTTTTAATGGAAGTAAATCTACTCCTACTGCGTTTGATTTTACGTGATGCATGGCACTAATTATATCGACCTCACTGACAATATCGAAATAAAATTCGTTTTCAGGAAGTTGGTGTTCTTCGTGACTTTGGATATTAGATTCAATCGAAATATTGGGACAACTAAAATTCTTGACAAAGCTCAGCAAACGCTGATTTCATAAGTGTTTAAACCGTTGATATGACTAGAGTTGGTTTTATCAACACCCATTGATTTCAATCTTTTCCATAGATCCTGGGCGGGTAGCTTGGTGTCAAAATGAACTGAAAAGTAGTTTTTTTTTAGCAATTCGAATAAGCTTGTTTACTTTATTGCGCAGTCGTTTGAATAGATTGTGGTCGTTAATGAACTTTGAGTTTTTCCACGCATTGTAAGCCAAGTCACGATCAACCATAGCTTTGCTTTCACTATTGAACCAAGAGTTGTGTTTTTTATTGGAATTGAGAACGCGAATAGGAACAAAATTATCGAAAAGATTTGTCATAGTTGAGTTACAAAACTCCAAAAGATATTGTATTTATTTATTTATTTATTTATTTATTTATTTCGTCAAGCAATGTAGACTACATACAATGGTTACAGTGTTCTACTTACATACTATACATTATTTCTGTTGTCTTTTAGACGACATTTTACTTGTTCTTTAGACATAGTGATGCCGATGATTTCGCAATGTAAGTTATACTGGCGCATCATTCGATTAATGGGGCCATTTTTTGCATAATTAGTTCTGTACGACTTTTCTAAGAATAATTTCCGTGTTCTAAGATGCCGACTGGGACTATAAAAGTTCAATTGCGAGAGTAGTTCTTCTGATTTTATGCGTTGTGAAATAATGTCATTGACGTAGAAAAGCATTGCAGATTCGCGGCGTTCTTTAAGTGTCTGTAAATTGATAAGCATGCAGCGTGCTTCATAAGATGGCAGTGGAAATACAGTCCAATTCAATTTCCTTAGGGCATATAAAAGAAATTGCTTTTGGACGGATTCTATGCGTTCGTCGTGTATGGAACAGTACGGGTTCCATACTAGGTTGCAGTATTCCAGAATTGGCCTGACATATGTAATGTATAATATTTTAATAGTATATGGATCTTGAAAATTGTGACTGAACCTCTTAATGAAGCCCAGCATGCTATATGCTTTACTTATAATAGTGTTGTAATGTTCTACAAAAGTGAGTTTAGAGTCTAGGGTAATGCCTAAGTCCCTTACTATTTTGCATTTTTCTACTTTTTGGTTTCCTAAAAATATTTCCGTACGAGGTGTTTCGATTTTTCTGCTAAATACTATTGAGTTACATTTTTTCATGTTAAGTTGCGAATCAGTACATTGATAAAATTTCGACAACTCAAGTTCATTATAGGCGTCCAAATGTCAATCCACATCCATGGAGTTGTAGTCACGAAAAGAAGTAGTGTTATCACACTGGTCTGTGTCAAAATCAAACGAAGCAAAGATAAGATAATGACTGGAAAACACCGGGACATCTATTTGATTAAATCTTAGCACTTTGGATTCATCATTAAAGAGCATTAAATCTAACTGGGAAGATCCATTTCTATGGAAAAACGTTGGTTGATTTAGATAGGTTGAAAGATGAAGAAATTGACATTGATCTAGACGTTTTGGCAGCACCAGTATCAAGGAGATTCGTATTGAAGTCACCTAGTGAAAGTGTGTACCTGTATTTAGCACCCAAATTTAGTAATACTTTGACTATATCGTCAGTGCAATCGACGTCTGTAGGGTTATAGAAACAAGCTAGAAGGATTTTTTCATTTTGTACAAAAAATTCCAGCACTTAAAAATCTGTATGCGATTCGGTAGCGTGATTTTCTGATTTACTTAGAACATGATATTTAATTCCTTTTTTTTTTGCATAAATCAAAACTCCGCCTCCTAGCCGTCCAACTCTATCGTGTCTAACTAAATGATATTCCTTCATTGATAAGATACTATTATTCTCTCATTGAGCCAGGACTCTGTAGAACAAATTGGTTTCAATATGTTGTGCAATAGCACAAGCCATTTGTTCATCTTAGAAAATGACACATCGTCGAAGTTATATTTCACCATAAATTCACCTGACTCTCCTGGATTTTTTTTATATGCAAGGAAAATCCTAAAACCTTCAACTTTTCTATGGAATCGAATGTTTATCCCAGTTTTCTCTCTTATAAAAAATAATGGCATATGATAAAAATGGTTTCTTCTGTATAAAGGAAAAGTGCTTTATCTACTGAACAAAAAAATAAAATGTTTTTCTTTTTACATCAAAGTGTTAAGCATTTACAATTTGTTGCAGACCATTTTTCAGTAATGCGAGAAAAGCTAATTTTTTGCAGATCACTGTGATTAAATCGTAAAATTAACCATATACATTGATAAACAAGACCTACGCCTTGTTTTTTTCAGTAAAATTCATTCAAATTCATCAAGAAACTACTCGTTACAGGGTGGAAATGGTGGTTGTCAGTAAAATAAATGTTCATTAAAACACAACGAATGACTTTAAAGCAACAAATACTTTATTTCCTATTTTTTTTTTATCAAGAAATTACATGTTGAGCTGGAACCTCTCATTTTTATTTATTTAAAGATCGCCCATAGACGTTTTATAAACGCTTCGCAACTGGCCAGCACCGTTTCTTGAGACATATTGTCCCAAAAATCGATCAAGAATTTCTTAAAAGCTTCAAGAGTGCGGCATATTGTGCTTCTGATTTCACTGAGCATGTATCCCGATGCAAAGAAATCCATAGAATTGAGATCTGGTGATGAAGCAGGCCATTGTTGTGATGATATGAAATGGGGAAACTTTTGGTGACATCACCCCTGTGTTGTTTTCGTTTGATGAGAAAGGGTAGAATCCTGTTGAAAACAGTAATTTCCGTCTGGAATCAATTTCGAAGCGTAAAGTAACAAGTGATTCTTCAAAATTTGTTCGATGTAGTAATTAGTGTTGGTTTTTACTCCTGACTCGATCGAAACTTGACTTTTTTCGAAATACCACTTGATACCACTACTCTCGACACATTTTGATACCACTGCACAGCCGATCTTTGGAAACATCTGCAAAATTCTCTGTATATACTCTTTCATTCTGTTGGTTTATGAGAGTCTTGCAACAGAAACATTTTTTCATAAGAAAAGAAAATATAACAATCAACGTGCCGCTACAGCAACTCCTTACTGCGAATTACTCGAACCTTCTTTTGTTGTTCTGTTGATCCGTGAATTCACTGGTTTTTAAACGTTTTAAGTTTCAAATCATGGATGATTATGTTATGGATGGACGTATGGAAAATATGCAGATCCTCGGACATCGTTCATTCGTATTGTGTCAGATTCCGGCTGATTCGCTTCCTTACGCGTTTCACCATAATTTTGGTCGTAACCGTCGTATGAAGTACATGTCATTGGATCATTGGTACGTACATAACCCGTCTCGTTTTATCTTTTTAGGTTCAAAAGACGAATCTTTTATTCACGCCGATGTGCTTAAGCCGGCTCAAGATGTCACATGGTCTAATTTCTTCATATATAAACTTTTTTTTTTGTTGGAGCGTAGAAAAGTTCCATTGAATTGAACTTTTGTGGTATATATATATATAAACTTACTATCAGCTCTCGTTTTGCTTATTTTGTAACCAAAACAAAAAATCTTCCATATCAAATCACATCCTTTAAATGCTAGATTATTACTCGTACAATGAAAAATATTCACATATCGGTAAATAAAACTGTACAAGAGATACACTGAAACAGCAAATACTGACAGGCAACCTCTGCCACCCTGTAGCACTAGGTATTGCGCTTTATTGAAAAATTTACGTGGTAGATTTTTTATTTAAAACATTATTTATCACCCTAAGTTACAATGAAATTGAAGTCCCAATTGTGAGCAATAACTTTGTCAAAGGCACGTTGGTTCTTTAGTTTCATTTTAATGGTAACAGTAATGTATTTTTGCTAAATTCGAATTCTGGCTCAGTATTCTTTATTAGAACAGTTACCATTGTGACCAGTATTCTGATCTTTTATGGTAGAACTTGTAATAGTGTTTGATGAGTATATTTTTCATTTTTTCTTAGGCTAATAATGCGCTTCTCAAGAAACTGATCGGTTTCATCCATTAATTTTTCAAACATATACACTTCATTCTAGTGAGCTAATTTGTCCAAACTGTTTTCTGTATGTGCCTAGGAAAATTTTACTAAAATATGAATTTTTTAATGAAAACATATTTTTCTAAACACGGGTAAAATGTGCACCACATACAGATGCTACGAATTAGGATTTAACTTTAGGTTATGTTGTCTGTATACCTGTAGCATTGCCTCAGATTAATGAATTTCATGGCTCATTTCTATTTATTTTAGGGATATTATTATTAGGGAGTCTTTAAGTCAAGAATGCGTTTTTCATGGCACGATTTATAATTGAATATGGATCGTTTATAACTTTTTATATGAAAAAGTATATTTTCCTTCAGTAGCTTCAACTGGTATTTCATCAGTGCCTACTTGTTCATTTGGAATTGATATGTGGTTATTGGAAACATTTTGATGTTCTGAAGGAAATACTTTTAAATCAAGATGAGGCTTGGAAGGTGTATGTTTGTTGTCACACGTCACCAAATACTATAATTTTTGCAAGCATTTGTTGCGATGAACGAATGATTCAGACAAGCAATTTCGCCCATCTTGATTTATAAACCGCTTTTATTATACATATAATCGAAGCCATGCAAGTGCACTCAGATTGTTCAAAAACATATTCATGTTTCTCCATGGCTATTAATATTGAGAGTTCCGAAAGAGTTAGGAAATTAAATAAAAGTTGTTGAAATTTAAAGTGTATCCTTCGAGTCATTGTAATCGTGAATTTCATGGATGGAGTGAGAAAAAACTTAATTAGAATGCTAAAATTAGATCTTTGTACAGAAACTTACTGGGAATATCAAAGAAACTCGTTATTAAAACTCACCGTTTTCGTACAAAAAACTTAAATTTTTCTCTATCCATGGAGTGCAGCAAAATTTATAAGCGTTCATTTTTCATCTGCGAGATAGTGAACCATAAACATAAAAATTTATAGAATCTACGGAATTGTTGACTAGTTGATTTCTTGTTACTAATAGCAATGTGTTTTCCAACTGATTGAAAAGTGTGTAATTAATGTCTTTCCACGGAACATAAGTCTCGTCGTTTTGTATATATCTGTTACCCTTGGAAACGATCCGCACCGTACTGTACAAATAGAAAGCGCACCTAACACCGGGTCAACATTTTCCTTTCCTATACTAACCTTCAAATTGACCCACCCGCTTGAACAGTTCACTTCCAACCGCCCTAATTAGATTTTCTCCTGGATACAGATCGGTGGCTGCGTCAGCGAACGGCGTAACAGCCAACGTGTGACGTCCTTCCCGATGGCTGATATGACTCCATCGCGAAACTCGATGAGTTCCATGGATCGCAAGCAGGATGCAGCTGTGAGTATTGCTTTGCAGTTTACCATGTTTTCAGTTGACTAAATACGGCGTTCTATTTCTAGTTCTCCGGCTTCCGGAAGGTTATGTTGTTCTTCTACATACTCATCATTTTGGCCTTTGTGGTGGCTCTGGTAGTCATCACGGTGCTAGCTCCGATCGAAGACACCGTCGAGAGCATAAAGAAGCAGATCATGAACTAAGCTCGATCCTCAACCATGAAGTCCAGCTGACGGAGACCAGTATAATTTTGATTGTTGATTTTTTGTGCTAATTTATTCGGTATCGTCCTGAGAGCAGGAAATACGCATTAACGCAAAAAATTGTACATTTCAATTACCTTTGATTCAGCATTCTCTTGTAGATAAGTGTGTATAGTTCAGTAATTATTCGTAGCTATCGATTGTAGAGTCTCTAATCTAGGGATACTGAATGCGCAACAATAATCAGTGAACAACGAATGAGAGGGGTTCATGTTGTTTCCGTCCCCGTTGTATAGTGAATTGAAATGCGTCATAAACCGTCTAGTAATTAACAAGCAGAAGCAGTCAGAAGTGTGCCATCTTGCATTACATGAAAAAAAAAATGGTTGAAACCAGTCCCCAAAAACTTCAGGGAAGCAGTATTTTTTTGCGAGATAGGACATTGCTGACTTAATATAGTTTCTTTTTTCGTAATATTATGTATTTTTAATATTTTGTATGCTAACGAAACTCAGCCTACCTCAGGCTAACTTATTGATAACCCTAATGAAAAGAATCGAAAAATAACATGTCGCATTTGCGAAAGAACTATTTCATGAATTAGAAACAATCGTACAATAAGATTCAAAAGACAAGTTTAAAATAAATGTTGCCATCCGTAAAAAATGGGGTTAATTTATGTTTTACTCCAAGTTGACAAACCCCTGACAAGGGTCTCTAACTCCACTATGTCTAAAAGAGATATCCTCACTCTTCCCAAAACGCCACTTTAACACCATATTTCAACACCCTCGTGTGAATAGTCGAGCGGGGCTCCCATTCATTAGTTGCTGGCTCTCCACATTCAGCAGCAGTCCGAAAATGGCACAAACAGGTTAATTTTCCTCCAAAAGACTTCCAACCATATTTATCTTTATTTGCAACTTTTCTACTTTTCCGGCCCTCGTGATGTTCAACGAGTGCAGCTACGTCCATTGGGAATCGCATGCATATAATGGGACTGCCAGCCGTTCTTGCGGCCACCAACAGCGCGGCGGCCATATCATCCTGGCATCCATCGCAGCATATGAGGGAACGTACGGCTTTCTGCCTGCGGGGTACCTCATTGTCTGGAATTGTTTCCCGTGAGCCGGGTCGGAAGTGTCTGTGTGGGTGGATGTGTGTAGTGTGCACAAAACTTTTCCTGCCTTCCTCTGGCTCCTGCCTTTCTGCCAATCCGCTGTAAAATAGGATGTTTGGAGCCAACAACTTTATCTCCACTGCAGCCGGCACAAGGCATCGCAACAGTAGTCATTTTGCATATTGCACAATTGTGGTCGAAAAGGAACATATTCGCCTTATTCCATCGTCAGTGGTAAAAGTTTCGCATCAGTTTTGCAAGCAGGTACTACAGGTGAGCCTTCTGAATATGTGTATGTGTGTGATTTTACGCGTGTGACTCAAAACCAAGAGCACGATAGTGACGCCTGTGCTGTGAATCGTTAATTATCCCACAAGGATGTTTAATGACTGTACGGTTCGTGTCGGCACTGCCAGTAGCCGTGTTCCGTTTGACAGTTTCCACGACTCAGGCATGAAGGAAAGGCATTCAGTCTTGAGGAAGTTTTATGGTTAGATGTAACTTTTGATTTCAATTAGATAGGATTAGTTTGCTGGGTAATTGTTCGAATTTGTGCATCTTGAGAGGTAAATTAAACCAATGGAATGTTTTATGACCTAAAGTAGGCTGAGCTTTGATTTAAACACCTGGAAGTAGTGTAAGATACAGTACCCGTTCGATTTTGACCCGGTGCAATTTGGGCACGGTTCATTATTGGCACGGTCAAGATTTTGTTGGTGGTTCGTACTTAGTAGATAAGTTTTTATAACGTACTGACAGTGTTGAACCGCCCCAGGTATTATATTTTGCATTTTTCTTGACTTTTGTGGTGTATTTTTTGGAGTTTTAAACTCAAACAACTCTTAATTTTTTGTCTTGAAGGTAGAATTTTTAAAACTTTGGGTAATTTTAATTCTGAATGTACTGTTGACAGCATGCAAGTTTCGGTGAAAAAAGCGAAAAGTTTCTTGAAAAAAAGGATACATTAAAATGTGCAGGCAATAAATCATAACGGATTCAACCTCAGTATTTCCTATGCCTTCTTTGGCACTTATTACCGCTTCCAGACGACTTGGCATTTTCCCCACAAGGTTTTGCAAGTAACGCTCGTCGAGTGTTTTTCATGTTACCGGAAGAGCTTCAAAGAGCAGATTTTTATTGGTTACGTTTTCAATCGGATTTAAATTCGGTGACTGAGGAGCCTTTCTAGCAGTTCGATGCGCGATACACGGAAAAATTATTTGGGTTTTTCGAGCCTTGTTGAAAGATTGTGGGACTTGTGGTTAAGCGGTTAGCGGTGTTACCCGTCGTTCAGGCGATTGCCATGAAGTGAAGGTTCGATTCCCGCTCCAGCCTGTGGATCTTTTCGCAAAAACGAAAATTTTCATTCTAGTCCACTGGGTGTTAGGTTAAGTTGTCCGTTGTCATTCGCTCTATGTTTAATGTTCAGTCTGTAAAACCTCGAGTTGAAGAAGGCGTAAACTGTTTTTTTGAGATGAAGTCATCTTTGAGCACAACTTTCAGCAAGAAGACTTCCAGATTTTCAGAAAAAATGTCGATGTTATTAATTTATTCGGTCAACATCTATACAGATAACAACGAATCAACAATTTCACGCCACAACACTCGATTCGCGGCTGCATCTCTTTATCCTCGGCTGCTCCCCACACTCGTCAGATCGTTGACTAGCTATCTACCCATCTAGACCGCTGCGCTCCATGCCTTTTTGTACCAGCCGGATTTGAAGCCGTTCTCCAGCAGACCGCCAAAGATGGCCCTAGCACGCGTCGCTCGACAAGTGCTTGCAAGTCCTCTTCAAGCATGGTCCAAGTCTCATGTTCATAGAGAACCATCGGTCTTATAAGAGTTTTGTACATCCTAAGTTACATTGTAAAAACCATCCAGCTTTATTTAATTTTATTAAAGTTTTATGAATGCCGCTATAAATCTATTTGGTTTCATAATGGCACCAATAGGTGCCAATAGGTTTTATATTTTAGTCAGGTTTATGAGATTCTACACAGCTTGTTTACAACGGTCTTAAAACCTTGTTTTCTCAAATTTCTTTTATTCCTATAAACAGTTTTATTTCGACTTTATGAGCTCGTAAAATTCTTTATTGAAATGCCGTTTTAGGACTCATTCATGGTATCTTATTATGATCAGTTGAAAAAGTATTTTAAAACAATTTTGTTCCCAGTAAATGCATTAAACAGCAAATTGGAACACAGGGAAGTCACCACCATCAACTACTCAAGTAGGCGTTTCTGAATAACTTCACGTTTTTAGGGGAGCTTTAGGGACCCTCGGGATCCATAAAAAAATATGTAGGGTTAAGCACTACTTCAGCACAAAATGATTTTCTTTGGCTTGGGAGGTTTTGTTGGTTATATTGTATGAAACTCGGTTAAAAGATTCTTTGTATAAAAGTACATCTCTTCGCCGAGTTTCAGACACGTAGTTTTTAAAGTTGGAATCATTGATTGTTCTTGTTGCCAGCAGGAGCTTTAAACGAAATGCCATCTGCGGGAATAATTTCAGTATTCTTTTAGAAAACTTTATTGAATCCCACCAATTTTCAGAAAATTCATGATAAATTCATCGAATATATTTGATTTAATTTTGTTTTTGTTGTTGCTAACTTGCATAATTTCTGAGGCGCATTAATTTTCGGTTCGTATCGTGCCAATTTATACCATAAAATTAAATGCGCATATGATTTGGAGCATGATGCGCTTTAAAAAACTCAATTTGTTTTGGATATTTTGCAATCAAACAAAATTTCCCGCATTACTAGAACTTTTTTCTCAGATATATTTACTGCAAAATGGTTTTGGAGCAATAAAAGCAGAGAATCGAACAAAATAGAACAACAAAAACAACTACGATATCACATTAAAGTTTTACTGCTTAAGCCATTTGGCCCTATGCTGGTTTTCATGGCGGCCAATAGGTTTATGAAGGTTCTCAAGTGGTCTTAACATGTGTCACTAGAACATTTTCAAAATCTTTATGGTCTTATGATGGTTTTATTAACCTGTTTTCACAACACGAGAGTGGGCCACTTTGGACAATTTCGATAAAATAGTTCTAAATGTAGTTTTATCAACAAAGCCAGGAGGAGTGCTATACGACTGGAATAAAACTAAAATTGTTACTTGGGATGGTACATTTGGTGCGGGGGTGAATCTGTTTTGACCGCAGTTTCTTTTGGAGCCCATAATTAGCACGACTTGCACTGATAATGCACCTTGGTGTTTCAGGTGAGTGTACAGTTCTGCCCCCGTTCCACATGTTTGGCCGACAATGTCAATATCATCGGCGAAGCAAACAAATTGGCTGGATTTCGTGAAAATCGTACCCCGGCTGTTAAACCCGGCTCATCGCATGACACCTTCTATGGTGATATTGAACAGAAGGCAGGAAAGTCCATCTCCATGTTGAAGTATGACAATGTTTCTTGCTTCATTTGTGTTTAATACTGTATTGGATACCCTGATAAAATAGCAAAAGGCAATCGGCGCCAACAGTAAGCGTAAATACATTTCCAGTCGGAATTGGAATACCATTGGAATTTCATGAAACAACAAATTTTTGCCTTTAGTCCCGGCCCATGTTATGATAAATTCGATGTGTAGGATAGTCATCCTGGAGTGACAAACAAGCCCAAAAGGCCGAAAGTCACGTTAATACAGTGAAAAAAAAAACTGTTTTAACAACAATATCTTACATTCTGAGTCAGCTTAAAGAAGATGAATGATGAAAGTTTAATCATTAAAAGGGTAATGGTAGGTCATTTGTCTATGAATTTCAGTAAAAAAAAATCTATAAGGACTACATTAAAGAAAGTGGACACCAGTTTCTCAAAGGAAAATATTTATTTTCCAGCAAATTAATAAGTTTGCTTTATATAAATGAAAATTAACATAAATATGATCGAATTCACGTGAGTTTGAATATTTACTTCTCATTTCTGAAGAACGCTCAGAATTTTCTCTTGATACCTCCCATTAGATTCTGCACAACTTTCTCCGTAACTTCTTGTTGTTCTGCAAACCAAATTTTCTTGAAGCAGTCAACAGAGCTTGCTTCTCTTCCATCTTTCTTAAGATACCACTTAATTATTGCCCAGTATCTTCCGATAGGACACAGGGGCAGTTTGGGGCAGGGCAGTTTGTGGGATTATGGAATTTTTTTTTTGACAAAATTGACTTTTTCCTTCTTGACCATCTCCAACGTAGCAGAAGCGTAGTGAGCAGATGCCAGATCCGGTCAAAACAATGGAGGATCCGTATGCTTTCGGTAGATGGGCAGAAGCCGTTTTTTGATGGATTCTTTTCTGTAATTTTCACCGTTTATTGAGCCCGTGCCCGAAATATGAAGAACTCTTCAAGCCACAGGAGCAAATGGCTTGCCACTCCAAAACCTTTTTCCCAAATTTTTCGGTACGGACGTATCGCACATCATCAGGCTCATCTGTCCTCTGCGCAGTGTTGAAAAATTGCGGCCCCGGAAGTGTACTGGTATCCAATTTGTGGTACGTCTCGTCATACAACGTTATACATGTTCCGTGACCGTATTTTCGAAGAAGCTTTCTATGAATCCGTCATTCTGGGTGCTTTCTGCTTCTGGTAAGTTCTGATTTTGTTACGCTTTTTGATATTCTGCACAGTTGCGACGTTTATGACCACTTTTTTTTTGGCAATTTCACGAAAGGAAAACGGTTTATGCGACTTTGAAAGGCGTACCGGTGCTAAAGACTGGACTCGGAAAAAATGAGACACCCAAAAATGATCATCAAAAATTCATTTTAAATCGGATACTTCTCGAATTTTCAGGGATTAAAAAACTATCTATAAGCTATGTTTTGGCATAATTTATTTATTGAATTTCCTCCCCCAAGCTGAATGCTCGTACATTTCTCTTAACACTGCTCATGAGATCTTGGGCGAGGTTTTGTCCATCTCCCTTACACAATTTCTCCCAGTTTTTCTTCAAAGCTTCATCGGTTTTGAATGTTTTTCCGCTTGTTTTCAACTTCTTCTTCATTATCGCCCAAAACTTTTCGATCGGACGAAGTTTTGGTGTATTTGGCGGGTTCGCCTCCTTCGGGACCACACTAACGCCCTTCGCTTCGTACCAATCCATTACAGGCTTGGCGTAATGGCACGAAGCGAGATCCGGCCAGAACAGCGTGGGACCACGGTGAGAGCGGAGGAAGGACAGCAAGCGCTTCTGCAAGCATTCCTCTCGATAAATCTGCCTGTTTATGGTGACAGATCGTGATTAAATTTTGTACACATAAACATAGCACTCTAGCACTCACTCTTATTTCATTAATTTTTACCCACGCGATAAAAAGTTACATCCAAAACAAAGTGTCGCATTTTTTCCGAGTCCAATCGCTTCTCTTTCTGGTTCGAAAATTCGTTAAATCTTCAAGAGAACGCGTTTTTCCAAACTTCTTATCAATTTTGAATACTGCAGATTTAGTGCACTTCACGTTTTTTGACAATTCTCGAAAAGACAACTTTTTGTTAAACTATTTGCTAAGAATTAGTCTGCGAGTTGATAAGCTGATCCGACCCATCGTTCGAAATTTCTCATTTTTTTTCGATTTTTCAGGTGTGTTGCCAAAGTAAACAATTTACGGTTTTTACACACTGAGCGAAAATTTACAATTTTTCGTAGAGTTTTAGCCCTAAACATTGATAAACAGGTGACCACTTGCTTTAATGAACAGTCCTTACTCCAGTTGAATACGTAGTTTTCATTTTTTTCTGATACTAATATAATCCAGTTTAATATTTTCAACACTCATCTTTTTGCAACAAGAACGTAGTGTAGGAAACAATTCATTTTTGAACAGCGTTAATGCTTCCATCATATTTTTTACGCCAGATTGCTTCTAATGAATTATGCAAAGAAGCATACCGAAATAGTTTTGGTTTTAGGTAAAAATATTTCCCTAGAATTTCACACATAGGGTCAATATTTACCTTACATCGGGCTACGTGTTTTTTTAAAATAATGAATGCTTAACGAAAATATTTTTGACATCAACAACATAGAATAGTTATTTAAATCAATCAATCGACGCGTTGATCTAAGAAAAAATTGAACGACAGGAGGTTTTTATCAAATTGCCCAATTGATTGGATCCATAGGCCAACATCATAACCACTTCCTCTTTTACTCTCATGTTCTACAACATACTACAGATTGAAATCAACATATTTTTTTTCCGAAAGTATGCTGTCAGCACAAATAACTCATCTGCATTCCAAGCCACAATGCTCATGACGGCACGTCAAAGTCAACCCGACGATTTTCATGATGTAAATACACTCTCTTTGGCGCTTCAAGCTAAAGGCTTTCCACTAGCAAAACCGTGCAATGTACTTCACATACTTCAAATTGCTTTGTAACAAGATTCTTCTCTTCTTCACGGACCTGACCTTCCATTAAAAACATTACCCTTGCTCTCTACTGTGACTGTTTATACATGTGTCCCTTTGTTGAATTCAAAAATTCATTGCACCAATTCATTAAAAAAAAAATATAAACTGTAAACATTAACAACTGGATTTAGAAACGAACCCGTCTCTTCCAATGATCATCTTAGTTTAGTGGCCTGACTAGGCGAGGCCTCGTCAAGATGCAGTTATTAATTTTCCAACTATACGTTCTATTTAGGGGTGCTACTCCGTGGGGTTTGTATCTGGTATGGATCACCCACAAATTATGTCCGAGTTTCCGAGCCATTATATTTCATACACCATTGAACTGAGAAACCTTATTTTCACACAGTATCATAGTTTACACTGCTTACACCCAGTTACATAGTTTGTGGATGAACATCAAGCATAGATAGCTAGAAACAACGTGTATGAGGACGACGACAACGAAGTAGAAGAAATTGAAAAGCTGCTCGTAGAGCCTTTTCTCAGTTTTCCTCAGGGATACTAGGAAGAAAATTATAAATTAATTGTTTGCTTCATCCCTCAAGTGGAATCCAGGTGCAAACGATGGAGACTCGATGCTTGCCTGGAGAAATATGGAACAATTCTTGAATGCTGATCCTTGCTGTGATGAATTTCTCTCGTAGACTCGAAGGAGGTGGCACCTGTGTACATGTTTCCAACATTGATGCTATTCTGCAAGCGTAACTGGAGAAAAGCCACCAACCGTGTTATGATGCTTGGTTTTGCCCGATAATTTAGGTAAATGCGACAAAGATGCGCTAAAGTCATTCAATATGTTTTTCTCGTTTGTGGTTGGCATTTCCGTCGAGTGCTCGCGTATCCCTGAAGAGACGCAATGAAAACATGGTTCATTAATTCTTTTCAGTCATTGCTTCCAGTCGTCGTCAAAAGGAGTACTAGGTAGATGTAGGAATTATTTCGAATTTGTAGCCATCAGGGTATGTAATAAAACCAACCTGGCGACGACACCAAAGACGAGATGGGAATTTTGTGCGATGTTGGGTGCTGGATAATAGAGATTTGCAACGACTGATGGATGGATGAACGAATGAGTAGAAGCATACGGTGGGACACGTGCCAGAACAAAATATTTCTTGAGCCAAAAAGGGTTGGCTCCCTGGTTACGGTTGGCTGGCAGAAGTCTCTCTGGATTTATTCCAGGAATTACAGTTTGTACAAGGATGGGCAATCTTAAAGAGGAATGTTCTGATCAGAGAAATCGGAACCAAAAATGACTTCATATATCTGACATGAGCAGATGCGGCGTTTGTAGGTGGAGTTAAATTTCAACTTGCTTGCTTCCCAACAGTTTTGGTAGCTTACATAGTTCTGATAGTCAATGATCTCAATAAATTCACCAGCTCATTAAAGAATAGAACAACTGAATGCTATTTGTTTTATTTTTATTTTAACAGAGAATCTAGCCAAGGCACCTCTTTTGGCCAGCAAAGTTTCCAAAGCAATTGAGAATAACTTATTTTAACTACTAACTGCACCCCTGCGTGCAATAATCAGCCGCCAAGGCCAATGGATGCTGGTGGTCGAGGCTTGCTTTATATGATAGTGGTTCTTGTGCTCAGCATAAGGAAGATAATCTTAATTAAAGTTTTCAATAGGACTCATCCAGAAAGCGATGCTCGTGGGACGTATGTAAGCGTATGTAGCTTATCTATCGTATTTGTAGCTCAACTGTGCAAGTGGCACTACATGTTGGTTGTACATGGTTTCCATGATATGGATCTGTACGAGCAGACATAAGCATCTGGGTGAGAGAAAGCATTTAGGGCTCATATTATTATGCGGTTGTATTGACGCTCACGGTACGGTGGGGTTGAGTGGAGTGGAAAGGAAGTTGTTGTCTGCAAGAGACTGTTGTGCGTTTGATTCCTGACGAGGAAATTATTAGTTGCATTTGCGTGCCTGTCGCATCAAAATGCATAAAAATAAAATAAAACTGAAAAAAAACTGAATTTTTTGTCGTCGTGGGTTAAAGAAGTTATAGCATGACTTAGAAACAAGTTAAAGTCATCTCATTACAAAGCATCAATTTATGAAAAGTATTTCCTTTAATGCACCGAATGCAAACGCTTATGGCTTTCATCTACACATTTGATGATGAGCCTGGTCCGTATTTTGTCCATCAATACAATCAAAATTTGCAAACGCTCGTTTTTGAAACATGGCTTTCGTTTATAGAACTTATGTTTCATAAATTGTAAGAAATATATGCTTTGCTACTCATCAGCATAAGGCTCACAGTCAAGGATGGTTCCAATCGTATCATAAATCATTCGTTGCACGCTCTTCTTTGATTCAATAAACACACATAATGAGAAGTTGTGCTTCACCTCTCAAACCGAAAACTGATGGGCCAAGGTAAACATTTAATGAACATAGCATGAACTTCGTCACCTGCCACTTGTTTGCGTGTTCATCACTGCTTGCTTGTACAATTTATTGATTCGTTCGTTAGCTTCTGTTGGTGATTCATTTTCGTTTCCTGATTCGATTGAGTGCTAGTGCTCGAAGCTTCCGATCGGATCACTTGGTGATTGCGTGGTACCGCGTTCAAAGCAAAAATGAATCGGAAGCCGAAAAGCACAGTTTAGCCAGTAAATACAGCGGGAAAAACAGAAAATATGTAGCAACTAAACTCCAAATGCTAATATTAAGTGACATGTTTTCCTTTAGGCCAGTATTTTCTGTTTTTTGGTAGATACTGATGAATGCACAGGATACTTAGTTGGTTATGGTTTGTCGACAGCCAGGGAAGCTGGATCGGGGGGAAATTGAAAGCCGGAGGCCACAGCGACGACAAAAAGAGTTGCCCGCTGTTTCGAGTGGATCCCCAACCTCTCCGTCCGAGATGTCGCAAAGAAGCTGGGAGTGGCGCCTTCAACCGTGGATAGAGCTAAAAACCGAGCTGGACTTTCGACTTACAAGAAAGTAGTGACTCCAAATCGCGACGATAAACAAAACACGTTGGCCAAGGCACGATCGCAAAAGTTGTACACGACGATGCTGACGAAGTTTGATTGCGTGGTACAGGACGATGAAACTAACGTCAAGGCAGACTATAAACAGCTTCCTGGACAGGAATTTTATACGGCTACCGGACGGGGAAAGGTGGCAGATATTTTCAAGCATTTTAAACTATAAAAGCTCGCGAAGAAATATCTGGTGTGGCAGGCCATCTGTACCTGTGGCTTGAAGAGCAACGTTTACATTGCGACCGGAACCGTGAACCAGGAAATTTATCTGAGCGAGTGCCTACAAAAACGTCTACTGCCCTGAAGCGACACAATTGTTCTGATCTATTTTGGCCGGATTTGGCATTTGGCATTACGGAAATGCTGCCAAAAACCTTCAAGTGGTGCCTAAGGTCAAGAACCCTCCCAACATGCCAGAGCTCCGCCCAATCGAACAATATTGGGCTATCGTCAAGCGGAACCTTAAGAAGACTCAAAAAGCGGTTGTAAGCGAGAAACAGTTCAAGGCAAACTGGCGTTCTGCGGCGAATAAAGTGGACAAGGAGACTGTACAAAATCTTATGGCAGGTGTTAAACGAAAGACCTGGAAATTTGCATTCGGTTAAAAGGAAGCCTGAATATTTCTCCTGTATTCTGTATTAACTGAGCTTGAAAAAGAAAAATAATTTGACTTATTACTAAAAACTTTGATCGACTCACACACATTACTGTTTGACCAAATTTTGATCGGAACACCCTTTACTTAACAAAATTTCCAACACTGTCATTTAAACTAAAAGACAATGAATGATTCTGTTCAAATGAATGCTATCATCTCTCGTCTCCAAACATTATCATCTGGCGATCCTACTGGGTTGTATTTCCATAGCTATTCACTCAATGAAGAGAGAATCCCGGGTAGGCAGAGCTGTTGTCCATACGACTTGCGTAATGGAATGAAGTAATCCACAAAACATCTAATCTTGTTCACTCACTGAGTTCCTGCGTATGATGCCTTTACCAATACATTTATCGATGTGGTTGTTTCAAGCACGGATAACAATAAATAATTTTCGGTAGTCACCAACGCTGCTCACAGTACACTCAATTCGTTCGTTGCACGAAATGAATTTCGAGCTGATCAGCCAATCGGTGCTTCTCTTTTATCCTACCCAAACATGTTAGCGTTGCTGCTGAGTAGGGCTACAATCAGTTGCTTCCTTCGAAATAAAAGTAAAAACGTCACACACTTCATATCGATGATTGGAACTTTATATCTATTAATCTGAGAATACATCACAATGAGACACAATGTTCTAGTGAGATCAAGCATGCATTCAGTACTTAAAATTGTATTCTAAAAAATGCAATACTTTCTTCTGTGTGTAACTTTTTATTGCATGCGTAAAAATTGATGATTTTTTTGGTAAAACTAGTTTGAAGTGTAATGTTAACATGTTTCGTCACAATTTGTCTTGTCAGATGGCTTCCAAGCAAGAAGTGCTTCCACAAAAAAAAAATGATCGTGGTCTTGGAAAATCCAGGCCAATCCTACAGGTGGATCGCAAAACAGTTGCGATGTGGTAAAAACGTTCAAAGTGACCCAGACGACCCAGCGACGAGCTGGCAGGGGAAGAGAAGCGAAAACGACCGACCCCGTGAACGTAAGGAAGGTGAGGGATTGCTTCAAGTGATATCCGAACCATTCGATTCGGGACGTGGCCAAGAAGGTCAAGCCTTCCGTCTGGTTCGTTCAGCAGACAATGAGGTGGGTTGGACTTCATGTCTTCAAGGTCAGGAAGGCGCTTAACCAAACCAATAAACAGAATACGGTGGCCAAATACCGCGCAGTAAACCGTGGGGAATGATTTCTATTTGCCACGCAAAACCCGCGAGCCGATCAGAAACGCGCATAACGCGTGGGAAGAAACACCCGCGCTAGGCGAGCAAATAGAAATGATTCCCCACGATTTTCTGCTCTGACTTTTCTGATTGGTTCAAGTGTCACTAGAGAGCTAGTGAGAAAGCGTGTCTTAATCTTACTGTATAATATTATTTTATGTGGTGAACACATTTGAACTATGACTTATTATTTCAAAGACCAAGTACTGACTGTTTATTTTTATTTTCTCAAAGCATATATGAAAAGGATACAATTTTATTTCTAAGCTACTATATTTACCCTACACATATTAACTATTAAAATACATGTATAATTTTTTCATGGTTTTTCGAAGATTTTCAATTAAATTGCAATTTGTTACCTCAGCTACTATTTTCACTATGCCTAGTTTTTTTTGTTATCTAAGGCAGATGTACAGTTCTGGGCAGCGTCGCTCATATTTCAGCCTTCAAAATGTCACCGGATCAGATGTTCATGGCTTTGTTTTCATGTCGCACTATTTCTTGCAGCACATAGGGTTATGGGTAATGTACAGAGTGAGTGGGAATTCTTGCTAGTGAAGTATAGGTTATAAAAATGAGAAGCCTGCATAAATTTTAATTTTTAATGTTTTGCCTGTTTGGAATATTTAACACATCTTTAACATTTCTCTTCATTTAGTTTAGTTCACATCTTTCTCCTTTTGCCTTAATTACCAGCCGCATACGATGTTGGAAAGCATCACAGCTCACACGCTCGATATCATATCATATTTTCACCAACAGTTTCTTATAAGTTTTCGCGGTTAGTCCTTTGCTATTCTTCAGTTTGCCCAGCATGTAACCCCATGCATAGAAATTGAGAGAATTCTAATCTGGTGAAGAGACAGCTTTCGCTGGGTTTCTTGTAGAGCTTTTTGACAAAGGGAAGCAAAGTGTTCTTCAAAAATTTATCAATGGCAGTTTGAGTCAAACCAGGTGGAGTTGCCGTTTCGTCAATTGTCAGGCTGTAATTCAAAACTATGCGGCGATTGAAGAAACGCTTCAAGCCGAAATCGATGATGGTAAACACAAGAAATCAGTTGAAGCTATTGGCATAATGGCCAACATTTGAGCACCGAATTTTATTGTATCAATCATCATTTTTCATTGGATGTTGGCAGAACTCATTGTAGTGAGCAAATATTTTCAAAACAAGGATGGAGCTTTGGGGAAAGCGAGTGGCATTCTAATAAGTATCGTTGCTTCTTTCAAAGAGAAGCGAAACAATTTTGATGAGCTATGGTCTCAAATTGAAGATTTCACGAGCAAACGCGATATTTCTTTGGAACCCGCTGCTACCAATAAGCGTCACAAAGTGCCGAAAAATGATTCCATCTACTACACGTCCACTATTGGCCAAAGAAAAGCTGTTGATTTGTCGAATGCATCAGTAAAGGATTATTGAAAGATTAATGGTTGTTATCAGGTAAGATACATTACGAGCACACTTTTTCAAGAACACTATGAATTACCTGCCAAAACTATGAGATGAACTTGGAAAAATACTACACACTCGTATTGATTATATGTATTACTGTGGAACGGGGCGAATAGAAACACTTCCTAACACATTCGAAGGTGTATACCAAAAAAGGCGAGCCTCTAAAATCAATTCAATTGCTTTCAAGTATGGATACCACCTTCCT
This sequence comes from Aedes koreicus, assembly GCA_024533555.2. Taxonomy (NCBI): domain Eukaryota; kingdom Metazoa; phylum Arthropoda; class Insecta; order Diptera; family Culicidae; genus Aedes; species Aedes koreicus. The sequence continues at coordinate 281,313 of JAHHFK020003649.1, forward strand.
CTGTTATTTCAATTGGTGCAAGCTGAAAACAACTAATAAATCTGAATTTTATTCTATAAATTGTTGGATTTTGTTTCATGGGGTCAATAGAAACAATCAACAGCTAATTTAGTTTTTCTTGCTTCAGAATATAAGTAAAAATATGACATTTACCTGGAATAATCGACGACTTCACTGTAGATGTTTTTCCCAAGAACCGGTTTTTTTTTTGTTGCATTTGATTGTGCAAAAGATGAATGTTTCGTTTATTTCGAGTGGTTTCAATTTCTATAAAATAGCACACGGTCTTAAATGTTTCAAAAAACAGACTTATCACGAGCTCCCTTTTCGCGTCCATAATATCACGAGTCTCAAACGAATGAAAATTCAATACAAACTTGCAAGCCGTGTTGACATTTGAATACACTCTAAGAGAAACATGAGGAAATATTTCTGTGATTAATCCATCCAAAGTTACAAATGTTTGAAAAACACTGACAGGAATTACCACTCACCCTGTACATCTGAAACAGTTGCAAAAATTGAAATGAGAGTAATTGTGAAAACAATAGGCATTTCACATGGCTCAGTGGTTTCAATTTTGAATGATCACTTGGGTATGAGAAAGCTTTCCGCAAGATGGGTGCCGCGTTTGTTCACAATCAACCACAAACGCAACCGTTTGACAACTAAGCAGTAGTATTTACCGTTTTTCAACTGCAATATGGACGAGTTTTTGCATCGTTTCGTAACCGTGGGTTTCTCGGGATAAATCGGCACTAAAAATGGCCAAGGTGGGTTTGTTAGCCAATAAAGCCATGGAAACCGTTTTTTGGGATGCACGCGGTTTATTCCACATTGACTACCTTCAAAATGGGAGAAGTTCTCTTGGACAGTTCTCATGGCCCAGAAACAAGTTTTTTTTTCCACCAGGAAAAAAAAACAATGCAAAGGTGCTCAAATGCGCTGTTTCGATCGCAAAAATCAATGAATCCAATAATAATTTGACAAGGTGTATGAAACTTAAAGGAGACTATGTTGAAGAATGTTCTTTCCAAGAACTAGTGTTTCATTACAGAAACCACGGATTTATTGTTTCCTTGTATGTACGTTTTATGAATAATGGTTCAGATACTGATTACTTTTAACATACTCATTTAATCTCGCTATTCAGGTCTTATTACTAGCGTGGCGAACGTAATTTACAGCATACAAATAGCATAGCCATTGCATATAGCATATTCATACAATAAAACATATTGTTCAGGAACTCATATCTTGAAAGGCAGGCTATTACAAAGACGATGGCAGCGGTCCAATTCCTGTATATCTGCATAAATATATGGTTGATAGATTAGCACTAACACTTAGGTTACGTTGATTAGTACTCAGGCTTAAATATGGATGAAAATGGTTTTGATTTCGGAATACATATAGAATGAAAAATAAAATAAAAATATGAGTGGTGGGAAAAGCAACAGGGATCATTCAATTACACCAAACCTTTCTGTTATCATAATTTTCATTTTTCGATCATTCACTGACTTAAATATTCATGACTTTCGGAACATTTGCATATATCTGCATTGGAACACAGTTACAATGTATTAAATTGATTAAAAACCCTAATTTGAACCTAACTGATAACGGTCCTCATAAACCGTTTCTTACTTATCTCTTAATCGACTTACGAGCACCTATCAATGGAATCGTCAATAAACAATGAAGTATCTTTGAACACACAACCACTTCAAATATAATCACAGTGCTTTAAATAAAAAAAAACAACAAATTCTTATCACAAAATATCGGCATCTCTCTCGTCATACGGCTTTTCACTGCATTCTGACGTTTATCATGCTAGCCACACCAGTGTCACTAGAGCCACAGTGATTGCAAATAGTCCGATCATTTGCACCATCAGCGTCACTTTCCGCCAACGAGAAAACTGTAATGAAAATTTATCCCTTAGATAAGATGACTCGACCTACACTGTCTCATACATACTGAAGCGTCCTTCGTTGGATCCTCCGGAAGCCCCCTCTTCATGGACATGTATTGCAGAATCTGCGGTAGAATTGAATTTTAATTCGATAAAATATAGCATTTGCCTCATAAAATGTTTCTCCCCTACTCACATTGAACACTGCATGGATCACTAAGTGAAACCCTACGGCTGCACCGAATAAACCGTACATCGATTCCGGCAGTTTAGCCGAAGACATGCTTACCGCTAGGAACATGTTGGTTACTGACGGAAATCAGACCGAAATCGTCGAGGACAGCGGAAAGAAGACGAAATTCAATAACAATCAATTTCCATTCCATCACAGGAATCGTTATAAAAAAAGAGATTGGGATTGGGATGACTTCCTCGTTACTTACCTGCCAAAACGTATGCCAAGTGACCGGAAACGACGTGCACCATGCGAATGATTTTTCGAGCATTTTCCGGTGGTTTGGCAGCTCCAAATATGGGCTGTAGGAAGCATAGGATGAAAGCAATCAGCCCCACAACAGCATGGGCATGATCATGCCACCCATCCATGTCAATGAAGATGAGTATGAAGCCACAGCATGTTAGCAGCCAGGTGAAGAACGTGTACAGCCGATGGTACTGGAATTCAAGAGAAGTATATTAATTTTATGAAATCCCTCATGATATGCAATCATTCCTGGTTTAATAATATTACTTAAGTCTCGCTATTGTTTTAATCTAATCTAGCATAGGTTATCGTAACACCAACCATTATCCAAAAATCCATGACTCACCAGAAACCACGCGTCTCCGCCAAAATACCGCTCCGATACCCATGTTTTCTTGAAATACCTACAAAGCACAAATGCGATAAAACGATATTCATTCACAAATGGCACACGTATTCTGCAGGGGATTATCGATCCCGTTAAAAGACAACAACTCTAGGGGCTTTTTTCATCAGGGCGAATCTTACATTGAGAGACACTCTGTGTTTACTCTCTCTTGTATGGATAACTAAATCGTCTATACGTTTTTCGTTACACTATTCGCATAATATGATAGCCAGCGTTGTCTTTCGAACTGTAAACTTTCCCTCGAGATAAACGTGCTTTAATACATGAAAGAGAACGAGAAGGAAACGAATCTGTCAATCGTTCGATTCGCCTTTTTGAAAAAAGTTCCTGGTGTTGTTTATACAATTGAATTAAGTAAACACACATTTTCGCACTGTGTTTATCGATTTATCTTTCAACGTTTCCGGTGATATCGCATTGCTGCGAAATTATGTGCACTAACGAATCGATTACCTTGCCACCGTTCCACCCACCGATGAGAATAGGATCCATGCGATGATCATAAATGTTCCATGTAATTTGATGAGAACCGTTGGGTCCGGTAGGTCAATGTCTGAAACAATAAAAAACATAAAAAAATCTTCCCGATTGCTTTGCATCTCGAGCACTCACCAACAACCATTTCTTGTGGGCTTAATTGCACCATACGAGTATTTGGAATACGAGCTCAAAAACAGATGAACACGACTCAACGGACTGAGTTAGTCGCAACTACTGACGGTTGCGACGATACTGCCAAATATCCATACAGGTTAGATAATGAATTGTTGATAATGCAACCGGCCTGATAAGAAATATATGTTGAATGTGGGTTTTATTTGTATCAATTATTACGCACAGTACGTATCGTGTTATTTGACAGTTTGAAAATTGAACGTAATGGCCCGAAATTAATAAGTTTTTTTACTCAATGACGGGTACCAGCGAATGTATTTAATGATCAACACTCTTAAAAAAGGGAATTTAAAGTCTACTTGAATGCACATAAATAGAGCTACCTGGTAGACAGAAATTTGAGTGTGTTCTTAAATTTATAAAATGGTAGCTAACATGACATAGCGATAAAATAAGATAAGGAACATACAATTTAATTTTTAAAATTCTGCTATTGTAAATGTAAACACAAATATTTCTTGATGCCAGTTTTGATCTCAAGGATCTAGTTCTAGTTATTGTCAGAAAAAAATCAAGATTATTCAAGGCCATGGATTGCAGTGGTAAATATTAGCTCAATCTTATCCTGTAGGATTCGTTTTTTCTTTTATCTTCAGACTCTTGTGAATATTGTGAATATGAGCTCGGTCATTGGATTTCGATAAAAAATACTTTAAGGTTGCTGGAAGTTGTCGTCAAGTTCAGGTTATAGAATGTTATAAGCAAACGAACTCCGTGTGTTACACTGTGTAACGTGGTAGGTCTGAAAAAGTTGAATTTTTTTCCTTTACCTCAAAACTTTCCTAATCTCACGAATGCACCTACAATTTTCGAACATAACATTTATGAGTAAAGAAATTCAATCTGCTATGCATTTTATGTAATATGAAGTAATTTTTTTACGATCTTCATACTACCAAAAAGTCATCTAAATTTTGGTGTCTTAATACCGATGCATCAGAGTAGCCTGAAGGACTTAACGATTGCATATAAAAAAAATGGACAAAAATTGCCGATTTTTCATGGGTTTACCTTCATCCGCACTGAAAAAAACTACCCATGCCGCATCAATCATAGTAGCCCATGAGTCAGCAGGCAAAATTTGACAGCTCTATCAGTCGAACTCTAACCGTGATGGCAAAAACAGTGAAGCAACTCCGTTCAGAAGTGTGCGCGTTCAAAGAACGGCACCCCGCCGCGTCGAAAACGAACATCGTGCGGCACTTTGTGGACGCCGTATACGCCCGTTCAGGCATCTACAACATCTTGGCACTATTAGACAACAATCAGAGCATCGAAAGAAAGCCCGGTTCCGGACAGCCAACGACCTGAGCGACAAGAAGCTCCAAAGGATGCTGCAGAGGAAGACCGAGGGAAAAGTAGCTACATCGCTGCGTGCGCTTGGCCAAACAGTGAAAAAGTACCTAGCGGACATGAACATATATGTCAGGAAGCGGAAGTTGCGTCCACTGGTTTCGGAGATGCAGGCAATGACGCAGCGGTAGCGGCTGAATAAGATGGTCAACTAGATTTTCCCGGTGAATCGCGACGTGGCGGTGGTGATGGACGACGAGACCTATCTCACCTATCGTTGGATGGCAACGACTGGCAGGGCACTTCGTGAAGTTCATTTCACACACCAAGTTCCCCAAGAAGGTGCTGCTGTGGCTGACAATCAGCGAGAAGGGGATGTCAAAGCTTCTCTTCTTTCGCTCCGGACTGGCCGTGAACGGGGAAATTTATAGTACGAAATGCCGGCCGGAAGTTGCGTCGTTCATTAAGAAATACCATAAGGGCAAAGACGCGGTGTTCTGGCCGGATCTGGCGTTGGCCCACTACTCGAAGCGATCGTTGGAGGAGATGGAGCAGCTGAATATCAATGTGGTACCCAAGTCGGTGAACCCGGCCAACGTCCCTCAGCTGCGTCGTCGAGAATTTCTGGGCCAATCTGAAGCGTAAGATCTACTTCAACAATTTTGTCACGAAAACTGAGGAGGAATTGCTAAATAAAACGAAGAAAGAACTCAAAAACATGCCTACACGCATGTTCCGGTTAACTGCCGGAAGGCCGCTCGCAAGGGCGTAGAATTGTTTTGCAAGTAAGCTTAAATAATTACGTTCCATGAGAAATTTATCAAAAGCAATTATCTGTCGTAGCTTTTTTTTCATCACCATCAGAAAAAAAGTCATTTTTTTTAATGCAAACGTTAAGAATCAGTCAAAAGAGACGAGCAAATCAATTCAATCAAACACTATTTTTGTCGGGCTGCGTTTGTTTCTGTTCTAGGAAACCTAATTTTACTTGAAATTTTTGTGACGTGATACCGCTCAAGGTATACGAAATTTTTAATTGTTATGAATTTTTTTCTTTGATGACACAAATAATTATGTTATCTTTCCAGTAATTCAAAACCTTTTAGAACACTTCTGTAGATTTTAAATAGTGCAGAAGGAGGAGCCTATGAAACATATTTTTAGTTTGACAATGGTCATGATAAAAAAATTCTTAGGCTTCAGAAGAGCAAAGTTTTGTCGGTTTTCTAAAAGGTTTTCATTAATCGGGTTTGAGCCATGAATTCCAAGCTTCACATATGAGAAATAGTGTCATCTTAAACTTCACAATCATTTATTAAATGGTCACCAACGTGATAGGGGATATGATTAATAATTCCAATGTATGAATTGTATAGAATGGAGCCATACCTGTAGGATTAATTTTGTTACTTCTCTTAACGTAAAGAATTCGGGCAAAAAGTAAGCGTTTGGATTAAAAGGATTTGCTATACTTTCATGACTGGTCGAATATGCTTCATTTTTTGCTTATATGTGATCATACTAACAATTGTATCAATGCAAATAAAGTTCGGACGTACAAGGAATTGGCTACATCAAAATTATTTTTTCCATCATACTTGCATAACTGAATCTGGGCTGCAAAATGGTGAGTCAACAACTGGGAGGGAGCGTGTGTCCCCGCAACATAGTTCTGGTCCTCACAAATTCCTCCCTCATGTTTCTACGGGTCAGGGGGTGACGGGGGCCGCCGGCTAGGGGTGGGGTCCGGGGGTTTTTTTTTTTTGTGTTTTGGGGGAGTTTGGGGGGGGGGGGCGGGGGGGTGTGCCCCCCGGGGGGGGGGGGCAAAAAGCGTCTGTGCTGGGGCCCCCCCGGTGTGTCTCTTTCCCCCCCATTGTGGAAGGGGAAATTTTTTTTATAGTATATAAAATTCGGATCATCCATGGAATTCCCATTTATTGTATAGTAATTTTGAATTATTTTCTTCCCTCGTGGCTATGATATTGCAAGTTCGTCTACAATTGCAGCAGGATCAGCAGGCATGCAGATATTATAAATATAATTGTTATTATAATTTAATATTAAAACATCCCTTCACAATATTTTGATGCTATTTTCAGCTTCGCATTTGCATCGTTGTAAGTTTAGGCACACCTAACTCACGTTATGTATTTGAAAAGATTGGATGGTTTTTTACGTTTTTTACCCTGCTTACACCAAAATAATGGTATTCAGATCGCTTGAAAACTCGACTTTTTTGCTAATCCGCTGTGACGATTCAAGATTGAAAACAAAATTTATGTCTTGCAATACACTAAGCATCTACAAACGTGGACTGTTCAGTGAAATAAGAATACAGGTGCCAATGGGTACATATATAATAATGATAAGCTAGCACCCTCAAGATAATGAACAGGTTCATGTGTTTCCAATTCCAGGGAAACTAAACTCATAAATCATAAAGCCGTTAAACGGCACTGCCGCCAACGGGCTGACGATTATGTCCCGTCTTATCACACAAATAACGACCGTTTAACGGCCTGCAATACGAAATCTAATCTGTTGCGATGAACTAAGTTGATTTGGAGCTTTTGTGGATAGGTAAGTGACAGCTCGTGTTTCATTAAATGTTAGTCATTTGAATGAGGTTTCAATATAATAACCTGTTTTTCAGAGGTCTGAGTTATTGCATGTTATAATAATCATCGAATGAGAAACGTCACCAAGCCAGGCTATTAAAAACTTACAGCTGCTTAGTCTAGCCAGCGTTTAACAAACTTCAATCATTCATCCGGATGTACATCTCACCGTAGATAGGATGAAGAGTAAACATTCCAATAGCTGTTCAAATCTAGCGAAAAGTAAAAACATCATAATCCTCATGCTAATTCCACAAGATCCAACAATGAAAAGTGCAAACCACCCTTCCAAACCAATATTATATTTACAATACACTCAAAGCTAGCGGCAAGTTTCACGAGAGGAAACTGACTCCTTTAAAAAAAAAAAACAAAAAATGTTGAAAAGAGGAAAATTATTTGCATTCTTTTTTCACTCCTATGCTTCACACAGACTTCCGCAGTACCCTTTACGATTCCCCAATGGTTCACATCGATGTCGGTTTTACCTCTCGGCATTCAATTCACGGAAATTTGAATTCGGAGTATGCACATTGTTTGATTGTGTCTGCCTCACGCTTTTGGATCATCTTTATTTCTAGACACATACCTGCCATTGCCAAAGTTTATCTGGGCTTTTTGGCATCACTTGGCTATTGTTAAAAATATCACCTAAAATGAGGAAGATGGATACGTGCGAAACCCGTTCCACGTCAGCGATAATTGTCTAGCTAAAATCTCAAAAGCCTTGTTCGATCCATGGTTTCTGACTCTCTTGGGTAGGCAGAAGTCAATCCAACAAAGGGTATCTACTGCACGCACTAGCCAACCCACTTCAACCAGCGTCTGGGAAGCAGTCTAGAAATAACATCACGTTGAGTCTGTGAGAGGAGAAACAGTCTATCATGCACCACCGGGGAAGAATGGTCGATGGTAATAATAATGTTTAAATTTTCAATATACAATTAGGGTCAAGATTAGACTGGTGGAACTCTTGCAACGACTGCGTTGGGCAGGTTGCATGCAAGATTAGTCAAGATGGAAGGTCTGTGGACATTCCCATCGATTCCAAGGCCCAGGAATATTCCCTACTGTTGGTTCAAAATGGCTCAAATCGGAAATATAAAGGGTGTACCGTTTAAAATCTGCAAACACAAAGTTCATTCTCAAAATTCGAGTTTTTATCCGATTATCACAAAATTTTCAGGGAGTAAAAAGAAACAATTAAAATTAGTTTTGGCATCATTCATTTAACTTATTTCGCCTTTATGTAAGAATGCGCGAAGCTTGGCCTTGATTCCAGTTATAAGGTTCTGTACAACCTCAGAATCGACAGTTTTTTGCATATTAATCCATGCTTTCTTCATTTCTTCTACATTGTCATGGCAACACTTCCCGAGGTAGCAATGCAGTCAATATTCATCGACTTGCTTTACAGTAGGCCGCAACTGATCCATATGTCATGGATGACAAACGCTGTCGAGAAACGTCGGAACAATAGAGATCAGACAATTCCTAGACAGATACAAAGGACCACTGTGTGTAACCCGATGGTGCTACACGTTTGCAGTATTTATTATTCGATGGAATATTGTTAATTTAAAGCTACTTAGTCTACCACAAAACAACTTAAATCACCGTAAACTAGTGTAATTTGAACTTTAACCTTTTGTAACTAATAAATAAGAACCCTTTGAATTCGAAAACTAAACTAAAAATACAAACTTACAGCTGAGCTTACAGCTAACCTACAAAGTGGACGCAATACGATCCCTCTGAATTGTTGATTCCTACACTAAAATTGTACGTGAGGTATATTAAAGGCCCTTTATACGATAAGTAAATATATCTCTAATTTTAGCTTGAAGCTAACATCACCAAAAAGTTGTTTGCTGTAGAGATTTGGTGACACAACCCCACAAAAATCTTCAAGAATTTTATATAGGGTTAGGAATGGAGGAACATTGTAAAACCACGGGATACAGCTGCCAGTCTTGCACGGAACCTGACTTGGCAGATGAGCAATGGGTTGCCTGTGACAAATGTGAGCTTTGGGAACACTTCCGTTGTGCAGGTGTGGATGACTCGGTGAAAGATCAGATATACGTGTGCAAAAGATGCAAGAAGAAGGATTCGTCATCGTCGTCTCGCCATCTAGAAATTCCACCAGCCGATACCAAGTCACACCGATCGTCAACTGCCAAATCCGTTTCCAAGCAGCCCCAGAAAGTCCCCAATCTGGCGTCTAATCTGCAGATATCCCCATCGGTCATACTCAGCACGACTTCCAGTGCCTGTTCTACTCGTCTACGAACTGAAATGAAGCTGATTGAAGAGGAGCAACTTATCAAGGAAGAAGAACTGCAGGCCCACGAAGCAATGAAGAAGAAAACGACGCAAGAAGCTTTGCGTCGACTTGAAGAGCGAAAGGTTCTTATGTAGAAAGAAGCCTGAATCCGTCAATGACAGCTGGATGATGAATAGTCGTTCCGCGAGAAGCAGCAGATGATCAGTGAAAGAGTCGTTAGAAGAAGAAACAAACTATCGTTCGACAACTGAGCGAGTGTGGCAGCCGAAATGGATCGATTCTTGGAATTCTCAGCAAAGGATATTTGACTGGCTGGAAGAATGCCCGTCCGAGGCACGCAATTTGGGCTCGATTTCCGGAAAAATGGCCCCTTCGCCAAGAACGAACAAAAGAGGTCCAAAGAGGAAGGCATGGTAAAGGGGCATTCATCGGTCCCAGCGACATCTCGTCCTTACCCATCCAGCGTACAAGAGAGCAGGTAAACCATGCGCAGCGCGTGAACGAGAGGGGCATCGAGTAGTTGACTGCCACCGTTTCAAATCTTTAAGTGTTGATGAACGGTGGAAAATTGTTGATAAAACGGGGATTTGTCGTACCTGTCTCAACAGTCATGGAAAGTGGCCTATGTAATTCCCTGGCAAGGATGTAGGATCGAGGGCTGCCGTCCAAAACACAATAAACCACTTCAATTTCTCCGTCTTCGTCGCAACCATCCCCCAATATGACTGCAAATCACCTTACGCTAGGAAATGGTCGTCTCTCTATGTTCCGCATTCTTCCTGTGGTCCTACATGCGGAAGTCGTTCCTTTATAGACGAGGGTTCTTCCATTACCCTTCTAGAGAAGACGATCGCTACGTGGCTCGGTGTATCCGGGCCTTCGGAACCGGCTCCATTGCAAGTGGACGGGGTAAGGTAACCCATGAAGAACCAGGGTCTCAACTAATTAAGCTGAACATATCGGAGAAACGTACTGGTACTCGCCACAAACTGTGCCAAGCTCGCACGGTCAGTTGTTTGGTCCTACCTCCGGAAACACTGAAGTACAAGGAGACCTTGCCAACAGTTTCCACATTTACGGAGTCTTCCGTTGGATGACTATGATCAAGTCCAGCCAAAACTACTGATCGTATTGGACAATCTTCATCTGGGCGCTGCACTGAAATTGCGGGAAGGTGGGCAAACGGATCTAATCGCTGCAAAGTGCCGTCTGGAGTTGGAGCATTTTCGGGTGTGTGGATGGCTCATCAAAGCAAACAGCAGTGAGTGCAACTTCCATGCTTCTGCACTATCAGATCGGGACCTTCAAGCTCAACGACCAACTACGAGGGCTACTTTGCGTTGGAAGACACTGGTGTAACCGGACCCTATGATGTATTGGAGTCAGAGGAGGATAGTCGAGCTAGAAAACTTCACCGAACAAATGACCAGGCGGACCAATCGGGGCTTCGAGACTGGTCTTCTATGGCGGGACGAGAATCCGTCAGTTCACATTGTCATCTCTGGTGACATCAAGGAGAGATGTTCCACCAACTGTTCATTCGTAGGGAGGACCACCTGGCGCAGTGGTTCCTCTGAAGGGATAGTCCCTTTGAGCAAATCCAGGTTTTCGTCATGGACGTAGCCACCTTTGGCGCCACTTGTTCGCCCGTTTCTGCAGCAGTACACGTTGAACACATCAATGCGCAGGAGTTTTCTGACCGTTATCCACGTGCATAATAAAAACCAATATTATGTTGATGATTACTTGGATAGCTTCCCGACTGTCGAAGAGGCGGTTGATGGCGTTAAGGAAGTGATATTTGTTCATACAAGAGGAGACTTCGAGATTCGGAGGTTCCGCTCGAACTCGCTTGAACTGCTTCATGGGGATAGAGCAAATGACTGCTGACGGTCCGATGACTCTGATGCTCGAAAGAGAAGAAGCGTACGCATCTGTCCAGGGGATGAAGTAGCTCTCCAGGGAGTGATTCGTGCTATCGTAGATGCGGTACACGTCCCTACCAATAGAGAAGTGTTGAGGGTCGTCGCCCCACTGGGGCTGATCTCTCATTTTCTCGTTCACGGGAAAATAATTATTCAAGGAACATGGGCTTCCAGAACAGGCTGGGATGAGCCAATAAACGAAGACTTCTATCGAAAATGGCGCCAGCGGGTGGACCTTTTCCCGGTGCTGGATAAACTGATGATACCACGTTGCTACTTTTCACCGTTCCCAGATACATTGGAAGGCCTGCAAGTCCATGTTTTCGTGGACGCCAGTGATACCGCTTATTCGTACGCCATATACTTCTGACTGGTGAAAAACGGTAACATTCAGCTGTCACTTGTGGGAGCAAAAAACAAGGTGGCTCCTCTGAAGACGCTTTCAATCCCAAGGCTCGAGTTGAAGGCAGCAGTGTTAGGAGTTCGCTTTCATGCTTCGATTCGGGGCTATCATACCTTCCCAGTTGCTCAACGTTTCCTCTGGAGTAACTCCACAACGGTATTAGCCTGGATTCGTTCTGACCATCGCCGTTTTCACAAGTTTGTGTCGGTTCGTATCAGAGAGATTTTTACTCTAAGTGACCCGCTTGACTGGAGATGGGTACCACCGAAGTTGAATGTTGCGGATGTTGCTACGAAATGGAAGACCGGGCCGAACCTGGAATCTAATAGTCCTTGGTTTCGAGGACCTGAATTTCTGCGCTATGATGAGGAGTCTTGGCCGCAACAACCCTCCGTAGCTACAACTCATGAAGAAGTGCGAAAAAAAAAAAAAAAAGGTTCAGGTACACTACAATCTCCCAACGCTGTAGGAGTATTCCAGGTTCACCGAATGGAAAAAGTTGCAGCGAACCATGGCGTACGTAATTCGGTTCATCGATAACTCGCGCCGAAAGAACATCGGTCAGAATCTGCGCATTAATGTACTCATCCAGGGAGAGTTGTCCAGATTCGAAATGCTGCTGTTGAAAAGGGCGTTAAACTATGCTTATCCAGAAGAGAGAACCAGACTGGAAGAAACTCGAGGTAGTCCGGATAATCGTCATCACAATGTGTCTAATTCGAGTCCCATCTATTAAATCTGGCCTTTCATGGACGAGCAAGGGATCCTTCGGATACGTGGTCGCATAGGTGCTGCGTCGTACGTACCATTCGAAGCCACGTATTCTGCTATTCTTTCAAAATGTCATCCAGTAACAGCACTCACTACGGATTGGTACCACCGTCGGTTTCGTCATGCCAACCGCGAGACCGTGGTGAACGAAATGCGGCAGCGCTTCGAAGTGGCCAAGCTGAGATCTCTTGTGCAAAGGGTTGCAAAAAACTGCGTGTTCTGCAAGATCTCCAAACCCATTCCCAAAGCCCCAGTAATGGCACCTCTCTCCATGAAAAGGTTACAGCCATTTGTACGTCCGTTCACATTCGTTGGAGTGAATTACTTTGGACCAGTACTCGTCAAAGTGGGCCGTAGCTAGGTGAAACGCTGGGTCGCATTATTTACTTGCCTTACGATTCTAGCTATGCAAATGAAGGTAGTCCATAGCTTGTCTACGGAGTCATGTGTTATGGCTATACGGAGGTTCATGAGTCGTCGTGGATCATCTGCAGTGTTCTACTCCGATAATGGCACCTGCTTTCAAGGGGCCAACCGGCAGCTTCAGGAGGAGATCGCCATAAGCAATGAGGACATAGCAAACACCTTCACGAACTCAAACACTGCCTGGAAGTTCATCCCTCCTGCAGTCCCACACATGGGTGGAGCGTGGGAGCGACTCGTCAGTTGGGTAAAGATAGCAGTCGGATCAGCTCTGGACACTCTTCGAAAGACCAATGACGAGACCCTGGAAACCATCATCTACGGCGCAGAAGCGTTGGTCAATTTCAGACCACTGACGTACATCCCTCTTGAGTCAGCGGATCAGGAGTCGTTGACGCCAAACCACTTTCTGCTGCGCAGCTCGACGGGTAACAAAGTACTTCCACCAACCGAAGCTAATAGCTACGCAGCTCTCCGTAGTAGCTGGAAACTGGCCCAGTTCATCATCGAGGAGTTTTGGAAAAGGTGGATCAAGGAAAACTTGCCGGTAATTACTCGCCGATGCAAACGGTTCGAGGGCGTAAAAGAGCTAGAAGAGGGGGACCTTTGGGGGAGTTTTGGAAAGTAGTCGGGCGATCCAGTGGATCCGTGGACGCATCGAAAAGATTATCGTAGGACGTGATATAAGAGTTCGCCAGGCGTTGGTGCGAACGACAAATGACATTGTACGGCGTCCTGCCGTCCGGCAAGCAGTGTTAGACGTGAGAGAGCTTTGTAAACCTATGAAGCCTTCAGGAGATCCGGAAGAACACCAAGGTTTACGGGCAGGGGTATGTCACGACAAAACTTCCCGAGGTAGCGATGCAGTCGATATTCATCGACTCGCTTTACAGCAGGCCACAACTGATCCATATGTCATGGATGACAAACGCTGTCGAGAAATGTCGGAACAATAGAGATCAGACAATTCTTAGACAGATAAAAACGACCCTTGTGTGTAACTCGATGGTGCTACACGTTTGCAGTATTTATTATTCGATGGAATATTGTTAATTAAAAGCTACTTAGTCTACCATAAAACAACTTAAATCACCGTCAAACTAGTGTAATTTGAACTTAAACCTAGAGTAAGTAATAAAGAAGAACCCTTTGAATTCTAAAACACAACTAAAAATACAAACTTACAGCTGAGCTTACAGCTAACCTACAAAGTGGACGCATTACGATTCCTCTAAATTGTTGATTCCTACACTAAAATTGTACGAGAGGTATTTTAAAGACCCTTTATACGATAAGTAAATATATCACCGACAAACCGACATGAATGACAATAGAAAATGTCTTAATATTTCTGTTCAAATCATATTACTGACATCTATCTTCGTGTTCGCTGAGAACGTTTATTGAAGCCACTAACACGCTTGGGAACTTTATAAGAAGGTTCATGTCTGAGCAATTCTGGACACATTTATTTGATCTAGATACAATTATTCTATAGGTTTTGACAGGTGGGATCGCTGCTCATATGAATCGGTCGTTATGGATACTTGATCAATAGTGAATATTGAGTTTCATGTCGGTTTGTCGGTGAATATATCTCCAATTTTAGCTTGAAGCTAACATCACCAAAAAGTTGTTTGTTGTCGGTGACACAACCGCACATACATTCTTCACTACTTTAGGTCGCTTTAGAAGGTGCTCCTTTATAATGGCCCAGTATTTTTCTATTGGGCGCATTTCTGGAGTGCTTGGGAGGTACAGATCTTTCGGCACGAAATCGACATCACTTGCCATCATCATCATGCATGAGGCCAAATCTGACCAGAAGATCGTCGGACCGTCGTGAGCCTTCAGGAGAGGGAGAAACCGCGTTTGGAGACATTCTTCCAAATACATCTGTCCATTCATGGTGCTTGCGGTAACGAAAGGTGTACTCCGCTTTCCGTAAGAACAAATCGCTTGCCAAATTAAGAACTTCTTGGCGAGCTTCGACATCTTCTGTGTCCGGAGGTTCTCGGGAACATCACACTTATCCTTGACAGTCACATATAGGTTTCCTGGAATCTGGTTGAAGTCCGCCTTCGCATATGTCTCGTCATCCATTACGCAGCAGTGTGGTTTCGTTAACTTCTGGTCGTACAACTTCCGGGCACGGCTTTTTGCGACCGTATTCTGTTTCTCGTCACGGTTTGGGGACTTCTGAACCTTAAACGGTTTGGGGACTTCTGAACCTTAAATTCGGCATGAAAATCTTGCTCACATATAACTTTTTAGCCACATCTTGAACTGAGGCGTTCGGTTTCCGTTTAAAGGCCCCAACCACGCGTTTGTAATCGTTCTCGTTGGCTTGACGGCTTTTTTTTCCGGATGTTCGCTTCTGATCTACAGTCAGACGTTCTTTGAACCGTTTTAAGGTGTGGCCCATTTAATATTGGAACAAACATTTTTGACTCTTACAGCAACCCTAGTGGTCGGATTTGTAAACTATGACATCTTATGTGTTCCCTATAACAATGACAACATCAGAAGTCATTTTTCGCGGTGCAGTTCGAACATGTTTCAGAGAAATACAAAATGGAAGAAGAAAGAAGAAAAATAATCGAGTGCAATCATTTGGAAAACCCTTCGTGGTCTGGGCCAAAACTTGTTAAAGTTTTGGGTTTTCCCGAAATAAAGTGTGGCGTGTTTTGAAAAAGTACAGAGAAACTTTGTCGACAGATCGCAAGCCTCAAAGCAAGCGTCGGGCGGGTACTGTCAACCGTCAACTGCGGAACAAAGTCATCGAGAACATTAAGGCAAACCCCAACTTCTCAGACCACGATTTGGCCAAAAAGTTTCGCGCCGCACGCAGTACTGTGCAACGGATTCGTCTTCGGGAAGGCTTCAAGTCATACCGTGCCTGTAGACAACTAAATAGGTATCAAAAGCAGAACAATGTATCAGAATCCGTGCCAGAAAACTGTATGATCAGGTGTTGACAAAAATCAATGGCTGTCTCCTCATGGATTATGAAATCTATGTAAAGGCCGATTTCAACAGCTACCAAATATTTTACTTGGCTACGGCTCGGGGAGATGTTCCTGCAAAATTCAAGTTTGTGTTTGCAGATAAATTTGCACGTAAATACATGATTTGACAAGGCATCTGTAGCTGCGGTAGACTGACCAAGGTTTTCATCACATTTAATTCAGGGCTGTACAGAACGGAATGTCTCCAAAAGCGAATATTGCCATTCATCAGATCCTACAATGAACTTTTCATGTTTTGGCCAGATCTTGCAAGCTGTCATTACAGTCAAACAATGCTACAGTGGTATGAAACAAACGGGATTCAGTTTATACCGAAAGAACTCAACTCACCAAACTGTCCCCAGCTCAGACCGATAGAGAGATTTTGGGCTATTATGAAGAGAAAGCTGAAGGTGAATGTCAGTGCCGTCAAAGGCATCAATGAATTGAGAACCATGAGAATAATGTGCGCTGGTTTATGAAACGTGTTTCGGGAAAGATCCGCAAATGTCTTCGAAATCAAGATTTTTTTTTTGTATTTTCCCTCTGTTCTTTCGTCGCCATTTTGAAAACTTTTTTTGCGCACCTGATGAAATCAACTCTTGGAGTGATAACAATACACATTTAACTATGGCTACGTAAAATTTCAATTATTTACCCAACAGATCAAAAGCAATTTGAGTGTGTAAATAGTAAAATAGTTAGTAGAATGTAGTTGTTCAAATTACAATTTTACGAGAAATAAAGAGTCTGCATCGAGCATCGGATGTGAACGGTTATGTCGATGATTTGTTGCGCATTGTTTTGCTATCGGGCGTATCGCGTTATCTGTTGTTTCGGTTATATATTTTTTGGTGGCGCGAATGATTGAGTGAGCACAGAAAAAAGAAAACAATAAAGCTGCATCTCGATGAGATGTGGTGTTCTGTCGGGTGTGGTGGGCCTATGGTGGAGGCCGCCTGGTCACCATGTCTTGGAACAAGTAAACCACCGATCCAAAATTTCTAGCGTTAGTACTAATTACCCTGTTTTGTTTTGTTATTTGTTAATTTCAGAGTTGCACAAAATCAAATCTAGAATTTAATTTCTGATAGCGTTTCAAAATTTTGGTTTTTGTTCTTGGTGAGTGTGAACTTTTTAGTGGAATGCCTGTAACGAGAAAATGAGAAGAAAGATTAGTAATTTATGTTTGATTCCAACTACCTTTATTGCTTATTTTGACAGATACGCGTATTTTGGATGTTGTTGTTTGTTTGTACGACAATATTGGACGAAAGAGACAAAAACAGGAGGAGGTGTCTCAGGAACGTCACCAGGTTAATACTTTGAAGCCTCTGATGGATGACCATAACCGAAACGATGTCTCGTTTGATTATCTCTGTAATAAAATAATAATTTCAGTGCTTTATTAACAAGACCTGCAGCTCTAGTTGAACAGAGGTTCTCGTTGTATAATAATTTACATGTTCTATAATATGTATAACTATTTATCGTGATATTTTTTTCTTTAAAAGCTCATGGCTCCTGAAGGGGTGCCACGTCTAGCTCTTCTGTTATGAACCGCGAAGAAGCACCTTTTGTATGATGGAGTAACGTAATTAGCTTCATTTTGTGTCGTCCGTTGCTCCTTGATGGGAGAAGCAATCGACCACGATTAAATCTTTTCGAAGAATGCTTGTTGTTGTTTGCTTAAGTATGATGATTTGATGTTTAAGTATGATGGTGTCCATCAATTTTTGTTTCCATTACTTTTAGCAGGAATGGTTTGTTGCTTAAAGGGCTTGTTTTGGAGAACTTTTATCTTTTTTGGGGATAAAAATCAGTCGAACTTATCGCCACACTGCCAAAATGTAACATAATTCTAAGCTTGCTTTGTTAAGTTTGGTAAGAACGGGTGTTGAAATGGCCTTACCCTTATGTACAGGAAACATTCTATCCCTACCCGGTGATTCGAAGGGTTCAAAAGAGTAAATTGCCCATTCAACTTTTCTTTCGGTAAACATTTTTTTAGGTAAAAAAAAACTGACAGAAATTTACATAGTGGCTGTTGCAGTTTGAAACATGGAGCAAAATATAATGTAATAAAAAAGGAGGACAATTTGAAACATTTGCTACCCGTTTTTGAAAATCCTGCAAGGCAAACCCATTTTTTTAACCTGTTCATATTCAGATCTGTATGGGAGCAAAAGCAGGACATTTCTAAGTAAAAAAAATTGAACTTCTTATACTGATGGCACGTAGTTCACATTTTTCGAGTGGTGTATAAATGAAGAAATTTTGTTCGAGAATTCTGTTTGAACGAAAATTATAAGTGTTGAAAAACCATTCACTTCAGCGCAACGCTCTCATTTTTCAAAATTTTGCAATGACAACCGGCATTGAAAAGAGAAACTTAGTCCTACGTTAAACAAAGGATTTAGAATACAAAAGCGGGTTTGTATGTAAATGTAAGCCCCAGTTTAGACTGACTTTTTCATCTACCTCAATTTGCAAGTCAACTCCGTCCAAAAACAAATTCGCTCAACAAATGATTGAGCAACGGATTAATAACACTTGGATTTGTCTAAAAATAGAACATATCCTACATCCATATTGGTTCATCTGAACTGAACGTAATTTTTTTCCATCGGCTGGCTAATTGATATACCGAAAAATATGTTCATAATCAAAGGTAAGTACGCTAAAACCAAGCAAGCAACAATTGGCTTGCTCGAATCTTTTTCAAAGCAAGCGTTGACCACTCTTGGGCTTCAAGCGGTACTTTATCTGTCAAGCATCCTTTTTCCATCGATATCGATTCTTTATAAGCGAAAAGTGGAAAATAAACACGAAAACTGCAACGTGTTGAATGCCATTCACCAGAAAATCCAACAAATGCATCGTTGACAAAGGCTCAACGAAATGAGCAAGATGATTCGATAAAGCTTTTACACTAATAGTACAGTATGATATAGCAGTTGTGTCCAGTTTTGTCCCATTTTTTTTGCTCTTCATATATCGTCCACCCGATAAAAGTCCTCGGATGGATAAGCTCGGCTGCTCACATATGTTGAAGAAAAATTGAACCCTGAATATTGAATGAAGTGGAAATGTTGGCTTACGGTGCTGTTATGGTGATGGCGATGGTGCCCGGGCAAAGAGTCATCGTTCCACATTCCATCTACCCTACATATACATATCTACGTTACGTATTGAAACAGTTCTGCTGCAATTCCACAGTTTCACTTAGCTATGATGCACTCCAATGGGACTATTCTCACGAGACGAAGAGAAAACGCTTTACGATGGAATGAACGGGGTTGGGGGGCCCCTTTTGCCATATTGGTTTTTAATTGGTTCTAATAGAGAGGGAAATGATATTTCGATAGTGATTTCCATTGCCCTTGTTCGGCTATTCTAAGCAGAGAAATTGAAAATCACTCAGCATGAATGTTGCACTTCGTCCTTTCTGCACCCTGCCAGTCTGTGTCTATTAAGCCGGAGATCATTGGATTAAATCGGTTTTGTCGAACAATTATCGATTGCTTGGTATTTGAGGTTCGTATGTTTGCTACATTATTTCAAGCAATCTGGTTCTCAGCAGAAGAAAGTGGCATTTTCTTTCTTTAATACTCTGCTTTTGAAGAGAAAAAGAAACAAATGAACTCTGTTGCATTTAATTCTTTTACCCGAATCCTTGAAACCTTACTTGTTGAACTTCTGGGTTTTGCAACTTACGAGAGTATTCAATCATGATGAAAAGGAAATTGCTAGCAGTCTGCAGCTGCAAACGAGAAATCTGAAACAATAGGGGCTTCTTCAAAGAGTTTAAACTTTGAAACAAAGAGGATGATGCAACATCCGGATTAGGGGTTTACATCAAAAGTGGAAAAAGTAATCTCCCATGTGGCGCTGCATGGTCTTTGAAGTTATAAGAAAACATTTTTGCTGTGCTTTGTTTGCATTATGCTGACAATGTAACACAATAACCTGGCAGAAGAAATTTGCTTTCTGCGGAGCCGCAGAGCTATTGTATTCAAATTCAGAACAAACTGAATGTGGAACATTTTAGTGATTTATTGGAACAAACTAAGTAGAGCACTATTGAGGAATGCGATGAGTATTTTTTTGTTGATGGAGTCCTAGAGCTACAAATATATGTATCTTGAATATTATGTAGTGACACGGAAAAACGTGGTGGAATGTGCAAGCCACGAATGGCTTCAGAAAGTATTTGAAACCGTTTAGCTATTTTAGTTTTTTATTTGTAATTATTGTTAAGTGTAATTTTTATTTATTGTAAAAGACTTACTCAATTTTTATTTGTTGAAGATGATATGATGATATATACTACTCTCAGTAGTAAGTCTGATAGCAATAGGCTCTCCTCTCTGTTCGACTTGATCAAACTGTAATAACCACTGATTGTTCTAATCATACCATTGTATGGAGTGCCAAAAACGGGTTGGGTGGATGGAAAGGCAGAATTACTTATACGTATCCATGGGGGTATTAAAAATCTCCTTTCAACAACAAGATTAGTAAACTGTTTAAAAAGTGAGCTATCTAACATGATGGACGGAGAAAAGAGCTCACCCTCAATTCGTTTAGCAATCGGGAGTTGGCATTCCCACACTCCCCATCCAGTCCGCTTTAATCGCGTGCCCCGATGGTCCCTCCTGTTCCCCGTTATATGTTATTTAATATTTAGTAAATTTTGTTGTGGTCATTTGATTGGTTACCTAGTGTTAGAAAAATTGGCTGAAAGTAAAATTGGTTAGGGTTATATACCGTTCCTTACTTATTGCTTCAATTTCCCTATGATGTAGGATAAGGGTTGCCTTCTCGGTGTGTTATATGGTATTGCTCGCGGTCGTGTGATAAGAAAGAGGACAGGAGAAAGGAGTGAAAGCATTTGTAATTGGTAACATGCTAAGCGCATGTGAGATTTTCATGGCCGTTTTTTCTCACAACGGCCGTTCAGAATGGTTCGACGGATGCATATGAGAGATCATTCCCGAATAATGTTCACTCATTGTCTCAATCACGTTTAGTTATAGAAGACAAGAAACATTTTACTACGTGCTACATTTATCATGTTTTACCTTCGGAAACTCATAACAGTGAACAGCCATTAACGAATGAAAAATTTGAAGAAGGTAAAGGATTCAGGTAGGTGCTTACTTTAAATTTTGATACTTTTGTTTTTTAAATTAAAAAATAACAATGTCCGTATATTATTCACAAGATTTAGAGACTTTTCCATTAATAAATTTGAAATCTTAAGAAACATGATTGCAAAATTTAGTAATGCCATGTAATAAAAAACAACTACTTCATTCTTAACTCCAGATCATACAGACTCAAATTTTATAATAGAGCTATGAACAACGGAAAACTTAATGTGACAACCTGTGGACCAGTCTTTTCTCAGTCGTTTCTCCAAACATTTACAAAATACATTACTAATTAATTATGTTTTTATTGCGCACAGTGACATGCTCTTGGGTGACACCATTTCCAGCCAGGACCTCCTCAAACCGTACATTTTGACTCATTTGTTCCTTATCGTTTTTATCAGGAGTGCAATCATACATTATCGAAACATATTTGGCAGCTTAGAGATCGTTGATTATCTGCATTTTGATTGTGGTTCCTAGTATCTGTTTATTTCGTTCTGGATTTTAGGTGAGAAGTTGCTCAATCCACATTTTTTTTGCTTTCACGTGAGGCATATTAGCTGCCAGCAAAGGATGGTAATAACTAACCAGTTTCAAAGTGTTTAGACATATTGCATCTTCAGAATTTTCTCCGTTCATCATCAGAAAAGCAAAATTGTTGTGAGTGCAAAAAAAATTAACGTCCACAATCACATTCAAAATGCTCCGCAATTTTTTAAATTTTGATTTGAATGTTCAAATGTTAGTCAGTGATGATTATTTTTCCTAATTGAAGAGAGTTCTTATAACTTTTCAATTTCTTTTTTTTCCTACTTGAAGAGATTTCCCATAAATTTTCCATGTCATGTACATGTCCCGATGCTGGTTTGAATTTTCATGGATATGAATGTACGGGTTGAGATGCTTCCAGTCGTTAAATCTGTTTTGGAAATTCGAGAATACTGTTGTTTTAACTTTCGTGTGAAAAAACAAGCAAGGGAAACAGAATAATGTGTTTTTAAAGCGACCTACAGCATCCAATGCCTTATAATATGCTCACTATTCTTCAAAATTTTGAAAAACCATTTCTTATCAAAATGTCATCCATCATCAGCGATAGGAAACATTAGTGTGGCAATGTTAAAATCATTTATATTTTGTAAAAAAATATTTAAGGCAAACAATTCTTATTCACCTGCAGTTTTTTCCAACGGTTTGCTTTCAAAAATTTACGCAGTAAATTGAAAAAAAAAGTTTGAGTCCGGATGTCTGTTCTCTGTAGTACATATTGCTACCTGTATAAAAAAAACAATACCACAGACAATACGATTAACATTTTGATAATAAAAAAAAGCAATTAAATGAATTAAAAATATGGCAATATAGCAAAACAATAAGTTTAACTGTTACCTTATTGTTGAAAGCAATAGAATCTAAAGTATCAACTTTTCATTTCACTGTAGTTTTCCAAGAGATTCTGTCATATTTTTAATGTGATTTATATCAGAGTACACCTTATGTTATTATATTTGCTACAATTAAAATTATATGTGTTGGGTTTAAACACTCATATACAGAACAAAAAAAAAGTGTTCTTTCATTCATAAAATTCAAATTCATATTGAAAGTAGTTGAGAACTGGTTGATCCCCCCATTTCAAACTTTAACCCAAAATCGATTGGCGCTCGATTGTAAAGGATTTTTTAGAAGCACTTGCGACAAATCTCTTGAACTCAATATTTTTCATAATTATAGAACAGGAACTCTTTCTTTTGTAAATTTTCCAAAGATTTTCAAAGTTTGAAACAATTAAATTGTAAGATATATTTCCAACCGATTGCTGCAAAAATTTCGGAAATCTAACGTGAAATGACTGAGTTATTGGTGTTCCAAAGTAGACCACTTTTCGCGACGCTCTCATTTTTTGTACCCGTAAAGTGTACCTCTTTAGATAAAACAAAGGCGTAGTCTACGTCGAACATTCTTTTGTTTACAAAAAAGTGAATGTTTGGAAGATTTTATAATATGCAAACAACTTCAGCGTTTTCTTTCTAAGAGAATTCAATAACTTGTGAGCAAATCTCATGAGCGGAACCAATTGAAACATTTAAAGTATTTGAATGTATGAAATTCTTTCCATAAAACTTAATTCAGCAAGTAAATAGAAATATTAGATATTAGAAATATTTTTAAACATCTCAAATCATTGTAGATAAACGTGTTCTAGTAAAACTATTTTGGTATTTTGTAGCCATTCCGAGATTTGAAAAAATTATTTTAATCAATTTTAATTGTGTAGTTAGTTCATCAATTGTAATTTCATCGCTGATTAATTTCATCCTTGTTTACGGTATACACTCTTTTCACTAAATTAAGGGTTGTCCCAAGTAGCACACAAAACATCTTTAATATTCAACACTTGGTTTTCAAGTTTTATTTTAGTAAATCTGCAGTAACAAAAAGCATATTTTGTTACAGCAGAGTTTATTTCACGTATACGATATACTAGATATTTCATTGGTGTTGCTTAAATGGTTTGCCAAGACCATTCAAAACAAACATTGAAGTTAGTCGAGACCTGTTTGTCTTTGTGAACTTGCAGCTAAGTAAACTTAATCATGACGTTGCATATTTAATATTTTCCAGTGTATGTGATGTTTATTATGGAGTATTTTTCACCTACAGTGCAACATAACAAATAATTTACACTCGTGTTCCAATGAAGCGTTCTGATACTTAATGTTTTCAAAATGCGTTTTTTGAGCCATATGCGCAACGTAATGAGAACGCAATATAAAGTCAATGAATAACGTTACGTTCTTGCAACGTTCAATTGCACATTACCACAACAGTGATACCGATTGAAATATATCCGAATGAAATGCACACTACCGACCACATGTGTTTTGATATGATTGAAAAAATAATCAATTCATAATCTGATCAAATTAGGTATAAGTTGATTTCTAGAGGTTGTTGTTATTGTAAAGGTCTAACAAAGAAAATGACTTGAAGTGTTCATTATGCAACTTCTATCAGCTATGATTTTCATAGTAGTGGCTATTACTATTAACTTTTAAACAAGGATCACTCAAATAGTGACAGCATAATATTTGAATTTTTGGCTGCACTAACTAATTAATATAAATAAAATAGCTACCTTCATAAAGCTGAAATAAATTATCTTCCCAATCAAAATAAACAGTTGTGAGATAACTAGTTGTGCGTAATGAACATAAGCTGTTACGTTTTTAAATTAACTCTGCCAACTGTTTACATAAAAGCAAAATCAATGATTTCACAAGAAACCCTTGGACCCAATTTAAAGGACAATTTTTTTGCTATGTTCCCAACTACCACCTAATGTATTCATCACATAGTAAAGCTTTGGCATTGGTAAAATTTCCAATGTATCAGTACTTGATTGTACTTTTTTTTCAAATAGCTTATTTAAATCAAAACCCAAGCAACAATATCTGTAAAGTAGGGATTGTAATGTTTGAATATGGAATAAATAATCGAAATAGCGAAAATAATCATAATGAAGTTGTTCAATAAATTTGTTACGTGAAATTTTTTTGTGAGCTAAGCAAATAAATCTTCAACTAACAATAAAATAAACTTTATCAAGATTGGTTTTAACGACCAACATAAATTATGAGACAAAGTGTTCGTCTTTTAAAAGTAAGTTATTTAACTTCTCGTGGTTCAGAACAGGAGACGACTTATTAAGCTCCTTTAAGCAATCATATGATTGAATATATAAGGCTAGTGGTTTTTCGCCATAAACAATGCAATTTAATAGTTTCAATGAATTGCACTATAAGTTTTACATGTTAAGAACGGTTTGATATTTTCTACCTTTGCTAAGATAACTTCACTTAGAAACAGTTGTGTATACAGTTGTGTATACAGATATACACAAAAAAAAAAACTCTCTCTCAAAATACGTCTGTCGCTACCAGATTTACTTTATTTTTAATATGTTTGCAAAAAAAAATATCATAGAAGTATTTCATGTGTTAACAATAGTCTCGATTTTTTTGGCCGGTGGTGTATTTGGTTTGTTCGCAGTCGCAATATGCCACAATTTTGCAATACAAAAAGATATTTTTGTGGGAAAATTCTTTTTTCCCGGAGGATTTATTCTAGGGCGTTTATATTTTTCGTAGTAGAACAGAATATTGATCCATAAATCCGAAAGCGTTTAAAAATAAACTTATTTCAACACGATTTTCAGATCATTTTACTTCTCAATATTTTTATCAGGAATATTTGGTTGATAACGATATCCATTAAAAAAAAAATTATCCTCACATTCATTTAAACATCGGCATCATTGCACTTTCTTGCAATGCGATTTACTATATTTTTAAGTTTTACAAAATGCTATTGCAACTCTGTAGAACCAGTGTCAAGTTGCAAATAGGCTCCACCCTTGCGCTTTTTGCGTTGCTGTTGTGTATGATTTTGCGGTACATAGCCAAAAAAAACAATCCCTAATTTGTTTCAAGAGAGATTTTTATGCTCTATTGAAACAAGTTGTGCTACTTGGGTATGACACATTGTGAGTCTCGAAATGCGCTACTAAAGTCAGTTCTTCAAAAGCAGAAACACCGAGACAATATGGACCCTACATTGAAGGAAGGTTGAAGCACTTCTAGATCAAAAAAAGGATGATAGAGGGTGTTTCGATCAAAATTTGGTCGACTTAAACTTGATGCATTTCCTTTCATCGTGCATTAACAAAATTGGCATACCCCTCATTTTGAAGATGTGTGCGTCTAGCATCATGCGTTTATTTTGATTATGAGATTAGCACTACAGTTATCAAAATATCGTCGAAGGAAGAGAAGCAACGCATCAAAATTTTGCACGTGCATGGCGAAAATCCAAACTTCTCTCACGCAAAGTTGGCGAAATTGTTGAATGTGGCTAAATAAACTGTTACCAACGAATTAAAAGTGTTCGGTGAACGTTTGTCGACAGCCAGGAAAGCTGGCGACAAGAAGAGTTGCCCGCTGTTTCGAGCGGAACCCCAACCTTTACGTCCGATATGACGCAAAGAAGCTGGGAGTGGCACCTTCAACCGTGGATAG
Source organism: Aedes koreicus (assembly GCA_024533555.2). Lineage (NCBI taxonomy): Eukaryota > Metazoa > Arthropoda > Insecta > Diptera > Culicidae > Aedes > Aedes koreicus. The sequence continues at coordinate 307,767 of JAHHFK020003649.1, forward strand.
AGCTAAAAAACGAGCTGGACTGTCGACTAACAAGAAAGTGGTGACTCCAAATCGCGACGATAAACAAAACACGTCGGCCAAAGCACGATAGCGAAAGTTGTACATGACGATGCTGACGAAGTTTGATTGCGTGGTAAAGGACGATGAAACTTACGTCAAGGTAGACTTTAAACAGCTTCCTGGACAGGAATTTTATACGGCAACCGGACAGGGAAAGGTGGCAGATATTTTCAGGCCCATTAAACTGTCAAAGTTCGCGAAGAAATATTTGGTTTAGTAGGCCATCTGTACCTGTGACTTGAAGAGCAACGTTTACGTTGCGACCGGAACCGTGAACCAGGAAATTTATCAGAGCGAGTGTCTACAAAAACGTCTACTGCCTTTCTTGAAGCGACACAATTGTTCAGTTCTATTTTGGCCGGATTTGGCATCTTGCCATTACGGAAAAAAGGCCATGGAGTGGTATGCTGCCAACAACGTTCAAGTGCTGCCCAAGGACAAGAACCTTCCCAACACGCCAGAGCTCCGCCCAATCGAACAATATTAGGGTATCGTCAAGCGAAACCTTAAGAAGACTCAAAAAGTTGTTGTGAGCGAGAAACAGTTCAAGGCAAACTGGCGTTCTGTGGCGAATAAAGTGGACAAGTAGACTGTACAAAATCTTATGACAGGTGTTAAACGAAAGACCCGGCAATTCACATTCTTAATTCTTAAAAAGAAAAAGAATTTGACATATTAATAAAAACTTTGTTCGACTCACACACATCATTGTTTGACCAAATTTTGATCGGAACACCTTGTTTCTTTACATACGAGGCTTATTGCGTGCGAAAGTAACCTCAAAACGGGCGTGAATCTTCAGTCAATCTGAAATGGGTAACTGGATCTGCAATAGAGCTGGCACTTTCAAACTCCCAGATTAAAACTGCTTTCAATGGTCATATAAAAAAAACCTATGCAAACAGATTTGTTCCATAATACCACTGCCGACCGGTGGGTATTACATTGGAACACACACACACCACACACACACACACACACACACACACACACACACACACACACACACACACACACACACACACACACACACACACACACACACACACACACACACACCATTTCTCATTCACCTGTATCCACAACCGTTGCTTTAGCATTTACTGCAGTGTGTTCAGCAAAATTTTCATCTGGATGCAAGGCGGGAGCTGAGTTTAAGGGAAAAAAATCAAAGTTCAGATCAATAGCACACAATACACAAATTTGAAATTATCAAGAGTTTCATTATTTCTTCCAGGTTCCACATCATAAAGACAGGAGCTCGTGACGGGGGATAACCCCGCCAACGGGCCGGTATATACCGTTTATTACATGTAATGATTATATTATAATGTATAACTATTATATTCTTCTACTATATAATATATACTGAATATATACTGATTGGGAGGGAGCATTATTCGAGCGGATTTTGGACGATGGAGTAGTGCGGTTACCGGTTTCTAGGAGGAAATGAATAGGATTTTTGTCATCCTGCTGATTCGATTGTGGTGCTGCGTATTCTAGCTCAAAAATTTCAGTAATTGAGGCGTTCTTCTTAATAAACTATTCTGCGGAAATCTTTATAAGTAATGCGAATTGGGGTATCGTATCGTTGGTATGAGATTCTTAAGCTCCCGCGGGTTTTGCGTAAGTAACGGGTGTTCAATAAAAAATGAGAATGATTTCAATACTTTTCTGTAATTAAAGTAAAGAGCGTAAATTTTTTTTCTCTCCAAGAGAATTTCTCTTGGATGGACTCCCTAGAAATGGGTGGCATGTTTCTTTTTGCTCGGATGCTGTCAGTTCAACCGAAGATGGCGTCGAAACAGCATGGTCATCGTGGAAAAACGTTTACGGTAGACCACTTTCGAGACGAAAACGTGCCCGTAAGTACAGTTTACCGGATCCTGGCATCCTTGAGCGTGGAGCGGAAGACCGGTAGCGGCCGTCCGGCGAAGATAATGACGAAGAAGAAGAAGAAGGAAACATTGAAAAAGCTGTTCGACAACAAAGACGGAACGAGTTTGCGTGTCGCCGGCCGAAAATATCACTGCTCCTATACCTTGATTCACCGAACCCTCGAAATGGAGGACAGCATCTGTCGGAAGAAGACTCGGTCCTCCGAGTACTCGGACAAGCAGATGGCGACCGTGAGATCGCAGTGCCAGTGGATGACGAAGAACTACCGCGGGACGTCGTTCGTGCTGGACGACTTACTTTCCGCTCTCGAAGACCCACATTCCAGGAAATGACAGCTACTATTCCAGCGACAAGTCGGCCACACCCCCCGAAGTGAAATATAAGTTTAAGCATAAATTTGAAAAAAAATGTACATCGCCATATCGGACAGAGGGATTTCAAAGACGTGGTTCAAGCCGAGCGGTCTGGCCATCAATCAACAAGTGTACCAGGGAGTGTCTTGAGAAAATTCTTCTGTCGTTCTTAAAGGAGCATCATGCGGATGGGAAGTATGTCTTCTGACCCGACAAGGCGTCTTTCCATTACGCAAAGAAGACGCTGGAGTATTTTGATCAGAAAAAGATACGAAGCAGTTGACCACGAGGATTCGGAATTATATCCGAAAGATTGACGTCAGTACCGTCCAGCGCTCTTGTAAGAGCATCACGACTAAGGTGCGTCGTAGGGGCTCTTCTCCAATATTTATTGATGTTTTTTTGGATGAATAAACATTATGTTTTTAATTATAAATACTGAATTCGTTTTTTTACTATATTACTGCAAAAAAAAATCTAATTTTTAATTGAACACCCGTTATATCTGCTTACGGGTTCGCCGCTCAAGGTATTGATCTACCTGTAACGACATTTTTGGCCCTTCAGAAAGCGTTACTATTATCAGCCTGAGGCTGACTAGGCCAGCTAGACGACATGTACCCTACATATCGTACTCACCAAGTTTTCTTTTGGAAGGGAAATAATGCCGTTGGCCCCGCTTTATTTCCCTTCCAAAAAAAACTTGATCAGCGATTATTTGTCTCAAAAAATCCCAACGGCGCCGAGGGGAATAAAAACCACAACGAATAGCTAAATTAAGTTTATAAAAGGAATATCGAGTAAGTCTGAAGCATGTGCTCAATTTCAATCGTTATAGCGAATACTATAATAATTTTTAAACACTCAAAGTAATTCGAGCAATCGCTTTCTGTGATAATAATAAAACGATTCGATTTAACATGTTGATGAAGCTGATAACTAAACAGACACCGATAGATGCGATTATTTAGGAGTTTGTCGCAGAGCAGACGCTTAGAATTCGTTTCGGTTTTCTTGTTATTATTCTACACCTCCATTTGCTTTTCCTACTAATGGTGTATGTGGAGGAATTTATATGGTTAACTTGCGTCCTGGATCGTGAATCGTGGCAGTTGTGTCGGTGGGTGGATGACCTAATTGATGTTCTGCTTTTGCCTTCTACTCTTGTAATGAAAACCTGCAGTGGTAAAAAATTCAGTTACTGCTCTACATCAGTAGCTACCATTTCTTTTTCTTCGTTATGACCCATATCCACCCTCTACTCTGTCCTTTTTTTCGTTCAATGGCCCGATTCTAGATATGAGGTCAGTAAACAATGTGTGTTTTATGCATATATAAAAATTTGGGTTTCGATTCTCAAAACATTAACGTGAGTGGTTCCGTTCACAGATATACTAATTGGTGCTTTGTAATAATTTGGCTTAAGATTAATTTTCTGAAATGAACAATTTTTATAGAGAAAAACGAAATGTCACGTAACTAGTGAGTGACGAAAAATGTGTTTTTCACGGATTTACCAGTGTCACCAGATTCACAAAATAGTGAAAGCATACATATAAAGCATAAAATGTAGATATTAATAATCATCTGGAAATTTAATATCACACAAAAGGCAGACGTACCATGATAATAATAATTAGTTGACAAAGCTATTTCGCGTGATTAGATAAAGGTTGACAAAATAATCGTAGCAAAAATTGTCAATTAGCTACTAACTTTTTCATACGATAAAAATCATCAGCAACTTCTTAGGTGAGGTATGCACATTTTGCTTGGTTCCATCAACTGCGTTGATTGTAGTCAAATGTAGCATATAGAATCAAAGACCTCCATTACTTTCTTGAAATTACTGAAGCTTTTTATTACTTCCGTTCACAAACTACATCCCTCTGGTGGTCGAAATAGAGCAAACTGTGACTGCGAGCGGAGGATATGAAAGGGGACAATTATCTTTTGTCATATTATCAGCCCTTCATCGCTCATCATTCCACAAAATTATCCAAGCAACCCAAGGGTGGTGAACCGAGGAGAAGTATAAACGGAATGCTTGTTGACAAGTCGTTGACCGCCTCTACGGCGGGTGTGCCTCACGGAAAGTAGTACATACACCGCACATTCAAATCCCTTCCGTTTTCCTAGCATTCGCATCCTAGACAAGTCAGTGCCCGATGTTGTAATGCACTTCTGTCTTTGTTCAACCGTACTGTCTGAGTTGCCTCATCTCCATTCATGCACCTAGCTAGTATAGAGGCCTGAAGGCAGCCGTCAATAGAACTAGCTAGCCACCCAGTCAGCTACGGTTCGTTTGAATGCAAAATAAAATCGATTTTTTCTTCATTCCTTTTTTGTCCGATCTAGGGCCAAACATAAACTTACAACTCTGGCCTGTGTGTTACATTATGCTCTCGCCCCGTGTCGACTGGGGGCTTTTACTACGTCGGAAAGCCCAACAGCTCGTAGACCGTTTGGACAATTCACTATACGGATAGGCTAGGTGCACTAGGAAACTCATACATACATACAAACTCCCCCACATACGGAAGGTGGAAAACTGGTTACAAACCAAGACTTTACATCGAACATATTGGGTTTAATCAACGAGTGGCGGCGACAAGAGCCGTCGAAGGATTATATCACACCAATACATCACCACGGCGACACTGGAAAATCTCATTACTAATACCCACGTACATCATGGGAGCCAAGCAGACGGACCAAGTGGGTGACTGGTGGTGGTAGCAACGGTGAAATATACGGTGACCTATAGCGATTTACAGGACGCACATTCATAAAATTGCATGAGTTGAAAACAAAACACGGCTGTGGCTCGTTTCCAATGCAGACTCATGCTGATGGGTGGTGCGCATGGCTGGCGAGAGCTTGGAATCCCTCTCAACAAGATGCTCTCTGTTGTTGTGCTCTTGCCAACTAGGATAAAATATTTCCTCTCAGTTGCGAGGTGGTAGGAAAACGTAAACAAACTTTAATGATAGCACCACATTTGCGTTAAGCCTAGGAAAAGAAGATATTTTGGCAAATATGCGTATTAGGTCTACTACTTGCAGATTTCCTTAGTTTCTTGCACTCAGATAGCACTTACTTGGTGAAGAGATTAAAAGACAAGTGAATTGAATTGAATTGAATTGAATGTACAAACTTAGTAGCTAATATAATGAATACCTTGAATCATGATTTGTAACCGCATCAATCCCATGTGGATTATCGACATATTTGAGTTCATAACGTTATGCATTGATATATTTGTCATATCATCAAATAAATCAAGTAAATTTGTTCAAGAAATATGTAAAACAACATCATATTTACATTGTGAAATTCTTACCGCATTTTTCAAAAATGCAATAATCCATGCAAACTTCATTGCCACTGATTTTTACTATTTAATCACATGCGTTAATTTAGTATGAATTATAAAAGATTTGCATTGTTAAGTATTTCAGTTTGTGATTTGAGCTATGGTTTTTCTTCCATATGGGATTTACATAAAGTTATACTAATGAGTGTATTGAACCTTCATAATATTATTTAAACGGTGCTCGTTGTAAAAATCAACATTAATATACATTAAATTGGTTAAAATAAACAAAACAAAAATTATCGTGGACATAGACATTTTTTTGCTGGAAATTGGCCTGGTACATAAATCTATAAATTATCAAGTGGGAACGTGGTTTATGAACAGGCCCTAAGTATTCTAGCAGAAATACCAGATCAAGTAACGCTTAATTTGTTTGCAAAATACGTTTAACACTTTGCTGAAACCAAATTATCCTGTGTTTACGAATAAATCAGGAGGAAATTGATTGTAATAGCATTAACTCTTGATTTGTTTGTATTTGACACGAACGCCCATTGAGATTCACTCACTGGATCCCGTGACGTTAGAATTGGAAAACTGAATACGCTACGGGGTAACTGGTTGTTATAGAATTTATTACCTAAAAACCTTTTTTCGCAAAGTTGTTTTAAAATAACGCATGTGCAGATCACAATAACAAATGTATTCGAATAGCACTTTAAAGTGCTTAAGAACTAAAACTGAAGAGTTCATAGACCAGAGAATGGAACATAATATGATATGAATTACAGGTATGGATATAGTTGCAATCGTTTGGCCGCATTTATAAAATTTTGCCGTGATCTTTTTATTTCAGTGCAACAAATCAAATATTATATGCATGTAGTAGTGAGATCCATTGCCTTGCTTACACACACTAATGGCAGCTTTCTAGCGTTGTTATCGCGATTTTCTTTGAAAGCTCTAAAGTTTGCTCAAAAGTTTATGCTGTTTCTGCACCCCAGTAAGTATTTTCGTTGTGACTGTGTAGTATTTCGCAATAAAGTTAAAGGTATGGGAAAAGCAAAACGCTTGAACGAGGTGCAGAAAGGTCAAATCCGAGTTCTGGCGGACACTGGTCTCAGTAATCGTGAGATTGCCCGGAAAATTCAATAGATCCGAAAAGGTTTTTCGAAATTATCGAAAAAAAACCCGCAGAAGTATGAGGTATGGGAAAGGCAAAACGCTTGAACGAGGAGCAGAAAGGCCAAATCCGAGTTCTGGCGGATACTGGTCTCAGTAATCATGAAATTGCCCTGAAAATCAATAGATCCGAAAAGATTGTTCGGGATTATCGAAAAAAATCCGCAGAAGTATGGGATTAAGAAGCGAACAAAGGGGAATTCGAAACTAACAGCTCAGCTAAAGGGCAAATCCAAGAGGAAGCTACCAAAAACCACTTGAGTTGTCGCCAGGTTATTGCCAAACTCGATCTTCCAGTGCACAAAAGTACCATTAGCCGCGTTTTGAATGTGTGTCCGAACATCAGATGGACAAAACCAAAGCCTAAACCCAGACTTCCGACAAAGCACAAAGCAAATCGACTACAATTCGCACAGAATCATATGTCCTGGACTGACCAATGGCGCCAGGTCATATTTTCTGATGAGAAAAACATCAACCTTGACGGCCCAGACTGCTACAGTCATTATTGGCACGATTTGAGGGATAAAGGAGTAACCCGATCCAAGAGAAATTTTGGAAGAGGAACTGTAATGGTATGGGGTGGATTTTCCTATGATTCCAAATTACCCATCTGCTGGATCTTCACAAAAATGAACTCGACTACTTACTGTGACCTCTTGGAAGAGGTTATTTTTCAGCAAGATAATGCTTCAATCCATGTGTCGCGACAGACCAAGGCATGTTTTGAGCCGAAAAAAATCACCGTTCTTGAATGGCCAGCATGTAGTCCAGATTGCAACCAATTAAGAACCTTTGGGGCATACTGGCATCGAAGGTTTACGCAAATGGACGCCAATTCAACACCGTGAATGAATTGAAGGCATGCATCAAGGAGTGCTGGGAACAAAGCGACCAAGCAACTATCAAGAAGCTTGTTTCTTCGATGCCCAAGAGAATGTTTAAAGTCATCAAGATCAAAGGAGGAGCTACCAAGTACTGAATAAACAATAATTTGCAAACGCTTGGATTTTACTGAAGAGGGGTTGAAGTGCGGCTAAACGAATGCAACCCTTTGTTATTATAATTTTTTGATTTTAACTACATAAGAAGAACTATTTTTGAAGATATCATGTTACTTTTTATAGCTCGGAGAGATAAATAAAGTGATTGAAAAATGAAACGAATTAACATTCATTTGATTTCAAAACCAAGAAAAACCCTGGTGCGGCTAAACGAATGCATCACACTGCACTACTTGATTAATAGGTACACAATCTTTAGTCGCACCCCCTCACTTTGCTATGTCAAAATGACAACATTGCTCAGGCTACGCCAACCAGCGTCTCCATGTTTCAGCTGGCAGTCTTTTGTGATAATATGACTCGTGGAGGCGTGAGCCCTTGCGCTGAACTGACCGGCTTGACGTGCCGCAAGGGCTCAGTAGGGATTGTTTGTCAAGTCCCGAAGCTAAGAGTCAGTCACATGGTGGTTATATCACATCAATTCGTTTTTTTACAATAGCAGCGCACATTGAAATTGTAGATATACTATTCTTTATACGGTATATAATTTCAGATCATTCATGGAATTCTCAAGTATGGTATAATAATTTTGAATATTTTTCGCCTGGTTGTGATACAGCAGGACCACAATCTGTAGACATGTAAATAAAATTTAAATTATTAGTATCATTTTATATTATAACAGCTCTTTACTTTATTATCTTTACTATTTTATAAGTCATTTTCAGCTTCACATATATTCTTCATTCAATTATATTGTGGGGGTTTTTGTTTTTATTTAAAAATTATTTATTTTGTTTAATAAATCATTTATGAGTCCAGACCAAGAAACCTGAATGGAAATTTCCTTTTTTGTAGTTTTATTAAGTTTCCGATTTTGAAATCATTTGAAATTTATTTCGCCTTATTGTTAGCTGCTTTTGGCTTCTCCAAGACTATTACAATATTAATACCTAACTTATTTTTAATATCAGTAGCAAACTAGTGAATGTCAGATAATTATTGTACCTACGCTTATTGTGTTCTTTGACTTTAGTTTTGAAATCAAATTCTTATCTTAGCAGCTCTTAATCCCTTAGAAGCTGCCTGCTAATTTACGGATTTATATTATTCTTCTGGCTTGCTCGTATTATTATTTTACATTATAACGTCAGTTTATTATTTTATGTTATGATATTAAATTATGTGATATTATTACATTCAAATTTATTTCATCAAAATCACTGTAGCACCTATGAGATTGGGTTTACTATTCTTTATATGCTGTATAATTTCAGATCATCCATGGATATCCCATGTTTTGTAAAATAATTTTGAATCAATTTCAACTTTCAGGTTCAAAAATGGAATTTTTACTATCATTCTTATATTCATTCATTATATTATTTTTCATTATAATATTCATTCACTATATTTTTTATCATTATAATATTCATTCAATATATTTTGTATACTATTATATGACATTTAATTTATATTGGGAAGGGTGAGAGCATCAGGGTAAAGGGTGTACGGAATCATATTGCGACACACACAAATATTCGGCAAAATTTGCCCGTACATCCAATCATCTTCAATCTTTCAGGAAGTAAAATAAAACATATTATGAATATTTTTCCATGTTTGTTTTTTTCCAATTTCAATTCCATATCCAAATACACGAACCTTCTTCTTTTCACTACTCATAAGGTCCTGTACAACATTTGGACCAACTTTTTTTTTGCGTGGCAATCCATTTTTTCTTCATATCTTCCTCCGATTTCACTTCCTTAGGATGCTTCCAAAGTGCCTGCTTCACTCCAAAAACTCTTTCGAGTAATGGCACGAAGCTAAATCCAACCAGAACATTATTTTTGTAGGCTTCGTGGTCAAGCGGTTAGCGGCGTCATCCGTCGTTCAAGCGATTACCATGAAGTGAGGGTTCGATTCCCGCCCCAGCCCGTGGAACTTTTCGCAAAAACGAAAAGTCCATACTGGTCCAGTGGTTGTTAAGTTAAGCTGTTCGTTGTAATTCACTATATGTTCGATGTTCAGTCTGTACAACCTCGAGTTGAAGACGGTGTAAATGTCCTTAAATGTCCTTATAAAATCGTAGGACCATCGTGTGACCTCAGAAGAGGAAGTAGACGGTTTTGGAGGCATTCTTTTAGGTACATCTGCCCATTGACCGTTCCACACAAGCAAATTGCTTGCCAAATCATATATTTTTTGGCAAACTTTAACATCTTTTGCTTTCTAACGTCCTCAGAGACATCGAATGTATGATGAGCAGTGAAAAACTGGAGCCCCGAAAGCTGCTTTTTCATACGTCTCATCATCCATAACGAGGCAATGTGGTTTCGTCAACATCTGGGTGTAGAGCTTCTGTACACTTGTTTTACCTACCGATTTCTGCCGTTCATCGCGATTAGGTGCCTTTTGGACTTTGTACGTCTGTAGTCCTTCATGGTTTTTTGTATCTTGCACGAAAGTTTTGGTTAGATTCAGTTTCTTCGCCTCATCTCGAACTGAACTGTTGGGATTCCTCTTGAAAGCTTGAACTACCCGCTTGTGATCCTTATACGGAGATCCATTTTTGCCACTTTTTTCTTTCCAATCGATGGTCAAACGTTTGTGGTACCGATTTAAAACACGAGACACCGTAGAATGTACTATTCTCAGCTTCATGCTGATAGCTCGATGAGAAAGATCCGATGTTCTTCTGAATCCATCTTTGCAACGATTGCACATCTGCTAGTGAAACTTACACAGCGTACACAAATACACATTGAACTAATTCCACCCAAAATTTCAATAGAAAATACCCAATGGGTAAAAAGTTACAGCCGTTTAAAAGTGGTGCAATTTGTTACGTACAACCTTTAGCACTCAAGCTGGAATTAGACAATGGAGTGGATCACAAAATGACATTCGTCAAATGCTGCTACTGTAAATGCAAATTAAAATGCTTTTTGATAAAAGTTTTGATCGTAAGGATCTAGTTCGAATTGCCGTCAGAAAAAATCAAGATGCGGTAATAAAATTTGATAAATAAAAAACCACCTCAATTTCATCGATTGTCGTGGTAAAAATACACTCTATCTTATCCTGTAGGATTCATTCTGTTCTTTCATCTGCAAATGTTTGTGAACTTATGAAATAAAATAATTCAATAATTGTTGACCTGCGCAGAAAAATATTTTGAGGATGCTAGAAGTTTTTGACCATGTTCGGATTAATCATCTTCTATATGTATTACACTCATTTACTATGTTTGTTACACTATGTACGATTACGAATCACTGAAAGAAATGAGTTGAAACATATTCCTTTTTATTTCCTAATACCTCAAATTTTCTTTTGTTGTTATGCATTCCATGCAGCATGAAGTAATCTTTTTGTATTCTATGACGGAAGAGAGCGAATTTACACTTGTGACCTGTTGTCAAGCGTGGAACCGACTGCGTTAAAAATATGTCGGATGTTATTACCAAAGACACCAAAGACGACGATCATGTAAATTTAAGGCTTTAAACTCCATGTATTAAGCCTAGTGGCTAATTTTCAATGCTTTACGGATTTAGATTTGAGATTGCCAAATATATTGTAGCAGCAATTGTAAATGTAGCATTTGGAACGTGATTTTCGGTGGGATAGTATTTATTATTTGGTTTTCAAAATAGGGTTTGAAAAAACATCAAATAAAGCTTACAATTCAGTTAAATTTATGTGTAAGTCTCAACGTATTTACGGACAACAAGGATTACATCACACGTAACATTAATTATTTTTAAGAGTGTACCTTACATACATATATACATACATACATACATATGACTCGTGGAGGCGTGAGGTAGGAACTTGTGAGGACCAGAGGTCGGTTGCTTTGAAAAAGGGTAAGTTTTAAACTCACCATTTGAAGCCCAATTTTTTATGTGGCATAATTATGAATAAAATAGGAAATGGTCGTCTTGGAGTGGACGGATTTTAAATCGGAATCATGGTCTGCGATTTGGAAGCAGGATGTTTTACTTTTTATCATTGCACTGGATGAAAATCCGCTACTGGCACTGGTCACTATGCTATTCTGTGGTCCGTTCATATTTTTGATAATATTGTGTGACAATGCATTAGTCGAAAGTATTAGCATCACAATAGTAACAGTTACTACCCGATAATTGAAATCAATTATCTGCTAATAGTTGTTTACGTTCATGCTAATGTTGTCAGTTAATAAATTTTCCGAAAATATTAGCGATGATGTGAACCCGACGAGCTGAGTGCTTTCTATGCCAACACAAATGCATGGATTTGTATATTTAATGGATAGCACAATGATACTCTTTGCCCAGGAAAATTGATAAACATTTTGACTCAAAAGATAGCCTCTAGCTAAGTAAACCGTGCTCTTACAGACTGACCTTTCTGAGGCTCCCTGTAAGGCTTGAGTCATTTAATATCTGGAGGTACTTTTTATTTTACTACCGCGCTTTTAGTGGTCGGATCCTGCATGTTTTGACAGCAGAAAGACAGTGTTTTGAAATGGGCTGTCGGATTATGATATCACCAAGAAATTCAAAGCATTATGCAAAGGATTTGTCTGCGAGAAGGATTTCGATCTTTTCGATCCAGTTAGCTACCAAACATGACACGGAAGTAGCTTCTAGTGGCCAAGAGACGCGCCCTGAAGTTGTACAATGAGATTCATACGAAGTACGGAGGATGCATCCTCGTGGACGATGAAATGTACGTGAAGATGGATTATGGGCAGCTTCCCGGACAAAAGTTCTATAAAGCCACTGGTCACAAGTTCTATATAGCCACTGATATCCCTATCAAGTTGAAATACCGTTATGCCAACAAATTTGCAAGAAAGTTTATGATCTGGCAAGGGATTTGAAACTGCGCAAAAATTATCCAGGTTTTCGTGACAAACAAGACTATGGATTTCAAAATGTACAAGCAGGAGTGCCTGAAAAAATGAATAATTCCATACATGGACAATGGACATAATGGACAATGGACACAATGTTGGCCTGATTTGGTAAGTTGCCACTACGGTGGAGAACTGCAGTGATATCGAGATAACAGGGTGGATTTTTTCGAAAAAGGCATCATTGAGCTGCGCCCGTCAACCAATTGAGAATTAGCAAAAGTTGAAGAAAAGTGAAAAAATGACTCGGGATGCAACAGAGATGAAAAGATGGTGGTACAAAATGCCCGCTCATGCTAGCCAACAGATTGTCCAAAACATGATGCGTGATATTTGAAGACATGTTCGGGATTCCATCAAAATGAAATTGGAATTTTTTTTTAGCTATTTTTCCTTTAAAGTGCAATAACAGACCCTCACTTTGAGTCCTGAACATTTTTGTTTTATTTACATGGTTGCGAGATCGATCCGTTTTGTTGCGTCGAGATATTAAATGATTCGCGCTTTATGTTGCGTAATGAGTTCTACATTAAAGACTGTATTCGATGAAATTTGGACACACGCAATTGTTCGTAACTTTTTAGCGTGTGGGTAAAAATTATTGAAATTTTAACTGAATGTATTTAATTGTGTTGTGTCAATTGTGTAATGAGTTTCGTGAAAATCGGTCGAGTGATTTCAGTGATGGCTTCGAATGAAGAAATAGTGCGCCAACAAATTTTGCGCACTCACTTCAAAAACCCAAACGTTTCTCATCGATGGATCGGAAAACAGCTCGGAATCGCACTTTCAACCGTATCTCATGTGATCAAAACATTCAAGGACAGTAAGACAACCAAGCGGAAAAATGGTAGTGGCAAAAAACGTGGCACATCAAATCCGGAGAAGGGCAGGATGGTATTGAACCAATTTAAGCGTTATCCCAACATTTCGATCAGGGATATTGCGAAAAAGGCGAAAGTTTCAGTTTTTTGTGTGCAGAAAACAATGAAACGTTTTGGATTACATGTGTATAAGGTCCAGAAGGCACCGAACCGGAGCGATAAACAGAACTAGGTGGCCAAAACTCGTGCAAGAAAACTGTACAGGGAGTGGCTCACAAAACCGTTCTGCATTGTGATGGACGATGAGACCTACATTAAAGCCGACACCAAACAAATGCCAGGACAGGAACACTACGTCGCCACCTCTAAGTTGGCCGTTTCGGAGAGTGTACGGAAGAAGAAACTGTCGAAATTCGCCAAAATTCCTTGTCTGGCAAGCGATCTGCGGATGTGGCAAAATGAGTCAGCCCTTCATCACCTCTGGGACCGTCAACGGACAAATCTACAAGGACGAATGCCTCCAAAAACGACTTCTGCCCTTCTTGAGATCTCACGATGGCCCGACACTGTTTTGGCCGGATTTGGCATCTTGCCACTATGCCCGGCCCGTCTTAGACTGGTACAAAGATAATAATGTAGTTTTTATACCAGAAGACGTCAAGACGTCCAAAACTGATAGAAAATGAACTTGAACTAAAGAAAGTGTGGTTAAAAGTAAGTAAGCAAGGCGGTCCTATCATTGCCCAAAATTTGATGATAGGGGTCAAGGCAAAGGTGCGGGCATTTGGGTTGGAAGAAGAGGTTCAATAAACCAATGATGTCAAAACTTAACCATTTAGTAGTACTTTATTTCCAGAAAGTTTGAAAAGAATCGGGCTCAAGGAAAATTTTTGGTGACCTATTTTGTGTGTCCAAATTTCATCGAATACAGTCTTTAGTAATATTAGTATGTCATGAAACATATTAGCATCCTTTATTTTCTTTTCGTGCAGTTTGCAATGCTTCGACAATATAAATATATATGTTCCATTTATTCTTCTTATGCTTTTTTCACTTACATATATGAACTTATGAAGCGTGACTCAAAAGGATAAATTTGCCAGCACTGGTCAATCTCAGCAGCACTTGTACAGCATGAAATTGCCCTTTTTACAAATGTGTGAGTGTAGATGGAAACCCACTCCCAAACTCTGGATAAACTCCCGCGCTCTCGTAGTTCTCTCCCACTGGATATTGCCATGCACGGTAGCATTTGTACAAAATCAAGTCCCTTCCGATACACAGTTGGAGTTTGGCATTCGTGAAAATCGGTCGTTCCGCAAAGGGTTCGTTTTCCCAACTGGCTTGGTTGACTCCCTACCCCAAAGAGGATTAATTCATTAAGCAAACAGTAATAGCAGCAGTAGCCGACAAAAGTGTGTTGTGCTGAGAAGCAAAGTGGGAGGAGAATTTCCACTCTCCCATAACTGTTCCCGTTTCTTGGAAAGGCACTTGAAGCACCCAGTAGTGCAGTGCAGTGTAGTGCTGGCGCGAGGTGGTGTTGGTGTTGATCGGAAGTTTATTCTTGAAGGATATCGCTGAGGTGACACTGCTATACCGTAGTGTTTTGGAATGAGATGCTCACCTCTGTGGAGCGGAGCTGTAAGTGGCAAGCAGAAAAAAAAAAAGACGGTGACTAATTATATTCGTCTGCTTTGGCTATAGTACTCGTCCACCAGTGGGGTAATTTTGCGGTAGTGCAGTGGAGAAAGCAATATTTTAAAGCCGGATGTACGTTCCTAGGACTGGCTCAGTCAGGACTTGTGGGTGGTGGGTGCAAGTGGGTAGTAAGGTCGAAATTAAGGTTTCGCTTGCTTGTAAGTTACTACTACAGGTTCACAGGAACCGCAATTTATTGCTGTAATTTCTACGGTAGACAAACCGTTTGGAGCAAGATTATTTTCATGCTGGATTTAACGATGAAAATTATGTTTCCCTGTTGCTGGCTCGAAAAAAGAAAAAGATTTCCGTAAACGTGAAGTGAAATTGTTGGTGCGCTCCTCTGTGGTGTCTCTGTTGTTGTGAGCCCTAATGTCTACGAGATGAACAAGTGTATGTGGAGGAATTCATCCTGAAGAAGGATACATCAAAGTGAAATTCAGTCTACCGTTCTTATAACGGCAGTGCGATAACGGATTCATTTGGGAGTAAAACCATTGTCGCTGGAAAGTAAGACATACTCGTAAATAAACGTTGGATACTAACATATTCTTTTGGAGTCACATTAACTACCCACATCCGTCTGGTTCTGGTGATTGCGTGAGTTGACTGTGTCCCGATTTGTTGGAACATTACGTCCTGACGGTCTCAATTTTCCAGCTCGTAAAAAGCAGCTACAGAGACATTTACGGCTGCAATTATTATTAAAATTTTCAGCAACACACGAAGAAGTGGAAAACGAAAAGTTTAGTGCTCGCCTCCGAAAGGGATAAAGAAGCAATTAAAATTTTGCCTGGAAAATTAAATTCTCGGCAGCAGTGGTGGTTTTTGTGACAGGCGAAGAACTCGTAGTGTATTTGCCTTGGGTTAAATATGCTTTCTTAGAAAACGTTGCGTGCGTGTTGTGAAACGGTTAACACGCTGCTTTGAGTGTTGCGTAAAAGGAACCGCTCTGTTAAAGTCTTATACGGTGGTGAAGTAAACTGAAGAAAATTTTCCACGAAGGGATAAGAAAGCTGAACGTTGCGATACTCTTCCGGAAGCGTGCGGTGTAAAGAGGTAGGTTCTAAATAACCACCACTCATGGATGACTAATAAGAAAGCTGGCTATTTCACGAAAAGGAAGTGGTTGTGAACATGATTTGATATTTTAGGTAATTTTGGTTAACCCGGAAGTTCATAACACTTGCTTTGAAGAAACTGTTTTTTTTATAGAGTGCAGAAAAATGATTAATCTCGTTATTATTTTGTTGCAGAAAATTTCAGTGTCATTTATGCTGCTATTTTTAGGAATATTGGGTTTTCTTTGCATCTCATGTAGATTTATGGAAATGAACTCAAAATTCATAAATAGAGCTTCGTTTCAAACTATGTTCGCACACAGAATGAACTGTTTTTTTTTATCAGATAAATAAAACCAAGCAACTGTGTTTGTACAAAGATAATTTAAATAACGCCTTATCCGTTTCTTATTTGAAATAAAACGAAAAAAAAAG
The DNA here is from genome assembly GCA_024533555.2 of Aedes koreicus. Taxonomy (NCBI): domain Eukaryota; kingdom Metazoa; phylum Arthropoda; class Insecta; order Diptera; family Culicidae; genus Aedes; species Aedes koreicus. The sequence goes on from JAHHFK020003649.1 coordinate 324,517, forward strand.
TCCAGACTCATAAAGCGTTTTTGAGTAGGTTGAGATGTATGAGGAATGACTCATCCCACTCATAAACATTATAAGAGGGAAACCATTAAGAAGTTTGTCAAAATTAAAACTTATCCTAAATACTCTCCTACAGCTGATTTTTTTTTTTTTTTTTTTTGAATATTTTCCAAAATTTTTCCACAACTTTTAAAAAATTTTAAGTTGTTTTTTTTTTTTTTTTTTTTGTTTTTTTTTTTTTTATTTTTTAATAAAAAATATAATTTATGTGGCATTTTCTTCTTCATTTTTTTTTCTTTTTTTTTTTTCTTATATGTGGTAATTAAAGATTAATGGAGATGTTTGTTACACTTCTTCTTCTTCTTCTGTCGGGGTACAAACTCACTGCGACCATTTATTGACCTATTGTGGTAAGACCCATTTATTGTGCGCAGTTCATTTCTACACCCACCAGTATTTAGGACTGGAGGTTGTTTTTTAGGCCTGCGTTATACCCCAGTCCGGAATAGCATCCATAATGAATGCTACTACCTTCTTGGGATTTATATTCCACCAGATATCTCGAGGTTGCATAATGCAACTCCCGAAATAACGTTTCCTCTTATTAAAGAGAAAACTGCATTCACAAAGTAGATGCTCTGAGGATTCAGTTTTGAACCCACAGAACCGACATTCTTCAGAATGAATCTTCTTTAGCTTCATTAGGAAGTGTCGAGATGGGCAGTGGCCGGTTAATAAGCCTACATACACACTTAATTCGCGCTTGCTAAGTTTCAGCAGTGCGTTCGTGTTTTTCACGCTTGGAACAATGAATCTTTTTGACTGGTTTATTCCAGTTGCAGTGTGCCAATTTGCTCCTACAGTCTGTTTCTCCCAGTTTCTAAGCTCCATCGATAATGCACTTGAGGATACTCCACAGAAAGGTTCTGGTCCATAGAAGGTGCCCAGAGACCCCTCCCTAGCAAGTTGGTCAGCAACTTCGTTGCCTGCAATGTTACTATGACCTGGTACCCAGAATAGGTTGACCCTATTCTTTGACGCCAGTTCTTTTAGTAATTCAATGCATTCCCACACAAGCTTGGAATAGCACTCAAATGCGCTGATAGCTTTCAAAGCCGCCTGGCTGTCTGAGAAGATACAGATATTGGCGTGTCTGTATTTCCTTTTAAGACAGATGGCAGCGCATTCTAAGATTGCTTGAATTTCGGCTTGAAATACCGTAGGCCATTTACCCATTGGTATGGCGAGTTTAGTCCTGGGTCCATACACTCCAGCCCCAGTTCTATCACCCATTTTAGAACCGTCTGTGTAAAATACAATAGATCCTGGTGAAACTGTTGGCCCACCAGATTCCCACGTGTTCCGATCATTGATCGTTACTTTGTATGGTATATCTAAGATGGGTTTTTGTTGCATCCAGTCTTCATTTTGTGTCACCAACGGATTTATGTTGACATTTTTTATTATTTGTAAATGTCCTGTCAGGTCACCCTCAAAGATCCTTTTGTACCTTTTAAGTTTTAAGGCACTTTTTACTGCCTCTACCTGTACAAATTTATGCAAGGGTAACAGATGCATTATGGCATCCAGAGTGATAGTGGGAGTACTTCGAATAGCTCCTGTTATCGATAGAGTTGCTAAACGTTGCAGTTTAGCCAGCTCTCGTTGAGCTGAATTTATTTTGGTTCTGGGCCACCAGACTAGAGAAGCATACGATATCTTGGGTCTTATAACTGCCAGATAAATCCAACGGATTATTCTAGGCCTCAGTCCCCATTTCTTTCCAATCGCTCTCCGACAGGCCCAGAGAGCAGCAGTTGCTTTGTTCACAACATGCTCTAAGTGTTTACTCCAATTCAATTTCCGATCTAGTATGACTCCTAGATATTTAACTTGAGAGGAGAAAGTCAACTGTACCCCATCTAAAGACGGTGCCTTTATGTTGATAAGTCTTTTCCTTGTAAAAATTACAAGAGTTGTTTTTGAAGGGTTTACATTCAGCCCCTCCCTCCTGCACCAAGCAAGATTGTAGTTTAATGCTGATTGCAATCTGTTTGATAACATTGCATCATGCTTCCCCGTATTACTATGACGATGTCATCCGCGTAGCCTATGACTTCATAGCCCATTGCCACCAAGTTATTCAGCAGATCATCAACAATTAAAGACCACAAAAGTGGTGAGAGCACACCTCCTTGCGGACAGCCTTTTGATGTACTTACTTCAACTGTTGATTCGCCTAATCTAGAGACAATGCAGCGATGTGTCAGCATAGCAGTGATCCAGTCTACGATGGAGCCATGAAAGCCCCGTGTATTCATAGCTGAACTGATTGAAGCATGTGAAGCATTATCAAAAGCACCTTCAATGTCAAGGAATGCACAAAAGGCCACTTCCCTGTGTTCGATGCTTTTTTCAATTTTTTGTGTCAACGTGTGCAGAGCTGTTATCGTTGACTTGCCTTTTGAATAGGCAAATTGTAACTTGTTCAGCTCGTGAATTTTCAAATACGAGCTTTTAATATGATCATCCAATATTTTCTCCATTACTTTTAATATAGTGGAGGTTAGACTTATGGGTCTGAATGCCTTAGCTAGTGTTTTATCCCTTTTGCCGTTCTTGGGTATGAAAATAACTCTTATCCTCCTCCACCAAACGGGAATATAGCAAAGTGTCATGCTACTAATAAACACCTGAACTAAGACCGGGACAATCATTTCCCTAGCGTGCTGAAATAGACCAGGGAAGAGACCGTCTTCCCCCGCGGCTTTGAAAGGTTCGAAGGAATTGATTGCCCAGTCCACCATCGTTGCTGAGAAAATTTTCCGGGACTTTTCGAGTGCATCACACCTGTTCATAGTTCGTCCAGGATTCACCCTCAACTGTCCCATTTCATTTCCATTAGAAGCAACTGAGCCTGGGAAGTGACTTTCCATCATTACTTCCAAAGTTTCTGAGGGACATGTTGTAAAAGTACTCCCTTCTCTATTGAAAAGGTGATATGTCTTGGGTCTGAGGGTGATTCCTCGTCGGATACTTCCCAAGAGGAAATCCTATCCGTTAGTATTTGACTACACATTGTCAGATCAAGTAATTCTTGTCGCCTCGAGCTAACAAAAGTTGGTTTGTTCCCCATATTACATATATCAATGTTATCAGCAGAAATATGTTCCAAAAGGGACTCACCTCGTTTATTGACATCACTACTTTCCCACACAGTGTGGTGAGCGTTGGCGTCACAGCCGATGATGATTTTTTTTTTTGTAATGGGAGTAAAATTAATCCTTCCATTTACTAGGATAGCCGCCCTCGGGGAGGGATAGCTATCATCATAGAGTAACTTACATTTTGGTACTGAGATTCCCAGCACTCTATGATTGTTGACCCACGGCTCCTGTACTAACGCCAAGTCGAGGTCTTCTTTGGCAAACCTTCGCGAGAGTACGCCTGATGCCCCTCTAGCATGTTGAATGTTTGCCTGGACAGCTTTAATGCTGGTCATTGTGATGATGACCCGCCTTTTTGTGATTGGCGGTCCATCGGCCTGTTTTGAGAAGGTTTTTTGAGGTTTTTGGGTCCACAGGAACTTCCTTTATTTATTCCCTGTGGATTTTTGTTCCTTGCTCCACGATTGACATCTTTTTTCGGATTCAGACTAGCAGTTCCTTTTTGGGGCTCAGTACTCGACGGCGTCTGACGTTCATCACTGGTGCTTACTCTGCTTGCCCCCACACCCAACCCCCCCCCCTTACTTGTTGCTCCTGGTCCACAGAAGGGCCCTTTTGCGTATTCCCTAGGGTTTTTACAGGTGTCATACCAGCAACTTCCGTCCCCACCGTTCTCGCCTGCTCCTCTTTGCCGCCAGTATTACTATCGCTAGTTTGGCAGTGTGATACAAGTAGTTGATCCTGAATCCCCATCTTATCACCTTCTGCATGGACTCATCGTTCATCGTGAGGACCAGTTCGACCTCGTTCCCATTGGGGATAGTCCTCTGGAGAACTCTCCAAGAGTCCGTACTCAGGTCGTTCTGGGTCTCTATGAATGCCATTATCTCCTCATTGGACCTCGTGGCGCTTTTTGGCAGGTAGGCTACCATGATTTCCGATCTAGGAATATCCTTTTCGTCAACCGCTAAGAGCTCTCCCTCGCACACTTGTAAGCTGGGAGTTATGTTCTTTAACCAGTCCGCTGTGGCCTGGTCATGACAGTTGATTACCAGGAAGCCTGTTTTTATTGTGCCGCCTCTGAAGATCGGTTTTACTACTGTTCCCCGCTTCTCAACTACTTTGGACTCAAGTGTCTTGGACCAAAATCAGTTGTTGCGTTGTTAGAGTTATCGTTGGGTAGTCCTTTGGAATTATTCCTATCCGTACTTGGCTCATAACTTCCGTGTAAAGCGGTTTTTGAGTAGTGGGGTGCGATTCCTCTACCTTTTTGCCCTGGACTTTCGGTTTCCTGGGTTGAGTACGCTCACCTCCGCTTCCCGGGGCCTTTTTCCCCCTTTCTTTGTCGATCGGACCAGGGTGTCCAGCCTTCTTGAGTTTATCCTGGACATTTATATTCCCGGACCCTTGGTTGTCTCTTTGTAGCCGACTGTTCACCGAAGTAATGTTGGAAGGCTTACTGCCGGCTTTGTGTAGCCTGCCCGTCGGCGTGACTGCCTCCTTCGTTTTCTTTGGGTGTGGTTTGCCTTCCCCACTAGATAGATCAGCTCTGGGCCTTTTCGCTGATTCTGGCTTTTTGGGCAAGGCGATAGGCCTCCTCCTTGCCGTAGCCTTGATCCAACAGCTTTTTTAGACGCTTGTTTACGGCTCCACTCAGCTTAACCCGGTCTGGGTTCTGAGGTTCGCATGGTTTAGCCGCAGCTGATTTGATAGTGACGTTTACTCCATCGTCCTCGCCATTAGCTTCCATCTCGGAGTTTTTTGGTGTGTCCAGGTTGATTGATGGGCAGGTGGACATGCTTTCCAGTGATTTGCTGTCTAAATGGGCTTCGATTTGCTCCAGAGAGTCTCCCTGGTCTGTGTTCATCTTTTCCGGCTGAGAGAGGCAGTCGGTACCTTTTGTTAAGTTAATATTGTTGTTGCTCATTTGAAATCCCACGAGTAGCACGGGAAGTAAAGGTCGATTGCGCCAGAGTCCTGCATTAGCGCAGCAAGGTGTGCCCTGGTTCCCCACAGGCTCCGTTCGCGACTGAGTAATTGGTTATATTTTTTACACATATCATATTTAGAAACTTAACAGGGATAGTTTCATGTTATGTCTGGCCCCTTTTATATTGCGGACTTTGCAACTATACGAGCAGAATGAAGAAAAACCATCAATTTAAGGTAAATTGGGGCAAAAAGGGCTATCTACAAGACCCCAAAAACACGCAAAGACGCTTCAAATTACTTCTATGCAGATGTTCTGAGGAATATGTTCTTTTCTATCGAAAATAATTTGTGACGATTGCTGCTGTTCTGAAAGTAACAAAAAAATCAAATAATATGAATGAATTTGGGTAAAACGGGCCAGACACAACATTAAATTATCCCTGTTAAGTTTCTAAATGTGATATCTGTAAAATATATGCATTTTCACTCAAAATATATTGTGGAGATTGGAACTATATGAGCAGAATGAAGAGAAACCATCAATTTAGGGTGAACTGGGGCAAAACGAACCACTTCCCGTGCTCTACACAACACGAAACCTGTGCCAATCGATTTATTAGCCCATTTTCCTTCAGGAATGCATTTGGTTTGGTTAAAAAACCAGCGGCTTCGCTTACTTGGGAATTTGGGTCCATTTTTTCCACTGTGCGATGGTTGCTCCAGCGATATATGCTGCAAATTTTGGTCGTTTCCATTAAAAAACTTTCCATTCCTCCATTGATTGAGGAATTTGCAGGTTTTGGTATATACAATGAAAATCAAAGCGCCAATCGTAAACTTCAACGCTAGAAATTATTGCATCTCTAGCACCGGATTAGTACTTCTTTTTTACGAATAGCAGGGGCTGCACAGTCAAGAAAAAATGGATGTAGTTTTATGAAGTACCAGCACGTCGGTTCCAAGCTTGGTCCCATGCTTAATGAATTACCACTAAAATATAACTCACAACGAAATACAAAAACAGAGATTCTAGTGCATCACAAGAATGTTTTGCATGGTGCAAGGTGCAAGATGTACTTGGGACATCAAGGATCAAGGGGTTCTAAGGGTTCTGTGTGCTTTGGAAGGCGATAATTATGATTGACAAATCCCCTTTTAAAGATTTGTTTTGATATTTTACGTCAGCAGTCGTTCGTTACCAGGCAGTATAAATGGAGCAAAGGATATTTGAGGTGATGGCAACAATCTATCATTCCTAAGGTATCGAAAAAAAAAAGGCGGGGCCTCCCTTAGCTCAGTCGGCAAAGGCGCAGCTACAAAGCAACACCATGCTGAAAGTGGCTGGGTGCGATTCCCGGTCTGGGCTAGGAATTTTTCGTTAAGGAAAATTTCTCGACTCCCTGGGCATAGAGTATGATTGTACTTGCCACACAATCATACTAATGCAAAAATGGTACCTGACATCGAAAGCTCTCAATTAATAACTGTGGAAGTGCATTTATAACACTTAGTTGAGAGCAAGCGATAAGCTAATTGTTAAAGCAATAAGCTTGAAAACGCTAAGAAGAAGAAGAAGGTGTCAAAAAAATATTGGTTCAAGGGAAGGGGGGGGGGGCGGAGTTTTTTTTATAAATAATATGTAAATAGCTATTTGAAATTGGTTCACTGTTGTAGAACCCCTTGTTTTGATGTACACTTGGCAACCTGCACCTTGAAATAAATTCTTGAGGTTTTTGGTACTAAAATCTTTAATTTTGATTTGATTTGCTGGATTGTTTTGACAGAATGTTTGAGGGTGTGTGCGTATGAGTTACGTTATGTTGAGGCGAATCATTAAGCTTGGGACCGAGCTTGGACCGATGTGTAGGTACTTTCTGAGCCAAAACTATATCAATGTTCTTGACTATACAGCCCCTGCTTCGTTAGTGTGATATCACGCCACATGTCTAATCATTATTCTTTGAACGCTCATTTATAATATAAATGCGATATTATCGTGTCAGGCTGAGCTACAGTAATCTCTGTGAATGTGGAAAAGACTACCCGGACGCAGATCACGCTATTTGGTCATGCGCAGAGCATCGTGGAGTCAGATCTAAGCTCCATGATTCCTTTCGGGCTGGAGATAGTTAACCTAATGCACCGATTTGTGGTATTTTGGCTGTACGTGATCTGGACTTTATGAAACTTATCTGTGTGTCTTTCACTAACATTAGCCTAAGATTGTAGTTTGTTTAACCTGTATATCTAGTTTTAATTTTTAGATTCCAGTGTTTGCGTTTTCATTCTTCTTCTTTGAAAATATTCAATTGAAAAATGTACAGAAGTACAACTAGAATTAAAATTACATATGTTTTGTAGATGAAAATTTAATTATCCGCATCCTCTTTCCATCCCATTTTTTATTTCTTTATCAAGATTTTCAACCTTGGGCTGGTTCAGCTCCCATCGTAGTGTCACTTAAACACCTTCTTTGGGAAATATTTTTGTGACTTGGCCCAGGGTGAGATTTGAACTCGTGACTTTAACGCGAGAGGTATGGATATTAACAACTACGCCGGTTTCACCCCCATTCATAAAATTGTTATTCCCACTAACCACGAGACGGCCGCAAGTAATCGGTTCTTCCCATCTGCACTTTATTTTTAAGATCATTTATGTATATTTAAAAAGAAAAAATGGCTCTTTAAACTTAAATCGATTGAACCTGTAAAATTAAATGAACTTGTTAAAAATAATAATACCGTACTATGGTCACCACAGAGAAGGCTAAATAAGGACAAACTCAAGCGTAAAGTGCTGCCATAGTTGCTTAACAGCGTAGCATTATTTATTCTTACATACTGTTCGTCACGCCCAATGCATTTTATTATATCATTGCATTTGATAGTGCCAGATGATGTACAATATTATTATAAAAATATAAAAATAATAAAAAAAAAAGAAAAAAAAAAAAAATTGTGATTTTTTTTCATATAAAAAAAAAATAAATAAAAAATAAATTTTTTTATCTCTCACTCTATATAAACGTGCATATGTGCGGGGACTCTGTTTAAAACACTCTCTCCAGAACACGCGAGCAAACGCAAAATAAAATAGCATATTTATTATATACATATTTTAAAGGTTTATCAAACTTTTGGCATACTTAGCTAAATTTTGAACATTTTTTATCTAACTCCCTTTGGCATCTTATCTCTGAGAAACTCGATGAGTGGGACTGTGCAACTGGGCAAGTCGACCAGTCTTGTAGAACAAACAAACTATCCAAAAATTGATCCTAAGGTTACGAAAAATCATTTCTGTTTTTAAATTTACATTTTTTAACTATAAATTAATATATCAAGCCAAACATTGCATTAGTTCAATATAAAAAAAATCGAGTTGAATAGCGATTTGGATAAAAAGTCATTACTTCTCTTTGGATCATTTTTAAATTTTGCTTTTAGATAAAGAAAAATTGAAAATATGATCGATACTAAGACGTCCAATGTACCTTCCGTCTGATATCGCAAAGCTCTTGTACACTGTTAGTCTAAAGGTGACAAGTGTAATTGAACCTTCATTTTGTTTTTAAAAAACGCGCGTTCTGATTGTTCGAAGAGCGAAAACAACCATAAAGTTCTTCGTTCTGATGGATAATATTCAACTGCTTGTAACATATGTGTCAAATCGAAAAAATAGTATTGAACATTTTAATTCTTTTTAAATCGTATTTGCAACTCAATCGTGTAATCTTTAATTTCTGTATAGTTTACAACGTAAAACATCGTCAGGATTACAAATAAAAGGTTGCCTGTGATGTTTACGATGAATCTAGGCGCATAATTGATACATTTGTCACTTAGGACCTATTGCATTTGCATTTGTAGATTGGACCTGTTAGATTGGTCTTTTGACAAGTTAGAATGAACATTGGACTATTTTGATTGCGGTAAGCACAAGTAAAATAATGCTCGCATTAGCTCCCAACTAGCTTTATTGTTGTACTCTTGTACCGCCTAATCCTTGCAATGAGCAAACATTCAATTAAAAAATATTTGAGAATTCCAACAACTGGCTACATGTTTATTCAATCTCAATCTCAATCTCAAACATTTTCTTTGTAATCCTTGATTCATGCCCAAATAAATGTTTTGTTGCGGTATTTTTTCCGTTTAAATGTAATATTCGTGGCAACAGAAGTGGATTAATTCATACCATTGTTGTTGAAGTAGCTATAAAATACAAAGCCAAGTAGCCCAATGTCGTCGATTTATTTTTGTTATAAACCAACATGTAAAAAATCCAAAGCTTCAATGCGAAGGTTGTTTACAATTTGTAAACAACCTTCGTATAAAGTGGCAACACTTTATTAAAAGCAAGTTGAAATAGAGTTAGTAATTATTACTTTTTATGAATAGATGTTTCATAACTTATATATTCTATGACGGCTCTCATGTAAACGACATAAACATTGATTGAGTGGTATATTAAAGTTGTGCGAATTAGTTATTTTAAAAACCTCTAGATAAGGTAATTAGTTAATATGCAAAGTTGTGTGAGTTTCTAAGTACGAATTACATTTTTATTTCATTTTTCTTCCATTGCATGGAAGAAAATATTTTTTCTTTCTGAAATGAATCCTATACACAAATAAAAGGTGCCCCTATGGGCAATCCTCTTCCCCCTTTTTTGAGTAAAATTTCCATGGCAAATTTCGAAAACAATTACAAGATACAAATCCACTACCTACCGTCTGGTGGAGATATGTGGACGATATATTTAGCATTTGAAGGGAAAATTGCTTACCCCTTATTCGAGAAACTTTAATTAACACACACAAAAACATCGAATATAAGAACGAAGTTAAAAATGACAATAAATTTCCATTCCTGGACGTGCATGTAGAAAAAAATAATCTAAACTCTCATTTGAAATTTACAGAAAACCGACTAATACACAACGCACAAAACCAAACACTTCCAATCACTCACATCAACATAAATTAGCATCATTTAAACACATGATACACAGAATACAGACATTTTTATCGTAAGCCTAGGCTTATTTTTAAGCAATAATTTTAATTTATGCGATAAAACGCATAAACCATCTCTTATGTGTACAAGTTTACAAACAATTTTGTTGCTAACTTTGGCTTAAAATTAATACACGAGGAATTGAATGCGTAGTTGATAAAATAAACAGAACAGATAAAAAAAATCAAATGCTAAAAGAAATTAAAAACATACATATTCGTTACGTTCACCACCACATTCGTTACGTTCGCCACCAAAGAGCAAAATACTTATCAAACGAGTTACATTGGTGTAGTTTCTTTTCTTTTTTTTTTTTTTTTTTTTTTTTTTTTTTTTTTTTTAGGTTTATTAACGTTTCAGTTGAAAACCGAATTTATCGACTAGCGACAATCGATTTTACTGTCGATCCATACGTTGTACCTAATGTCGGAAGTAGCGCGTTGTATAGCGCATCAGATGCGCCATACAGCGCACTACTTCCGACATTAGGTATAACGTACAGAACGAGAGTAGAATCGATTGTCGCTAGTCGATAAATTCGGTTTTCAACTGAAACCATAATACATATTGGAACAGTCTCTGGCGGTAATCTTTCGATTCTCCGGTGTACGGGGGTGTGTACCTTTGTGGGCTGGGGGGACGGGGGCGTTTTTTGTTTGTGTTGAGAGGGGGATGGGAAATTAAAAATTATAAATAAATATGAAAAAGGGAAAGATTTAATTTTATTTATTTTTAATTTTTTTTTTTTTTTTTTTTTTTTTTTTTTTGTTTGCTTTGGTTGTTGTGTTGTTAAAATATAGAGAATTTTATTTTTTTATTGTTTTTTTTGTGTGTTGGGGTGGAGTTTGTAAAATTAAGAAAATATGTTTTTATCTATTTTAAAAAGCATAACTTGTTATAATAATTATCGATAGAAAAAATTTGAGTGGTAGGTTATGTACGAGAAAAAATAGAACTGTGTGTGTAGAAAAGTGTCACTGTGATACTACTCGGTACCGTGTATTGTGGCATATTTATTTATTTACCTCTATATACACTTCTTCTAGCCTATGATATAGCCTTTTAAATAAAATTTTAACTGCATTATGAATGAGGTAAGCAGAATGCTTCTTCATATATGTGTCTTAATTTGCAACCATTTGAAACTCAACAATATCATTACCACCAACCAAATAAATCAAACGGCATTCGTTTGAAATGTGTTTCAAAGCACTTATTACCAACGATGCAGTTAAGGATGCCCATGAGCTAAAACTCATTCATGACGTCATTATATTGGCGGCTTCGATTGCAGCGCTGACTATTGTCTTGTATGGTCATCATAAAATAATCACTAGCCTATATCTGCTGATGGAACGCTATGTATCTGTCGAATACTAATCGGCAATATATACCGTGTTGTTAAAATAATAGGATGTAGATAGGCACATAGATAGGTATGTATGGTGTTCGAGTAATCAGTTCAATTATTTACTAATGCCGAGCATGAATTATGGCACCTAGTCATTGGAATTATAAGCAGCTTATGTTTATTTTTATTATTAACCTATCAATGTGTATGCATCAAATTTATTGAAGTTAATTTGTTTTTATCGGGAGGAATAAATTTGCCAAAAATGGCTTGTATTGCAAGTTAAAAACAACAATTGTGTTTAAAGCTGTGAGCGAGCAATTCAAATACACACCGATTGCTCGCGAAATAGTTTATTTGAAATGGGTTGAGAATGGTTTTTCTTTATTTGCTCACAGGTGATTGTTAAGAAAATTATAAATTTGTTTTTTTTTTCAGGCTCATTCATGGCTAATTTATTGGTATGTATCAGTATTATCTGTATCCATTTACATCAATATCCATTTACATCAATATCCATTTACATCAAAAACAATCCACGTAGATTTGAGTATGTTTGTAGACAGCGCCCATCATGATCGAAACGCATTTGGACGTTGTATGTGTGTAGTCCTTCACGTTTTTACGCATCTTGCACGAAAGTTTTGTTTAGATTCAGTTTTTTCGCCATATCTCGATCTGAACAGTTGGGATTCCTCTTGAAAGCTTGAACTACCCGCTTGTGATCCTTAACACTATACGGAGATCCATTTTTGCCACTTTTTTTCTTTCCGATCGATGGTCAAACGTTCGTGGTACCGATTTAAAACACGAGACACCGTAGAATGTACCATTCCCAGCTTCCTGCTGATGACACGATGAGAAAGATCCGGATTTTCGAGGTACGTGCGCAAAATTTCTTTGCGCCGCTGCTGTTCTTCCGACTCCATCTTCGCAACGATTGCACATCTGCTAGTGAAACTTACACAGCGTAAACAAATATACATTGAACTAATTCCACCTAAAATTTCAATAGAAAATACCCAACGGGTAAAAAGTTACAGCCATTTAAAAGTGGTGCAATTTGATTCCGTACAACCTTTAATGCCATCAATCAAATTAAATGTACATTCTCGCCTGAACCAGATGGTATTCCATCTTCAGTGTATTGTCGCACCAATGGAGCTTTTATCGAGCCGCTCTGCACGATTTTCAATAAATCTTTTGCCGAATCGAAATTTCCCGCAGTCTGGAAGGAGTCGTTAATGGTTCCGGTACACACGAAAGGCGACAAACTTCCGGGGAATCATTAATCTCTCAGCTGCCTCTAAATTGTTTGAGATAATAGTGAGTGGTTTCATTCTCGTGCACACCAAATGCTACATCTCTGGTGACCAACATGGTTTCGTGCCTGGACGTTCGGTTAACACCAATCTTCTAGATTTTACCACGACCTGTTTTGAGCAACTGGAGAAAGGAGCACATGTAGACGTCGTATACCCAACAAACATCGGTGTTGAATTAGAGCTTGTTCAAGCAAATTTGGAGAAACTATTCAGCCGTTTCTTCTAGAATAGCTGAATAGCTTCTCCAAATTTGTTTGAACAAGCTCTAATTCAACACCGATGTTTGTTGGGTATACTGATCTAAAAGCAGCGTTTGATACAATCAACCATGAAATTCCGTTGGCGAAACTATCCTAACTCGGTACGTCGGAACGATTGACATCATGGCTGAGCTCGTATTTAACAGATAGATCTCTGCGAGTGAAACTTGATACTTGCACTTCCTGTTTCTTTATGAACTCGTCAGGCATTCCACAGCAACCTCCCCGAGTAGAACACAAAAGCATATGAATACCTAATTTTGATCTTGATAACTGGCCTTGGTATTAAAGAGCTCAGATTAAGAGGTAAAATACCTAGGCAAAATACCTAAGAATTGCAAGCAAAATGTCTCTAGAATAACTAAACTTGATATTCCGGATACCTGGGTAAGTATCTGGTCACCTTAGAGGTATTATTTTGGTATTGTCTTACCTCAATTCGGATTCGCATGACATTGTGGGAACAATTTGATGGTATTATCCTCAGGTATTTTACCTCTTAATCTGAGCTCATAAATACCAAGGCCAGTTATCAAGTTATTCGCTTCTGCTCGGGTCGGCCCACTGCTGTTTGTTCTATACTTCAACGACGTATTGCTTCTACTTGGAGATGGCTGCAGGCTTGCGTATACTGATGATCTAAAGCTTTTTTTTGTGGTACGGACTGCCAAGGATTGTGTTCGTCTTCAATCATTATTGGATCGACTCACTGTTTGGTGCCCTCGGAATAAAATTATGCACAGCATTCCAAAGTGTATGATAATGTCGTATTACCGCATCAAGCAGCTATACCATCAATGGCGTCGTTCTACATAGAAACGACCAGTTCAGAGATTGAGGTGTTCTACGGGATCATATATTACCGTTTAACCTCCACGGCTCTGCTGTGATCTCTAAGGCTAACCGCCAGCTAGGGTTTGTGTCGAAAATCTCAAGAGACTTCACTGACCCGTACTGCCTGAAAGCTCTCTATTGTTCACTGGTACGACCGATCCTAGAAAATGCCGCCTTGGTCTGGCTCCTTATCAATTGACTTGGAGCTTGAGGATCGAAAAAATACAGCGCAGGTTTATCCTGATGGCATTGCGTAATCTACCATGGCGTGATCCGCAAAATCTCCCGCCGTATTCAGATCGCTGCAATCTGCTGTAACTGCATACTTTAGAACGCCGACGGAAAAATCAACAAGCGGTTTTTGTTGCCAAACTTTTGAATGGAGAGGTCGACTGCTCGCGGCTTCTCTCTCAACTGAACATCCGAGTGCCACCGAGAACATTACGAGTGGTACTCTGCTCCAACCACGATTCCATCGAACAGCGTTTGGAAACAACGCTCCACTAACAGCTATGATGGGCGTTTCGCTGTCGAAGATTGTTTTTGTCGTAAACCATTTGCTCACTTTTTGGCTCGTATTTGTAATGCTCGTTTTTTTTCAGATAAAGTTGTGGGGGATAGCGTGGTAAGATGTTAAATAAATAAATAAAAAAAAAATGAAAAGGGTATGTGAGAATAATAAGATGTTTTAATAACATACTAAATAATATACATATTATAATAAAATGCTGCTATTTGTCTCTCATGCGGTGTTTGATGATTGTAATTCTGAAAAGATATAATATAATAAATGGAAATTGATCCTGGCAGCCTAGCAAAATAGCAAAGAAAATTTAAGCTCACAATAAGGTGATATAAATTTCATATGAGTAAAAATAATACAAAAAAACGGAGAGGTAATAAATCTACAAAAACAAACAAACAATGGAGCTTTGAGCTTTTCAATAACTATTGTTTGCTACTGGACCCATAAATGATTCTTTATGTCTGTGAAATAGGAAATGAATGATTTTAAGCAATGTTAATTTTTGAAATATTATACTTTTTGATGAAGAAGGAATACGCTTTTTTGAGTAGAATTCGTCTTATATGATCCTTTATCAGAAAACGTAAAAAACCTTCATATCTTTTCAAATACATAGCGTGGGTTAGGTGGGCTAAAACTTACAAAGATGCATACATGCAAAGCTAAAATGTCTTATAAAAAGAAGTGAAGAAGTGTTAAAATATAAAATGATAATAACAATTCTATTTGTGATGACATGTCTGCAGATTGTGGTCCTGCTGCATTGTCGACGGACTTACGTATCCTGAAAGTGTAGACAATGTATCATAGCCACGAGAAAAAAAAAATACTATACAATACATGGGAATTCCTTGGATGGTCTGAAATTATACATCGTTCGCATTATGGTTCGGTTCGGTTATTTATTAGCGCGATTCTTAAAGAGACCTTGCCGAATGCGTATATTCCTAACTGTACTGCGAAAAGTATCTAGTTTGTTCGGCACTTCCACGTAGGTAAATCCTGGATTCTGTTTGAAAATCTTCATGATTTTCTCACGCTGTTTCGTGGAACTGCTCCGCTTCAACGCTTGCACTTTTCGGAGAATAGACCAAACGTTCCATGAAACATTTCAGCGGTTTAGCCATTTTCAATTCCTCGTTCCTAACCAAGTCGGGTTTTTAACCTTTTGTGCAGAATTAATTCTCATCTATTATTTTCCATATCGTGTCAATTTTAGGAAATATGTTTTTTTTTTCGCCCTGCATTCAAATTATATAAATTGCTGTCAAAAGATACCAAAACCAATCACTAAGAGCACTGTATCGGACACAAAGAAGCGTACCGATTCTTAACTGGCAGAGCTTTATGATGAAGAACAAGGACACAAGGAGGATGACAACTCAAAAATTGCGTTTCCGTTTGTAATGTCTAGTGATCCTTATAGTAAGAGAGAAGCGAATGAAGCCATTTTTGAGCCAATCGTGCCGATCGTGTAAAATCTGAGCTAATTAAGCATATTTTGCACTGCGGCAAGTGTCATCAGTCTTTGTGAGCAAAATAAACACCGTTGGAAAATCTGCGGATCGAATTTACACTCTTTAACACGTAGCACTATTTTTTACTTTTGATCGCAATTTTACAGCTTTCTCTGTTCATGTGGTCTCCTTTAACATCCAAAGCATGGTGAAATAAAGCTAGCATTAAAAAAGCGACTTAATGTTCCAATTTTTCATGCGACTACCCTGCCACCTGGTGTTCGGTCCACCGGTCAGTAGTCAATATATACTAGTTGTTTATATACTGTAAAAATTTGACAGCTTTATCCGTTTGTTTACGGCAGCTATGGCGAGAACAGTGAAACAACTTCGATCTATGGTTTGTTCGTACCACCTGCTCTATCCGGGCCTAAAAAAGTCCGCCATCGTGGCTCATTTCGTGTCGACCGGATACGATCGCGGAAACATCTACAAGGTTCTGGCACTTCTGGAGAAGGGAGAGTCCATCGAGCGGAAGCCTGGTTCCGGCCGTCCGACCGTTTTAAGCAACCGGAGGATTCAACAGAAGCTCAAACGGAAGAAGGAAGGCAAGGTGGCCACTTCTTTCCGTGCGTTGGGCCGTCCATTAGGTAAGTGCAACCATTTGGCCAAGAAGTATTTTGCAAAAATGGATATCCACAGCCGGAAGTGTCAGTCCAAGCCAGCCGTGTCGGAGAACCAAGCGGAAACCCATGAACAACGGCTGAGGGTTCTGGTCAAAGAGATCTTCCCGGCAAAGCGGAACGTGATGGTTGTCATGGACGACGAGACGTACCCCTCGTTGGACGGCAATGACTGGCAAGGCAAAGGCTACATCACCTCCCCGACAAAAGAAATTAGCAGCGATGTGAAGTACATAACGCACTCGAAGTTCCCAAAGAAGGTGTTGCTGTGTCTCACAATCAGTAAAAAGAGGATGTCACGTTCCCTCTTCTTTTTATCGGTGCTGGCAGTGAACGGCGAGATCTACTGTACGAAGTGCCTCCCAGAAGTTGTCGCCTTCATTAAAAAGTACCACAAGGATGACGGCGGGGTGTTTTGGCCGGATCTAGCATCGGTCCACTTCTCGAAGCGGGTGCTGGAGGAAATGGAGCGATTGGGCATTCCGGTGGTGCCCAAGCATGCCAACCCTCCCAAAGTGCCCCAGCTCCACCCAATCGAGAAGTTCTGGGCCAATTTGAAGAGGAGAGTATATTCAAATAATTTCGTGGTCAAAACGACGGTTGATTTGATCGAAAAGGCGACCAAGGAACTGAAGAATATGCCTACAAGCATCTTTTTTTTCACCTATGGCCAAAGTTCCGGCTAACTGCCGCAAGACGGCGTGGCAGGGAGTAGAAGTATATTTTGTGAAGTTTTTAATTTCTAATTGAATAAAATGTAATTTGGTTTGTTTATGATGTTTTACTTTTTCCGTTCTTTTTTACCATCCATCCGAAAATAGTCGCTTTTTTTAATGCGCGCATTATATAACAAACCGGTAATTGAATCTCTCATCCGCCAGTTGGGCGTTTACTTTCAAATGAACTAAAATTTTAGTAGAAGAATCAAGATCTGATTTTAAATCGAATGGTTGGGATGAAGCTGAATCGACACTTTGAACCACGCTAATGTAGAAGCAGAAATCCCAGAAATCGAAATGCTAAAGTTATTTCCTACGTCACGAATAAATTTATTTGTACCCAGGTAACCAATAAGCATTAGCATATGAAGTAAATCAACCCTTAATCTGCATTTCAGATGCTACAAGCATTATATTAGCATTATATCAGCATTTTGAATGCTATCTGTTGTAGAGTTGCATTTCAAATGCTATTTAAATGCTTGTAGCCTGTAATAAGCATTTCGAATGCAAAATAGCATTAATGAAGCATTATCATGGTATTGCAGTAAAGGAGCCGTATATTGGGCCAAAAGTGGCATTTATGTGGCATTTAAAGCGACTTAATTGCTTAATAGGCTGCCGCAAAGGCGCTTTGGAACTGCTTATTGGTTACCTGCGTATTTATCCCTTTTTAGATTTTGTTTAATGCCTGGCTACTTTGGACACTTTCTTATTCATCCGATGCCATTTGGAGGCATTTTTTATCGAATTTATTGAAGTTGTAAAGGGCAGTTTTCAAAAGTTCAGATCACGTTTCTCAAGGTGACCCTAACAGTACCCTGCCCTGGTCATTCCAATTGTTACTCTGATCAAAAATACTTCGTTAAACGTTAATAACATAACTCAACTTTGGAAAAAAGTGCAATTTGTTTATCCTAATTAATGGAATATCGATGGTTTATTCCCGTGAAGAGAGAATGTTTTGAACATAATTTTTACTTCCCCGGAAAAATAGGAATCATTTCCGTTTAAAAAATTGCATCGACTTCAAAATACTAATGAAATATTTCTGCTTCAATTTGTCGGTAACAATAACATGAAACACAAAAGTATCCCATAACTGTCGGCGAGCTGTACCCCAGATTACTAAAAAGTGTACGGAATCAAATTGCATCATTTTTAAATAACTGTTGGAATTTTAGTATTCTTTTCTCTCGTGTACATGCTCTCTCTGAGCACATGGGGCTTGAACGGGTTTGTAGGTTTTAAGTATGTAAATTCAGCGTTAGATTTAGTTATAGTTACAACTAATTAATGGCAAATGATAAATTTAATAAGGCTAAACCACTTCTGCACGCTTTTTATCTACTCTTGTTTAACTACTCCATTCTTTCTCTTCTTCCCTTCCTATTATACCTGTTAGTCGTTGTCATAATGACAACGATTCGCTACGTCGATACGTTGTTACGTCGATTGTAGCAGGTTTGCCCAAAGCTCGCCGAAAAAGTTCACTGTTCGTACGAACAATAGCCTGTCTGATGTTCCCATCTTTGCCCGAGATGACTAGCTCAACTCGGCCTCGAATCCAGCCATTGCGGCCATGGTCGTCTACGATTTTCAGTTGAAATTTTGGTTGAAAATAGTTGAATGTGTATTGTTTACACTGATCAAAATTTGGTCGACTTAAACATGACGCATTTCCTTTGATTGTGCATTAAAAAATTTTGCTCACCCCTCATTTTGAAGATGTGTGCTTGTAGCATCATGCCTCTATTTTGATTTTGAGATTAGCACTTCAGTTATCAAAATATTGTCGAAGGAAGAGAAGCAACGCATCAAAATTTTGCACGTGCATGGCGAAAATCCAAACTACTCTCACGAAAAGTTGGCGAAATTGTTGAATGTGGCTAAATCAACTGTTTCCAACATATTAAAAGTGTTTGGTGAACGTTTGTCGATAGCCAGAAAAGCTGGATCGGAGGGAAATCGAAAGCCGGAGGCCACAGCGACGACAAAAAGAGTTGCCCGCTGTTTCGAGCGGAACCCCAACCTCTCCGTCCGAGATGTCGCAAAGAAGCTGGGAGTGGCGCCTTTTACCGTGAATAGAGCTAAAAAACGAGCTGGACTGTCGACTTACAAGAAAGTGGTGACTCCAAATCGCGACAATAAACAAAACACGTCGGCCAAAGCACGATCGCGAAAGTTATACACGACGATGCTGACGAAGTTTGATTGCCTGGTACATGAAACTTACGTGGTGGATGAAACTTACGTCAAGGCAGACTTTCAACAGCTTCCTGGACAGGAATTTTATACGGCAACCGGACGGAGAAAGGTGGCAGATATTTTCAAGTACATTAAACTGTCAAAGTTCGCGAAGAAATATCGGGTGTGGCATGCCATCTGTACCTGTGGCTTGAAGAGCAACGTTTACATTGCGACCGGAACTTTCAACCAGGAAATTTATCTGAGCGAGTGCCTACAAAAACGTCACAATTATTCCGTTATATTTTGCCCGGATTTGGCATCTTGGCATTGCGGAAAAAAAAGGCAATGGAGTGGTATGCTGCCAACAACGTTCAAGTGGTGCCCAAGGACAAGAACCTTCCCAACACGCCAGAGCTCAGCCCAATCGAACAATATTGGGCCATCGTCAAGCGGAATCTTAGGAAGACTCAAAAAGCTGTTGTGAACGAGAAACAGTTCAAGGGAAACTGGCGTTCTGCGGCGAATAAAGTGGACAAGGAGA
Source organism: Aedes koreicus (assembly GCA_024533555.2). Lineage (NCBI taxonomy): Eukaryota > Metazoa > Arthropoda > Insecta > Diptera > Culicidae > Aedes > Aedes koreicus. The sequence continues at coordinate 344,520 of JAHHFK020003649.1, forward strand.
CTGTACAAAATCTTATGGCAGGTGTTAAACGAAAGACCCGGCAATTCGCATTCGGTAAAAAGGAAGCTTAGCTGAATATTTTTCCTGTATTCTGTATTAACTGAACTTGAAAAAGAATTTGACTTATGGATTATTTGATCGACTCACATTACTGTTTGACCAAATTTTGATCGGAACACCCTTTAGCTGTAGAATCGTCGGAAGAACAACAGCGGCGCAAAAAAATTAAAAAATCTGAAAATCCATCAGCAGCCATCATCTGAAAACTGGGAATGGTAGAGTATTTATTCTGAGGTCACATAATCGTCCATCGCTTTTCTGGACAGATTTAACCTCACGAAAGATGTTAGATGGAGTGGTATAAGAAGTACTGGGCCATCATGAAGCAGGCTCTTTAGAAACATCCTAAGGAATGAAATCGGAGGATTTCGTCACAAAAAAACAATTGGTCCTAACGTTGTACAAGATTTTATGAGTCATGTTTAAAGGAAGATTCGTCAATTTGGATATGGTAATGAAATTGAATAAAGCGAATATGGGGAATGTTTGATAATATGTTTTGTTTTATTCTCTGAAAGTTTCAATATGGTTGAATGGGTGAGTTTTGCCGAATATTTTCTTGTGATGCTATTTGATTCCGTACACCCTCTATTAACTTGAAGCGGCATTGAAAATTGACACCCTAGTAACTTTGGGTAGGAGCTCTTACAACTAAAGATTTCTAAAAGTTCTGCGCCAGAGTTATGAACCCAATAAATAAATAATGATCAGTTCTCCTGACGTTACATCGCATAACTCAATTCCACGTGCAACCGTTTCTAAGCACGGATCGTTTTAAGATACCAACAGCAAAGAGCTGATATTTTTCTGATACCTACAAGGACGGTGACAATAATTCATTTGATTTGCACGCAGGGTGATCTCACAGGCAACAGAGGCTTGCACTGCCAACAGAATAAGTCTAAATGACTTGTCATGAGAGAAGGAATGTTCAAAGAGGAAGGTTTGATTCTTCCCCAACAAACGATTATTTTTCAATTATGAACCCAACCAAAACCGAAAGCCCTATCGAGAGTTAAGGACGGTAACAAAATATAGCGCTTCCCCATGGAAGTTGAGCGTGCCAAAAGCTGCTCTTACTCGTTTTGCGGTGTTCGTCTATTTACCAACTGACTGACCCGTTGTGTGACGCATTGTAAGTCTACTGGTACAGAGCTAAGCGGAGAGGTTCGTTGTTCGTATAAAAGCGTTAATATATCGTTCTGGCACGAGTAGTGTGAGCTCGTATTTTGACCGACACTGAGGCAACGTAGTTCCGACTGGCAAGTGTATTCCTCCGTCCAATAGTGATAAAACGAAGATAATTGCGGGAAGTCAGTAAAATCTGAGTGAAGGGCGGTGATATTGGGACGATTTTTTTTAATACACCATGTTATTGTGCGTAGGTGACAGAAGAGTTTCGGAGTAAAAAGAGGAAAACAAAAAATAAACTCGTGCACGTTTACGAAACATTGCTGGTTATCAATAAAGTACTCGAGTGATCTATAATTTGTACCAGTAGATACCATCCACTGAACGGAGGCTAAAGTAACAATTGTCATCCAAATGTGTCTTCTCTAGTGGATGATAAAGGGTAGTGAAAGTATACCGGTGTAACGAAATATTTGTGGAGCTAATTGTTTTTCCAGAACGTGCTATCATAGCGTGAAAACTTGTCGACAAATAGAGGCTCAATTACGGTGGCATTTGCTTAAGGTCTCAATTACAGGTGAGTTCAGATAATATATTGTGAGTTTAGAGCGCTTGCGTGGATTGCGGTGACGATATTAAATTTACTTTATTTGTTATGTTTTTAGATGCAATCGTTCTTCAGGGTACAGAACTTTAGTTGTTTATTTTCAATTAGCCTTAATATATATTCTATAGAGGCGTATTTTTTTTACTGAAGGACTTCAACTACAACATATGCCCATGCATATAAGGAAGTTTAAACCTGAAACTCTGCTGTCGTGATATCTAAACATAAAATAACATGTATAGCCACCTTAGTAGAGCTCGCCATAGTCAGAGCAGTTTCGAAAAATGGTTCACTGGTAATGGGAAAATGGCATAAAATGTTGTAACTCTGGTGATTTCTTCATTGATCATAGAAAGTTAATTTCATTCACATACCACATATGTTAAAGGAAGGAAAAATACGGTAGAAATACAACAAACGACAATTCAACATTACGAAGATTTACAACCATAAAACTGGGAAGAAGAAACAATTCTAATTTTTTATTTGAATGATGAAATTTGATATACAGACATATTGAAAAAAGTACACAGTATAAAAAATCATTTAGTTTTCTGCAATATTTATTGTACATGTTTGGAATGCTGGATTCGGCATAAATTCACTGTACGCGACGTTTCATGTAACTAAAAGCAAGATTTCGCCTACACCATGTTAGTAGTATGAGCAATTTCGCAAACATTTCGTTGTTTACGTTTACTTTAATTTTCAATTGAACAAATGGAAATTTTACACGCCTCTTATATTTCCTTTTTTTTTCCTGCCTATTCTAAATAAGGGCATTCAACGAGAAAACATTATCAAAGTAACATCATAACAAAACAAAAATAAAAACAAACTGAGTAACTTAAAGTTTAATTTACTCAAACTGTTACTGATCATAAGTCTTACTCATTCACAACGGCAACCATCACCTCCCTATGGCATCCTAAGAGTTCGGTTTCTACACTAAAAATTGATTCGTAAATTATATAAATACGTGTGCACATATGCAGCAAATATTCTAATATAGTTTTTCGCAATATTTTTTAACTAAATATCGAGAGTTTCATCTCTAAAACCTCGAGGTGGAGACAAAAATGAGCCAAAATCAACCAGCGTCCGATGCATCTGAAGAATGCGATTGACGCATATGTAAAAAATATCATGAAAACAAAATATTGAAGGAAATTGTAAACAAAAAGTTTGTAGAAAGTCTCATGAAGTAATAAACAATGCTAGGGACTCTGTTTGTACACGGTGTTCAATAAGTTCGAATACACTTTCAAAATATTTTGATAAAAATGAGAATAAATTAGTTTTTCTGGGTTCATTTTATTGAAAGCAATGTTTATTAGGAAGGTTACAACATGTTTCTCCGAATGTCCAATATTCCGCTTGATCCCATGCAATTTCAGCAGCCGCAATATATTGCCGAGTCGCTCACCGTTCAAAAAACGCTTAATTACAATGTCGCGATACTCTTTCGTCGCGCGTAACAAACGACTAACAACTGACAGAATGTCAAACACACGCACATCCGTTAGCGTACACATGAAGCTAAAGCTGACACCAATACCAATACAGAATATGTACATGGCGCATACCTACACAATGATGAAAATTTGAATTCGAACTTATTGAACACCGTGTAACAAGTATATTGTATCCTCGTCGATACAGATGTCCCTAGAAACAACCTTTTTTTTTCACTAGAGAGTTTTGAGAGTTCTACCGGTTGTTTTGCTTTCCATTCAACGCTATCTTCTTTTGTATTTATAGAAAAATGTGAGATTAGATATTATACGCAGTGTAATTTTATCTCAACGTACCGACACAATTACATTTTTAGTTATTTGCATTCATCTGTTCCTAAATTCTCTATACATTCCAATCGATAGAACAATCCAAAACAATTAAAACTTTCACTTTTTTTTAAACTTGAAGAAGAAGATCTTAATAATAAATATAAAAAGATTATCAATGAAATACATTGGTAATATTTGTGTAAGCGTTGTCGTCATACATTTTTTTCTGAAATAAATAGGGACTCGAGGCAACTCGAGGTACAAGAGTACTGGATGGTAAAAAATATGCTTTTTTCAACATTTTTTTTAATATTAACTCTCACTTCCAAGTGTGAATACGTGTTAGTTAGTTTGCGTTTTATATAAGATCTCTAATGACATATACTTTTCCAGGATAAAGTAGGGTTATAGTCAAGATGATTTACAGAATAAAGTTTAAAGTGAAGTTTTAAATTCATTATGCTATTTTGACATCATCTATCTTTGAACTATGAAACATTGAAATGAGTTCTTTTGATTAGGTACTAAGTGCCCGATTAGGTGTTATTTTTATTTATTTACTGTTTATTTTTGGAAAAACTGTTTACTAGAGGCTTAAGGGTTCAATCATATCATTCATGTTTTCTTCTGTTTTCTCTTCATAATTGCCAAGTAGCTTTCAACGGGCCTGAACTGGGGACAGTTGGGCGGATTGAGGGTTTTCGGAACAAACTGGTCTCCGTTTGTTACCATTGTTCTATTTACCGGCTTTAGTGACAACTCGCATGATTCGTCCGAAATGTAACCGAATAATCACGTGACTGGATGAAGGCCGGAATTCACTTCAGGAGACATTTGGTTTCGTATACCTTCGAGTTCATCATTTTCTCAATGACGGAAACCATTGTCTTCTGGCCGTAGCTACAAATTCCCTGCCAGATCATATGCGAATTATTTCGCAAAAACAATTTTGAATCTCACAGGGACACCTCTTCGAGCCTTGTAAAATATTGGTCCTGCAAATTGTCCGAAGTCGGTCTTTAAATAGGTTTCATCATCCATAAGTAAGCATTTTCCAGACTTGGTTATTAGAGCCATGCAGCTTTTGAGCACGGGTATTCTGCTATTCGGAGTAATCGATTGGTTTGCTTACTGGTGCGGTATCTCTGTAAACCTTCACGATATCGAATTCGCTGCACTGTACTACGCGATTGGACGTACCTGGGTTGCTTCAGCTGGACTTCACGAACTTTCCATCGAGCTGGCGTTTAGCAGTTCCACTCCGGCATTTACGTTGAGGCTTCCGAGTCGTTTTCAAGTTTGTAATGTGTATTTCTCGGGTAAGAAGCATGTTCTGATAAAAGTTTGAACCGCTTTAGTCAAGAAAATGGGATGCTTGAGCTACACACTACCAAAATGTCATGTAAATTTCTGTCGCCTGAGACCGACACATGCAAGCGTCCTTTAGCACATAACAATGAGTTGAAAGAGATGAGAAAATAAACTCAATCAAACACATCTTTCGTCGAATTGATTATGTGTCAGTTTCAGGAGACATAATTTTACACGAAATCTTTCTTTACGTTCCCCGACTTTTAACAAACATGAATTACGTATCGTGTATAATTCAGAATTTCTAAGTGTGTACTTTCAGTGCTACATTATGCACAAGAAGTTAATCTAAGGTTATGCAAGAGTAAATTGAGCTTGAGCATGATTGACCACCCACGGATGCTGTGTGTGTGTGTGTGTGTGTGTGTGTGTGTGTGTGTGTGTGTGTGTGTGTGTGTGTGTGTGTGTGTGTGTGTGTGTGTGTGTGTGTGTGTGTGTGTGTGTGTGTGGTGGGTGTGTCTTTACAATCAATCTCCCACTGACCGGCAGTGCTTTTATGGAAGAAACTTGTCTGCATTTCTTCAGTAATTTATATCCGGAACAAACATTTAAACCGACTATTTCTCACGAATAAGAGCTAAATTTCTAAATCTTAGACCACAATTGGATAAAAGAAGGCTTACTCTAGCCAAGTTTGGTCTTATTCTTTAAAATTGTGCGTTTACTCGCTGAAAAACGTCCATTGAAATGTTTGTTTACGAAAGCAGACTCGCCCATTTCGCCAATCTCTCCGGATATGTGATCACCATGTGCAAACATTTTTAGCCCTGGAGATTGAAGGTGACAGCTCTATTGAAAATCCAACGACCCATTTCAAGAATGCCTGTTCCTACACGTACATTCTGAGGTCATCTTCATATACAATAAGCCCCGCATGAAAATCTTCACACATCAAATGGATATGTGAAGAGTTTTCACACTTCCAGAATCAAAAATGGAAATTCTTGATCCTGGCGTGTATATAGTTAAGGTATATTTTTGATAATATAAAACGACCTCACCAATGTTCCTTATATGATGCTGGAAAGCTCGTCCGGATACGGGAGCGGGTCACTAAAAACACAAAAAATTGAAAAAAAAAACAATCCATCTCAAGAAACACGACCATAACACACTATGAGAGGGATTCTATTCACAACGTCCTACGCAAAGCACTCGGAAAAACTATCATTTCACCATTTATTTTAGTTGAATGAAGGAATATTTTTTAATTTTATTTCCGCGAGAACGACGCAGCAAAAGCAAAACACCTGATTGACCACCCACGGATGCTACTCCGTTATTGCCAGATCAGCTTTATTTACACAAAAAACCAACAGATCATGTTTGGGACCAACATACATTCTCAATGTGTAAAAACAAGTGACCCATTATGAAGCAATACCGGCGCTGGCCGTGCCCGAATGCTGGTCAAGTAGGGAACGGGAAGGAACGTGTTGACGTGATACTCGCTTTGAAGGAAGCCGAGAAATCCTCTGCACTTCCACAAGAATTCACTGGGATGTTGGAAAGTTGGGAAAACGTTAACAGCAGGGTTCGTTGTGGTTAACGATACGCTGAAAATATGTAACTAGCACTATCGGCCAAAAGCATGGGACCGCTCGAATAAGCAATAGAACATCAAACGCCAGTTGCACCGCACCCTGAATCAACCTAAACATAAAATCATGTATGTAATAAAAACTATGTATCCAATTCATAATATCTATGAATAAATATGATACATATAAGAATATTTAATTGTGTAAAACGAAAATACATTTACATCTATACAACAGTTGAAATTCAATATATACAATATACAACAGTTGAAATAAATAATATATAACGATATGCTAAAAATAATACGGTGTTATAATGAAATACTAAATATTATACTTTTTTTTTAATATAAAACATGTATGTACAAAATACATCTGACATCCACTGGTTTATAACTGAAAAGAAAAAAAAAAGTTTTACTATCCTGAAGGTCCTGGAAAAGCTGAAATACAGAGTAGATAATTACAATTATCATAGATAAAATTTCAGTTAAAAACTGTAAGCAACAGACAGTTATAACAGACATCTTTTTAAAAGTCTTCTTTAAACACTTCTAGTTACATTCCAAGGATAAAAGTATAAGTGGTCGAAGAGCCCGGTTTTATGATTCCTGAAAGAAATTGCTTATCTAATTATAATACCAATAAACAAATTTATATAAATATAATGCCAGTCTTTTATGAAAATAGTAGTTGAAATTCAGAAGTGTAATTTATATATATATACAGCGATACCACGGGAAAAGAATAGAGTTGAAAAAAAAAGTTGTCCGATTTTGCTCAAAATCGCTTGGTATGTTTTTCATCGAAAATAATAAGACCCGTATTTTTTTATTTTTTTATTAGGATGACCATGTTCGATATAGGGTTACCAGAAAAATCGACATTTTTCAAATTTTTTTATTTTTAAAAAATCATAACTTCTGAACCACTGCGTCGATTTGCAATGTTTTTCTATGAATAGAAAGCTCATTATTTCTAGTTTTTATTAAAAATATTGATTAAAATAATTAATGTACTTAAATTTGCTAAAATGGTCAAAGTATTTGTTTTTTATGATTTTAGAAATGTTGGACCACAACGACTATTTATTTTTATATTTTTTTATCAAAATTCAAACATTTTTACATAACATATCAAAAAATGTTCATTTCAAATCAAATGTTCATTGAGCCGTTTTTGAGTTGAATTTTTTTGAAAATTTCAAGTTTTTTGCCCATACACACATGGAATGAGCATCATTTTCCATCAATTCAAAATAACTGCGGGAATTATTTCATTGTAGTTATTTTATTTTAAATCAAAAGTAGCTGAACATATATTCAACGAAACTAAATGTAGCGGAAAGCATAGCAATCCACAAACAAAATCCCAAAAACTTGCTTAGCAAGGGTCAAGGAAACGGATTTTCGTGGCTGTTTAAATTTATACCTTCATCACAAAAACAACTAACTAAACAACACAACACCAATTTGACTACCTTCAAACGAAGTAATAATGAATAACCTTGTTGGTATCAAACAACATTTTAGGTAACAAACAAATACATAAACACACTCAAGTACCTCCCCTACCTCACACACTGCGGTACCAACAAACCTACTATAAATACTAGACCTACTGTGATGTTCCCTTCAAGTCGAGCACTCGAAGTCTGTAAGTATGCTTCCAGTAGAATTAAAAGGAATTTGGAGTGTTAATTTTAAACGTTTAATACAATGAAGCATGAATGCTCAAATTGCCATGTTTGGAGTAATAGTTACAAGAAAGTTACTCCTAAACTATATGGATGCAGCGGAAAGAAGAATACAATAGGAGAAAAGGCAAAAGAGCTATAAACACGACATGTATTAATACAAGCCACTATTATACAAATTATGCTAAATTTGGGTCATCAAATTGGGTGATGAAACCATGCATATTGTATGCATCGCTAAACTATTGACTTTTACAACGAAGAAATCTGAATCTTAAAAACTTGTTATACGCTTATAAGCTACTTTGGTGTGATTAATATTAATTTTTATATTTTGTTGTGTGCATGCCAACTTGTTCATTGTCTTGCACTAGCTTCAACACAAGTCCGGTAGAAATTACAATAGTGAAATTAATAAGAAATAACCCACCTTTATCTTTTTCTTCACACAGGTTTTTATGATACATATCCTGATTTCCTTGAAGTAAATTGCATTTAAAGGTAATTTCATTTGGTTTCATACGAAGAAAGGTACGACCGTTCAAACTTGAACTTGACCTGGCATTGAACCGTTCCATTACGGATGAACGCTTTGCGATACCTGCTATATGCTGAGTTCCAAATCCACTGAACCGAATTGGGCACAACAACTACCAAATGAAAATTTTACCGAACACTTAATGATGATATTTTTATTTCCTTTCCTTAGGGCTCCTTCTACGATTTAAAAGTTGATGGACTAAACCCAATCTGTTTTCTGCACACATTATTCACTCACCATTATCATGAAAGGAATTCTTATAAATTGGAATCAACACAACAGTTGAGTCAGACTTGATGTTGATTACCTAGCATAACAGTGGAAACGAAGCATGAAAGCAATCCGGGAATACCCGCACAAATGACCGCAGGGAATTAGCTGTCGTCTTTCTTATATTATAAGATGTCAGGCGTGGCCTACATCTTAAACAAAAAATAATAACAAAGTAAAAACATGCATTTCATTCGCACGCGAAAACACATTTTTATACAATGTATACACACAGGAATAATCAGATGTCACCTGTTGTTTTTGGAAGTCTTTATCGTTGTAGTGCGTTGTGAACTTATTTCAACATATTTAAATTCCATGAAGGGCAGAAGCACGAGAAAAACTTATGGTTATGTAAGTTTTTAGAGATTTTTCGAGACAAATTCCGATCGCCACTGTATTCAAAATCCTCTCGAAGTGGTAATAACCGAACACCTTTCGATATAACAGGTGCTCAACCGTGTAATCAATGTTCATCAGAAGTCATGCAAAGTCACCACAAACGCACTGACCGGCTATATAAAGATTGAGTCAGCCTTCAAATCGTATGCATCCGGCCGGAAAATTGCGAGAGATTGTTTAGATCTTAGTCAATAATCTCGCTCTAACAAACCTCTTCTCGTTAAACGTTATAGCCGGATTAGATATGTCGTGAATGACGACGTTCAAGCTCTGTGTTAGGCAGAATATGGCTCGTTCAGCTACTGTTTGTCGCTCCACTACCATCCACCGTTATCATCGTCATCTGAGATATGTCTGTACCGAATTCTTAGTGTGAGGTGGAAAGACACGATGTTTTTTTTGCTGAATTAATTTGAGTCTGACAACCGGTAGACATTGTGGCGTGGAGACACTACTAGCGCTTACCACCACTTCGCAATTAGGCAGATTGTTGCAAGCAAGTCAGTATTTTTTATTGACAATGAATTTTTTTCACTTCGACCACGACTTCATAATTATTTCTTCCACCGAATGGCTTAAAACTTCTACTCAAAATCTTCTGAGGTCACTAACAATGTTTGCTATTTACAACATTACTAAACATTACTTTATAGAGTCTAATAATTTTGTTATTTAAGATGATCAAAATCGCACATTGTAATTAAATTAAAAATCAGAACTTGTACAAAAACAAAGTATCTTCAATAAAAATAAACTGGTATGCTATACGGAAATACTTTACCTTTACATTCAAGTGGAATAATACTCATGTACGCAGTCGATGAAGACAAAAATTAAATTTTGAATTCAGTTCACATAAATGGAGATGATAAATCAACGTCGTCAAGGTTTCTGTGGCAATCGGTATCAGTATCAGTGCATTTCATTTGATTGAACAACGGGAAACACGTCTATGTACATTTGACGTTGAACTTCATTATCTACCTTCTTCTACATCGTAAATCATACTCAAAACGATGCAATTAAGTTAGGTAATATAAACGAGACACCTCGAAAAGTAACTGACTTTTAAGGTAGCATTAAAACAATGCGTGTATTTTCAATGTAATATAAAAATTCAAATATTCACTTGAATAATAATGATGATGAGAATAACAAAAGTTTGAGTTGGACGGTTTATCTTTAAGGTGATATGGAAAATAACCACTTCGAATTTTTGAAGGCACAGATTCAAGAAAGTACAAAGATTGTGCATGCCGAACCATGCGAAACTGTTACCTTAAGATTATTAAATATATAATCTTGAGGATACGGTACACCGTCTCCGAGTCCTAAAAAAATGAGTGATTTGTCATTGAATTGACATTGACACATTGACATACACTGACATATCAAATTTTTCAAGGTTGATAGAATCCACAATTTCAATTTCTTGACTTCGGCTGAAATGGGTCATCAAGTTACAAAAGTAAATTGGATATGAAACAATGGCAAATCTATGAGGGAGAAAGCAGCACCAGACTTTTTTCTTATTCATATTTGTTTTTAATGTTTATATTGAAGTATAAACATAAACATAATATTGCATAATCAATGTGGACGTAAGTAAAAGTCCTCCCTTAGCTCAGTCGGCAAAGGCTCAGCTACAAAGCAACACCATGGAGGTGGCTGGGTTCGATTTCCGGTCTGGTCTAGGAATTGTTCGTAAAGAAAAATTTCTCGACTCCCTTGGCATGGAGTATGATTGTACTTGCCACACAATCATACTAATGCAAAAATGGTACTTGGCATCGAAATCTCTCAATTAATAACTGTGGAAGTGCAATTAGAACACTAAGTTGAGAGCAAGCAATAAGTTCATTGTGAAAACAATAAGCTTGAAATGCTGAAGAAAAAAAAACGTAAGTAAAAGTATGAAAAATTAATTAATTAAAGGTCGCCATATCATGCTGCGTGAAAACAAAAGATTTATTAGCACGAGAGTTAGATGTATTTGTAACTAACGTAAGAAAATGTTAAAGACTGGACTCGGAAAAAATGAGACACACAAAAATGATCACCAAAAATTCATTTTAAATCGGATACTTCTCAAATTTTCAGCGATTAAATAACTATATATTAACTATGTTTTGGTATAATTTATTTATTGAATTTCCTCCCTCAAGCTGAATGCTCGTACATTTCTCTTAACACTGCTCATGAAATCTTGGACGAGGCTTTGTCCATCTTCCTTACACAATTTCTCCCAGTTTTTCTTCAAAGCTTCATCGGTTTTGAATGTTTTTCCGCTTTCCTTCAACTTCTTCTTCATTATCGCCCAAAACTTTTCGATCGGACGAAGTTCTGGTGTATTTGGCGGGTTCCCCTCCTTCGGGACCACATTAACGCCCTTCGCTTCGTACCAATCCATTACAGGCTTGGCGTAATGGCACGAAGCGAGATCCGGCCAGAACAGCGTGGGACCACGGTGAGAGCGGAGGAAGGGCAGCAAGCGCTTCTGCAAGCATTTCTCTCGATAAATCTGCCCGTTTATGGTGCCGGTTGTAACGAACGGCTTGCTGTACCGTCCGCACTCGCAGATCGCCTGCCACAACAGGTACTTCTTCGCGAATTTGTCCATCTTTCTCTTCCGGAACTTTTCCGGAACCTCCATGCGGGACGTACCGACAAAAAACTCGAGGCCGGGGATTTGTTTGGTGTCCGCCTTGATATATGTCTCGTCGTCCATGACGAGACAGCCTGGCTTGACCAGCCACTCACGGTACAGCTTCCGCGCACGCAATTTGGCCACCGTGTTTTGCTTGTCAGTCCGGTTTGGCGCCTTCCTGACCTTAAAAACACGTAGCCCAGCTCGCTTCATGGTCTGCTGGACGAACCACTTCGACGAATTGACCTTTTTGGCCACGTCTCGGGTGGAAAGGTTCGGGTTATTCTTAAAGTACTGCCTTCTCTTCCGCGCCTTCTCTGGGTATTCTGCTTTCGGTTTTCGGCCGCTTCCAGCGCGCCGGTCGATGGTCTTCGTCTCCTAGAACATCTTCACAACGCCGAACACGGTGGAATGGTGGATTCCAAGCCTTTTGCCGATCCATCTGTGCGACTGACCGGGATTATCGATCACCGCGCCCAAGATTTGCTGGCGTAGCTCTTCTTGTTTCGAATGCATCGTAAAAACTACTTGACAGATCGCAATAAAATTGCACACATAAACATAACACTCTAAACTAGTATTACCCTAAATTTTCATTAATTTTTATCCACGCGATAAAAAGTTACACCCAAAACAAAGTGTCGCATTTTTTCCGAGTCCAATCTTTATTACGAAACTAACCTATCTATTTACACTCAAATCACATGTTTAAGCGTAGGATGAATATACGAACAATGAGATTAAACAATGAGGTTAACCATCCTCACCTATTTTCCATAAAGGCAAATGCGATTGCAGTAATAGAATTATCTTTATCTTCTGGATTATAATTCATGACATTTCAGTGATTCTGGCTTCATGGTCGACCATTTTCTTAACAAGTTTTGCCTAACACTTACTTTGCAAGACACAAAGAACCTCTACATTGATTGATCGCCCTCTAGTTGAAACTGTTTGATAACAGAATAAAGTGGTGAATTTCATACTTTCAACAGACCATTCTGCTAAAAAAAAATCGTTCTTTCGACATCCGGTATAAGAGGTTTCTTAAAATAACACTTAGGCATATACGAGTGGTAATTCAGGAAATAATTTAGGGTTACTTAAGTGCAATTATTGAACAAATTTGTGTACCTTTGAGTCGCTCAGTCTGTTCCCAAATATTCCTCTCAAGAGCCACATAGGCTGTGAAAAGGCCACATAAGCTTTTGGAAATAAATCTTATTTTGTCCGTTCGCAAACATGTAGGGGAAAGTTACGCCTACTTCGTGATTGTGTTCGTTTGTGTGAGCTTCGTATGATTTGTGAGAAACGAGTCAACAAAGGTTTGTTTGTTTGTTTCTGAATTGTCACAAAAACAATAAACAGCTCATGTTTAAAAGAAGGAAAAATCTTTTATGAAAATATAAGTATAAGAAATACAACTTGAAAGTATTGCTCATGTTTTAAAGTAGGGAAAAAATATCCGAAAAATACCAATTTTAGCGTTACGTTACATAAGAACGATACCATCCCTGCGTTTTAAATCGGTTTTCATTGAAAATTAAATTCGGGGTTGTGGTTGTTCGCGGTGATGGCATTCGGTGAATTGTCCAAATCCGTTAAAGTATACCGTGAACTGGATGTTGTAGGGACAATAAACCTCTTATTTATGTCATAATTTCTGGGATGGTGAAATTTCGAAACAGGTTAAAGTTTTGTGTAAAAACAGAGAAAAAGAAAGATTTGGGATTTCCATTGAACTCCACTACATTTTTGCATTAACAAATAGATTGAAGTACTACTTCGGCATTGGACTCATTTCGGACAATCATCGCTCTTACTCCGCCGAACTCAAACCAAACATCATGATTTTTGTGCATGGTTAGTGTAGATGTGACACAATGTATGTTGAAAATATAAACCGTTTAGTTTAGATATAACTGAGTCATTTTGGAGTTGGCGAAAATAGGTTCGCGGCCGAACTACCTTAGCCTACGCGTATTCTGTCTATAATGTGCAGACTTCTTCAGTATCTTGTACTTATGCTTAAATAGTACTTATATTTCACTCATAGTTGAGTCACCTTTGACTATTTTTTTCCGAGAGTGAAGTAATTAAAATTTGAGAAAATTTAGGTTGGAATTGACAATACAATACATACACAATAAACGGATGTTGTTTAACTGTCAACTTGCCAATCCCAATAAGATTTACTCAAATTTCAGTTCCCCCACTTTGGACAACTATGACTCAAAAGGAGCAGCCGTGTTTATCGGGGTTCTCTAGAAACTGTTAATAATTTAAAAAAAAATGTCTTCATCTGGGATCATTAGTGTAACTAGAACACTGTGTTCATTTGACTCGCAACTTAATGTTCTAGTTACACTTACATGGCCCTTTTTCAGAAGGAGTTCAAAAGTCGGACAAAACCAAAAACACATAGGCTAGCTATTATCATATTGATCTCGATGTAACTATATTCATGCTACGGTGAGTTTAGAAATTATAGTGGGTTGATTTCTTTTCATGATGATGTTTGCTTACGTTTTTTTAATAGGATGAATTATCAATTGAAGATTAATTATGCTTTTTGATGATTTCAAAAATTTCAAAATATTGTCGGGATTTTTATTTATTATGTTCATTTTAAGTTTCATCCATAAAACACTGAGAAAAAAGAATAATAATTTACTAATAGTAGAATTGGGATAAGTTAAAAAATAAAGCATTGACAAAATAAGTGCCCACTTCTTCAACTTTCCTATCGAAGATCAATCCAACGCTTTATCAAGGCGTTAAGTAATTTATTTTTCCTCCTTTCGCCTTTAGTACCATTTGCAGACGTTACGGCATACTCTCCACTAGGTTTTGCAGGTGCTGCGGATCAAGGTCTTTCCAGGCTCTTTCAAGGGCTTCGAAATAATTGTTTTTGTTTGTAACTCCGGTTTTGAGCACCGAGAATGGCCAACAAATTCTCGATGGGGTTCAAATCCGGGCTTTGAGGGGGCCATTCCATGTGCATGACTCGACATGAACGAAAGAAAGACTTAGTTTTCTTTGCTGTATGCTTCGGGTTGGCGTCTTGCTGGAACATGAAATTATTTTCCAGCCCTGTTTCAATAAACACACCCAAACCATAACGTTAACTCCCCCATGCTTCACTCGTTCCTGAAGCTCCTCTCCTGGTCTGCGTCATTCAGGGGAACGCCTTTTCTTATTGAAGAGTTCAAACTTGAACTCATCAGTCCACAGAACCTTCTTCCAGAACTCTATGGGCTTATCTGCATGCTCCCGAGCAAACTTTAGCCTTTTGGCTTTATTAGCTTTGCTGATGAATGGCAACTTCCGACAAGCTTGTTTTTCAAACCATGCTCTGCGATTCTCCGGCGGTGGTTTCTTGTATCTGTCAGACAGTACTTTTTGGGTATTTCTTTACTTCTCGCACGATTTTGGTGTCCATTTTTGTATCCGTTTTGCGTTTCCTGCCTCTATGGGAGCGATCCGCTACTGTTCCAAACGTTCTGTACTTCAACCAATTTTTTTTCGACAGCTGCTTTTCTGATACCGTACTTTCCTGCGATAACCCGCTGCGTTTCTCCATTTTCCACATTTCGAATCACCAGTTTACAAATACTTAAAGGAATTTATTTTGATTTCCATGATTTCAACGAAAATTATATCAAAACAATGTGAACGTATTACAAAAGCACAAAAAAAACAACAAATAAAATGTGTTGAATCCAAATGTCAAAACTCAAAACATCGAGGGGTCTCCTGATGAGAATGCGAAAGATTTACAAAGTTTTTATAAATAGGAACTTTTTTATGTCACACCTAATTATGCTAACCTCAACAACAAGTATGTTTGTGAAAATTGAGGTTTGCTTGTTATAAATTTCTAGTGAATGTCTTCAATAAAGTATCATTAAATCATCAATTAAAATATATATCAAGGTCATTAGAGAATTTCTAACAACTTCAACTTTACAAGTTTTTGTTGAAATCATGAAGGTTGGGCACTTTATTTACAATATACAAGGAAAACAATGTCTTCTCTATAGAATAAAAATAAACTTTGTATATTTTGACACTAGTTATTGAATTCAAGGGAAATAGTGCGCAGCGTGATTTGCTTTGGTTTCAACAGCTTTTGATTAACTTATTCAAATTACGACTGAATGTCCTACAACTCTGCCCCGGCAAATATTGAGCCTTTGAGATAAAATTGTGTAGTCGTCAGAACGAAAATGTTTTCCATAAACTTTTTTTTTAAATACATAAAAAAGCCCAAAAATCATCAAGTAAAGTAATAATAAAATACCGATTTTTAGGAGTCGTTCTCAAAAACTAGCTCCTGCACCAGTAGAGTAGAGTAGATAGAGCTATGATATGTTCAGCAAATTTTTGTGTGGTACATTTGTCTACAACTTTACTGCAAACTACAAACATGTCTTGTAAATTTCGGTGCCCTGAGACCGACACATGCAAGCGCCCTTTAGCACATAAGAATGAGTTAAAAGAGATGAGAAAATAAATTCAATCAAATACATCTTTTGTCGACTTGCGTATCTGTCAGTTTCAGGAGACATAATTATCTTTGTTTACGTTTCCCGACTTTGTTACAAATATGAATTAAATTAATAATCTCTAAGTGTGTGTTCTAACTTTTTTTATGGGAAAAATAAATGTCTATCCCACTTCTGATCACACACAAAATACTTTCAAAAGATGGGATTCAATATTTCAAAATCTTCTTTCGAGACACCAAACCTCTGAAATCAACTTTCGCGGGAAGAAGACTTTGGCGCTCAGGAAACACACACTTAGTAATTATAACTTTTACATGAGACGTAAGTTGTCATGTATGTATGTCTGTATGTAAGGTAGCCACCATCCCTTCTAAGACCTTTTCATGTGTGCAGCTTCACTTAATAGCAAGATCAAATTGAGTTACCGGGTTGCATTCAAAGTAACGCTGTATGAAGGGCCAAAAACGGTATATCTAGATAGATATATCTGACATCTATTGGTATGTTACTAAAAATAAAAATTAGATGTGTATTAATATCATAATAATATTGGAAAAACTGAAAACAGCTAAAAATAAGGCGAAATAAATTTCATATGAGTATGAATCCAAAAACTGAATCTTAATAAAACTAAAATTAAAAAAAATTAAAAATTGAATTTTTCGATAGCTCTTGTTCGTCTGGACTCATAAATGATTCCTCATGTCTGTGAAATAGGAAATGAATGATTGTATCATAAACTGTTAGGTTTTGAATTAATATATATTTTTGATGAAGAAGGAAAGAGCTTTTTTTAAGTAGAATTTTTCGAATATGATCTTTTCTAAAAAAAAACATTAAAAACCTTCCTATCTTTTCAAATACATAACGTAGGTTAGATGAGCTATAACTGACAAGGATGCATAAATGCGAAGCTGAAAATGACTTATAAAAAAGCATACAAAATGTAGTGAATGGATGTTATAATATAAAATGATAATCATTTCATTTGTATTTACATGTCTGCAGATTGTGGTCCTGCTGCAATTGTATACAGATCCGCACATCCACCATGAACCTGAAAGCTTAGATCATGTATCAATAGCCACGAGAAAAAAAAATTGATTTTAAATTTTTTTACAAAACTTGAGATATCCATGGATGATCTGAAATTGTATAGCATATAAAAAATAATGAACCTAAAATTTCGATGTGCTGCTCTGCTAATAAATGTGATATAACCACAATGAAACTGACTCTTAGCTTCGGGTATTGATCCCTACTGAGCCCTTACGGCACGTCAAGCCGGCCAGGTCAGCGCAAGGGTTTTACATGAGACGTAAGTTGTCATTGATATAAATTGAGGAATGTAAACAACAACTTCATGTAAAGTTATATCTTCCCAAACCTAAAGGTAGTTATTTTGAGTCGATTTTCTCGTCATTTTGAACTAATTCTTATGTCGTCGGAGACACCTGCATGTGTCAGTCTCAGGGTACCTAGAAATACGCATGAACTATAAGAGCGTGGTCATCTTTTTTTTGTTCTTCTTCTGCTTCTTTTGTGCTATTGCTTTTCAAGAAACCTATAAAATCACATGTGTTTTCACGTAAAACTCATTGCGGTTTCATGTTTCTCAATGTGTGAAATAAATGAATTAAGTCTAGGTATTTGTATTAGCTTAGAGCAATTAAAAGTCGGCAAATGTTGTACACGTACAACGAACAAAATCTGGTTGGATCCGACAATACCGCAAACAACCTATTGTTGTTCTACCATTTCATTCGTGACGTTTAATCCTTATGATGTTTTAGCAGCGTGCATTCTTTGCTTATCTGTGATAAAATCTGTAGCCTTGTGTCGGAGTAATTACGCGGACCGCTATCTCAGTTGTCTCGTGATTATCCCAATAGAAGTTTACGGGATTTTATGGACCTGCAGGCTATAATTGAACATTGCTGGAATTAGTATCATACGTATGTGGACGTCAGTAGGTTATCTACGCATATAAAAATCAATACAGGCAATCATTCACGATATTGTTATTAGCACAATAATAAGTTGAGCTACCTGTCAGATAGAACATAATTTTTAGTGACCGTCAATCACTTAGCACTTTTAATCGAATAATCATCAACGGTCTATTACAATATGAGTCATGTTACTGTTAGAATGTTACTGATACTAAAAGAGACTCATCCATGGTTGATAAACAACCAGATAATCTGTTATTGTCTCTTTCCGGTCTCCCAAAAACTCAATTCTCAAATTAGATAAGAGTATTCGCCACATACGAACATGGACTTAAACATGGATTCAGAGCTTACAGAAATTGTTTTTTAAGCAAATTGACTACCGATTTTTTTCGATAAGAATCTAGCTTATCGCTCGACAAAACTGAACAAATAAAATTCATTGAATGGATACCTGCATGGTGGGTGATGGCATTGGCGCATTTTACCCTTTCAATTAATGGGCATATTCACGCGCTCTTTTTAACATGCACCACATGTTTCTTGTTTCAGCATTTTTGCCATCCAATCACACAACATACCTTAAGGGTAAGTGACTTCAAATGAGGTGAGACACCTCACTTTAAGTGTAGATCACCGCAACCGCACATTACTATATAAGCGATGATGATCTTTTAGGTTTACTATCGCCATTGACGTGAATTATCACATCCTTAAACGATAATTGGCATCATCTAAGCTCTTAGCAAAGCGGGTGAAGGCTTACAGTAAAGTATAGGCTGAAGCACGAAACGTGTGCTTACTTTTTTCTCGTGCTATAGCTGTTATCATCGGTCGTATCATATCGTCTACTCGCTTCATTGCTCGGTGAAAGATGTTAGCCAACTGATGAAGCAAACTGCTTGTTGGTGATGGGGTCACTGTGATGCACCTACTTACTCTACACGCTATTGACATAATCAATTTGAAATTCTAAATTCTATAAACACCAGTAGCACTCTACGGCACCACAGAGTTCTAAATGAAGGTGCTAAGGCAGATGGGGTTGGTTAATTGAAAAATTGAACCGAACACCCGCGCTACTTGCTCGGATCGCTGATTTAGAGACGATAGAATAACTTCAACGAGTATGCTTCGGTATGAAAAAATAAGCATGGGATGGAATGGAAAATAACATCCAAATATAGTTGGAAAGCAGTTCATTGCGTGACGACCCATTCGGCAAACAACAATATTGCGGTTGTAGATAGTTTAATCCAATTACGCAATTCTGTTTCTCAATCAAAGCGCATGTGGCAGCAATACCATTTGTACACTTGACTGTTGTTGGTCATCAACGCGATTTGTTAAGTGTAATTTCTGGATAGATATGTGGAATTCTCGATAAATAGTTACTTAATGATAGGAAAATACCCAACGTTTCTAGTCTATTTCATCATCAGTACAGTGAAGTATTCCACTAAGGAGTGTATCGAAAATAAGCTATCCACAAACTTTCTTTCAAATTTTGTAGAAAACCGATATTTTATTCATACAAAAAATTGATCCTTTATTGTACGAGGTTAAACTTGAACATAATGAAGACCGGGTGAAATTTAAGTTATTCTTTCACGAATTTTCGAACTTTGGATCGAATGCTCTTTATCAAGTTCCGGACAAGTGTTGCATCGCATTTTTTGGACGCTTGAGCCCAAATTTTTTTTGAACTCCTGCATGTTCCCAGCTGCCTTACCAGTCTTCTTAAAGACCCTCTTCACGATTGCCCAGTACCGTTCGATGGGTCGAAGCTGAGGGCAATTTGGTGGATTGATATTTTTCTCAACGAAATCTATACCCTTTTCCGCAAGCCAATTGAGAGTGGTTTTGGCATAGTGAGCCGACGCTAAATCCGGCCAAAACAGTGGAGGTGTACTATGCTTCTTATATAAAGGCAACAATCTCTTCTGAAGATACTCAGATCGATAGATTTCCGCATTTATAGTTCCGGTAGTGTAAAAAATTGTTGACTTCAAACCACAGGAACATATTGCTTGCCATACCAGTACCTTTCGACCGAATTTCTCCACTTGAATCGACCTGTCCGCATCGCTCACATCCTCCCCAACGACGGCAGTAAAGTATTGTGGACCTGGAAGGGTTTTTGAGTCCTCCTTTACATAGGTCATAGGTCGTCCATCAAAACGCATGCATCCGGACGCTGCAAAAGATGCGAATACAATTTGCGGGTGGTTTCGCCTTTTTTGGCCAAATCACGTATTGACATTGATTTGTTCTTCATGATTAGAGATACCACTTTCTGCTCCAGTTTCGGGTTGGAAGAACCGGGTTTTCTGCCTCTTCCTGGTAGCTCATCCAAAGAATAGTGTTCCCCAAACTTATTAATGATGGTTTTAACACTCGCATGATGAATTCCAAACCGCTTCGCCAATTTTCGCATAGTAATACCCTTCTCACTTAGCCATGTGTCCAGAACCTTAATTTTCACTTCCTTTTCAATACGCGACATTTTGAAAACGCAGAATTTGAACCGCACAAACAGGTAAACAAAAGAAAGCTGACAGTCAAACGCACAGCATGCAGTGTTCAGAGCATAAAAAACCATCACAAATACATGCGTACAACGCAAATGTATGTGGATAGCTTATATTCGATACGCTCCTTACCTGGTGGGTAATACCATCCGCCACTCTAATTTCTCGACTGTCTTCAAGTCAATTCATGTATTTTTTAATAGTTAACAGGCTTACCATAGACCCTAAACAAACTGACAACTGACTTCTGACTTCTTTTAGGATTACTCCGCTCCTGTAGCGCTTTGCTCTCAACTCAGCGGTATAATTGCACTATTGTTTATTGAGCGCATTCGATACCAACTCCAATGAATGAGTTTGTAAAATGGGTGGCAAAAACAATAGAGTTCAACGCCATTTCCCATTTTCTGCTGATAATTTTGGATTCCTGGAATAAATGAGAAAACGGTAAAAAAAATCACGAATTTAGTAATTTCAGTGAACTTATACAATATATATTGATACAGCAAGTAAATGAAAGTAATAAACTCCAATAGAAAGTTTGAAATTGATCATTAAAAAGCCTGAATAGTTTAAATCTGACAGCAAATATTATAACACAATACAACTGAATTTCGAATTAACACAGGCAAGTGGAATATAGTATGAACACAGCAAAATTTATCAAGCATTATTTGGCTACATATTTTTTATTTTTCAATTTATAGGGTATATGTTGCCTTCGGTTATGTTAACTTTTATCAACAACCAATTTCTAAACCTATAATTCAGTACATTCTTCCATCAAAATACTTCATTATGGTGATTCAATGCATTGTTTTTGCGCCACATCGTACAACAAATTCCAAATCAGGTCCTGAGTCTCTTCCCAAAATTTGAGGGACTGCATAGGCCAGGGTTAGAGTTAGAGTTTTTAGCGTTTAATAAAAACACTTTTAAGCATTTCTGAATAATTCGGTTGATTGTCATAGATACACACATACAAAAATGTGTGCACGACGCTAGAAAAATGCTCATAAAAGCGTGGTCCCTGCTTAGCTTAAGTGCCGAAGTCAGATCCAACCAGAACACGACATCGTCCTTCGGGTGGTGTTTTTTAATGAAGATCGCAACTTCAGGTAAGGGACATTCATAAACCACGTAGACTTTTCTGGGGGAGGGGGGTTCTGACCAAAGTGTACGCTCCATACAAAATTTAAAAAAAATATATATGGAGACTTTTCTACGAGGTGGGAGGGGGGGGGGGGGGGGGGGGGGGGTCTGAGATTTTCAAAAATGAGTCTACGTGGTTTATGAACAGGCCCTAAGCACTTCGTGCTCTACCCTCCCGATTGACCGCAAAAAAAGAGAAAGCCTTTGACATCCCCTTCTCACTGATTGTCAGCTAGAAGAGGACCTTCTACGGGAACTTCCAGTCATGACCGTCGAGTGTCAGTATGTCTCGTCATCCATGATCACAGCCACGTTGCGCTTCTTAGGGAAGACATCCTTGACGAGCACCTTCAGCCACTGCTTTTGGTCACCGACCGCTTGCGCTTTCTACACGGCCAGCCTCGATTTCCGCTTCCTCATGACGATGTCCATGGTGGTCAAGAGCTTTTTGACCGCCTGGTTGGTCGCACTGACCTCCCGGCCGAAGGGGATTTCACCTCTTTGCCATTCGTCTTCCGCTTCAGCGTTTGCAGCACAAACCATCGAACGTAGTTGGGTCCCGGCATTCGCGATGGTTGCCGTGAACGAAATGTGTTTTTATTTTATTATTGCAAGCGTAAACACACAAACAAACCCACTCACTAGCTCCCCGAGTAACACAAAACCGACATTATTGGTTGCTGCAACTTGATTGTGACTTAATAGAGTCTCTCTCTCTCTCTCTCTCTCTCTCTCTCTCTCTCTCTCTCTCTCTCTCTTGCTTCGCTGTGCAATTTCGCAGAATATTCGAAGGGTTGTTCATTGCGAGTTATATGCTTACCGTTGGTTCATTAGGTTTATGGTCGAGCTTGGACCGGCGTGCTGGTACTACATGAGCTAAAAAAAACCAACTTTCTTCTTGATTGTCCAGCCCTACGCAGGAAAAAAATCTTTTAGTATAAACTACTATTATACCCGACTATGCCTATCTTTAAAACTACCATGAAATTTCAGTCTAATTTACTACGTTTATGGTTAAACTTTCATCATTTGTGGTATATTTGAAAGACCTCATATTGATATCAACCGCACCATGGTTGGTCTAGTCGCAAGCATGGTAAAATCAAACGCATTCGTAGTCAGCTGAAAATTGTTGGGTGTTTGCGCTTCATTTAACCCTCGAAATGGTAGTTTATCTGCGGTTTTTTGCGTGTAGATATTACCTCTTTTTGTTGCTCTGCTCTGCACATTACTTAAACAAATTTCGACACTTTCAATTTTTTAACTAAAATTTTGGCAATTTTTTTTTTTTTGGTTACCGTTGGTATCGGCGATAATCTAGACACATTCGGGCTCCCCAGTTCCTCTTTACCAGTCGAGCCTGTTGCAGCCAGCTCTAAGTTTAAATGGGATTGGGGGTCTCCCAACTTGCTATATCAGGCAAGTACAAACATACACGATAATTTCGGTACCTGATGCTGTACAAAATTACAGTACCTCCAATTCCTCGTCCTCACCTGCAAGTTGGCATGCCGGAATCTGCTCTTCTGCCTCGTATGCAACTATAGTTTCGCCGTCTGCCATCCCTGATGGTTTCGAATCTGTCACCGGTTGTGTTGGAGCTGCTTCGCTCCAGAAGTTAGGAAGCAGAAAAACCGTTCAGCCCAATACGTCCTTCTGCCGTACACAGGACCTCATCATTTTGCCAGTAAGACTCTCTTCATCCATGGCAGACGAAGGAACTGAAAAAGCTTATATCGACCAAGAGAGCAGCACTAAGCAGGTACACTAAATATCGCACTTGAAACATTGAATCCATTGAAACATTTCTACATAACGGCTCAATTACGAGTTCAAGTGGGAGTCGTCTATGCTACTCTCGATACCAACAAAATTTCCAAAGAAAACTGAAATCAGGTCCGACATCTTTTTGGAGATATGTTAATCAGCAGCGCAGAGAGTCTGGACTACCATCGTCCATGGTATTGAACGGCGATACCGCTTCCATTCCTCAGGATATATGCCCTTGTTTTCGATCAAGTTTGTCTTAGAGTGCGGTTTAGAAACTATTTGAGCTCGTTATGATGGACCCTCTACTTTCTGACTGCAAGAAATACCTCAATGAAGATCAACAAGGGTTCATGGTTGGCCGTTCCACTACCACTAACCAGTTGTGTCTCATTTCGTTTATTATGGAAAATATGACTGAAAGTGCGCAAACGGACGTCATCAACACAGACTTGACAGCAGCTTTTGACCACACCATCGCTATCGCGAAACTACATAAGCTTGGAGTTAATGTAAGTCTCTTACAATGGCTTCGTTCCTGTCTCACTGGTCGCATGCAGACATTTGCTGTTGGTGATTGCATGTCCGACGTTTTTCCAGCCACTTCAGGAATACCTCAAGGGAGTCATTTAGGGCCGCCGATCTTCTTGCTGTACTTCAACGATGTGAAACTAACTATTTAACTAGTCCCCCGTCTTTAAGGCCAAAAATGATCCATTGGATTTATTCGGCAATTGTGAGACCCAAGATTACCTATGCTTCATTGGTCTGGTGGCCAAAAACAAAAGAAACTGTTGCACAAAGAAGGTTAGAAAAACTTCAAAGACTAGCAACTTGTTCAATTAGCGGTGCAATGAGAAGTACACCAACGAAGGCACTGGATGCACTACTTTTTATGTTGCCATTGCATCAATTCATACAGTTAGAAGCTGAAAAGAGCGCTCTAAGGATCAGAAGGTTTGCGAACCTTTTAGAAGGTGATCTAATAGGACATCTTAGCATTCTAAAAATTGTAAAATTTAATCCTTTAGTTATGAACAACGAAGATTGGATGGAAAAAAATACAACTTTGATTGTTCTTATCAAGTTATTGATCCTGGGCGTGATTCGTGGGCAAAAGGTGGCCCAAACCTCCGCCAAGGATCGATTGTTTTCTATACAGACGGTTCGAAAATGAACAATCAAGTGGGAGCTGGGGTAACTGGCCCAGGGATTAACCTTTCAATCCCAATGGGAAAGTGGCCAACTGTATTCCAAGCTGAAATTCAAGCAATTCTGGAATGTTCTGCTATATGCTTACGCAGAAACTATAGATATTCAAATGTATGCATTTTTTCGGATAGTCAAGCAGCTCTGAATGCTTTAAAGTCAGCAATATGCACGTCCAAACATGTTTGGGAATGTGTTCAATCACTTCGGGAATTGTCTTGTCGTAATCAAGTCAATTTGTACTGGGTTCCTGGTCATTCTGGAATTGATGGAAAAGAGAAAGCCGATGAACTAGCAAGACTCGGATCGTCTCATCAGTTTGTAAGACCTGAACCCTTTTGTGGTGTATCTGCTTCTTCTCTTAGAATGGAGATGAAAGCCTGGGAATGCTTGAAAGTGGAGACAAACTGGAACAACACTTTCAAAGCTAGGCAATCAAAGCGGTTCATTACTCCAAACATTTCAATGACTCACAAGTTACTAGATCTTACCAAAAAAGATCTAACAATATATACAGGCCTTATAACCGGTCACTGTCCGAGCCGTTATCACTTGAAGCTGATAGGAAAACTTCAAGATGATTCATGTCGATTCTGTAACATGGATAGAGAAGACTCGGAACACTTGTTATGCCACTGCCCGGCAATTTTCAATAATAGGCTGAAGTTCTTTAACAAAGGGCTACTAGAACCCCTTGAGATTTGGAGAACAAACCCCAGTACGGTAGTACACTTTATTCGGAGCGTTATACCGTCCTTGGACAATGCTTTAGGTCAAACTTTGACGATCACTTCTATCAATAGTGATGCGTCATGCTGAAAATAACTAAAGCAACAACAAAAAGGGGATATGTCACAATAGATCTAAAAATTGGTCGCAGTGACGAAAATACCCGACACGGAATAGTAGGCCCCCGTCTTTCGTATGCCGATGAAGTGAAGATCATTTTAAGAATCCAGTCAATCAACGATTGTCACCTCCTACAACAAATCTTTGCTCTCTGGTGCAGCCTCAACCGTATTGCGGTTAATCCGGAGAAGTGTTCGATGATCACCTTGTCTAGAAAAAAGGAGCTGATTCTCTTCGACTACAAGCTTCAAGGCACGGTAATCAAACGTACGACTTACGTAAAAGATCTAGGAGTTATTCTGGATTCTCAGTTGACGTACAAGCATCACATCTCTTACATAGTGGACGAGGCGTCAAGAGCTCTAGGCTTTATTTTTCGGATGGCTAAAGACTTCTCCGATATTTATTGCTTGAAGTTCCTTTGTTGCTCCTTGGTGCGGTCGATTCTGGAGTATTGCTCTGCCGTCTGAAATCCGAGCTATATTTATGGCACCAATAGAGTCGAATCTGTTCAACGCAGGCTTTACGCTTTGCTTTGCGAAGGTTGCCTTGGAGAAACCCGTTCCGTATGCCGAGTTACGAGAGTCGTTGTCTATTGATCGATCTTGCACAGCTTCGATTTCGTCGTGACACATCCAGGGCTCTCTTTATTGCAGACATTTTAAATAAATAAATAAATAATAAAGATTCAATCACTTCAAAATCAATTTATTCAAAATATTTCAGACATAAGTGAAATATTTCGCCACGATGATAGTCCTTTGTTTTGGCACGATTTGGCATCGTGTCACTATGCTAAGATGGAGTGATATGAAGGCAATAAAGTTAATATTGTGCCGAAGTCTGCCAATCCTCCCAATAGTCCTAAGTTTCACCAAATTGAAAGAAAATAGGCTCTAATGAAACGGACGCTTTCCGAAATGAAGATGGAGGTTAAAACGCCCATAATTTCCAACTAATTTGAACCAAACCAAACCAAATGGCTGGAGTGAAGCGCAAAGTTCGAGATGTTTATATCAATGCGGTATAACAACGTTATGATTTTTTGAATTTGTAAACTGTGTATGAAACTTATGATTCTAATAGTTACATTAGAAATAAAATGTTGCATGCGTGTTTAACTACAGATTTTCGATGTCCAGATTATTGCTGATAAAGACCATAATATCGGAAAAATATATTGGTTGCAGACATATCAGCAAAAAACGGCAATGCCATTTCTGATCAGCATTTCTATCCGCCATGTTTGAGAATATGTTTTAAATGTGCACGTTCTGTGTTGTTTTCGACTAATTTGACATCTTTTTATTACGGAAAAGTGGTTCAGAAGCTATAGGTAGAAAATATCTTTAACTTTTTGACAAAGTACTGCAATTCTTCTAACACTTCTAAACTTCGACCGATTGATAAATATTGGTAAAATACTAGCAAAGATGTGGAAATAATGGGAAATATCTAACAAATCAATAGACAAAGTTTTTTTTATCTTTATTATGATGACTTTCAGCCTCCTGAGCTAGTTCGTCAACATTTCACTTGGCCTGGATAATTTTGTTACTATAATATCCACCAGAACTTCTTGAAGAGCAGAAATCGGTAACTGGCCCGCTCTGGAAATGGCATTACCAGATTGCTATGGTTAGTTGCAAGATAGTTTTTAATTAAAGCCCAACAAACTACTAGAAAACCATATTCGAACTCCTATAAAGCAATACGGCAATATCAGTGAAAACCAATACTATTCCATTCTTTTAAGACCATGATGAAAAGATATGCATGTATGTTCGATCATGACAAATTCATTGTTCAGAAAACTTATGAAATACGAAACTTGAAACAATCATCAGGTTTACCATCTTTCAATTGATTTTTCATCAACATTATCAAACACTTCATATAATGTTGTTTCAGGTGCCAGTGAGATTTTAATGTAAAATTTGCCTCGAAAGAGCAAAATAATTGTGTGTGCCTTCGGAAAACATTCATCAATAAATTTAAATTTTGGGAATACAATATACTTACTTAATTAATCCATTATGTGTCCAACGCTGACGAAATATTTTCATTTTGTTGAAAAAAAAATGAAGCAATACTTAACTATAATTATCGTCAAAAATGGATAGACATCGATTTCATATTACCAATATGCCGGAACAACTTGATGCAACTGTCCATATTGTTGGGCGTTTGCCAATACTGTTTAAAAATATCTTATCGAAGAGTCATGGTGTGAAATTTCCTATACTGGATCAGGAGTATGCTAACATTATTCTTTCGTTTTGACGATGGATAAACTTATTAAACCATTGGACTTAATACCAACATATTGATGTACCATAAAATTGTATGAGTAAAAATCAAAACGTTAAAAAAAAACTATGTCAACGTATGGAATTCGTTTTCTAGTACGAGGAATTGTGAAGTAATGAGCTGAATAAGAGAGGAGCTACCATTAACAAATGGAATTTGAACAAACTTAAAAATTCAATTTAAAAAATCATAGATCCAAATTAACGTCGCTTAAAATCACTACACCGTGATTCCGTGTGAAACCCTGGCTGGATGATTACGTATTTACGTAATTATAGTAACCAAACCATCTCTATCGAGACGAGTTCATATTTTCGGACATTTCATTTCAAATTGAACGTCACGGGCTCACCTGTTCAAAATATACTATAACAAGCATATAAGGAACTGAGAAGGCAAAATTCCAAGCTGAATCTACAAAATATTGTTTTAGTTAGTCTTATGTGTACATCTAAATTTTAGAAAACTTTCTCATTTTGCCGCCCCAAAATCGATCCCCTCAAACAACAAACTACTTCGATATTTGACCCACTGATCGTGTTCGGATTATTTATCGCACGTTTTGCACAAAGTATATCCTTCGTCGACATCAAAAGTATACTCACTGTCGACCACACGATTTTATTTATGGCTCCTACAACCAGAACCTGACTTCACCTTTCCTTAATGCAAATGAGCGCCTGCACTATAGGTATCTTGATGCGTGCAATTCTTTCAATAAATGACCACGTAACTGCTGAAATAAAAAATCAGCGTCCTTAGAATAAACAAGGTGGACATCTGCCATATCACCTTGGTTTGACGCAATTTTTCATTTCGATTCAAATGCAAGCTCAGTGATATACACTCACGCAAACAATTCTGTGTCTATCCTATGCGTACGGTAGACGTCACCGTATCCAGTGTGAGTAAGCAAAGCGTGTGAAAAGTAGATCCGATCGCTGAATAACTAAATAACAGAACATGTATTCCCCGTAAATATTCTTTGAAACTTATGCATTGCTGTAATCGCACATTTTACGCAATTTAAAACTTGATTAGGTATGGTTATGAGAACACAATCATGATTCCTGAATTTCTTTAAAAACTTATAATGTGAGCGATGTGAAGGAAGCTTGGAGGGAACAGCATTCAATTGTTTGTTACCATACATTAGCAAGCTATTGCGAGTGATTTATGTGAACGTTTGTACGTACTTAATGAAATGCCTGAGAGCGGTATGTTTTTATTATCTTGCTGAATTTATTTATTAGAAATTTACAATTAACGTTAAAATTCAGTAACCACCTATATATTGAATTTATATGTAAGCACAATTTATCATCGCATATTTCGCAAAACAAAAAGTATACAATAGGCTGTCCTATGTTTTATGTTTTTGGTTATTTGCTCCCCCATTGAAAACCCATTCTCTTCATGCCTCAATAGTCTTTGCTCCTTAAAATTAAGTTCAAGAATTCATAACAACATCTGCTCAACAAAGTTTTCCGAAAACAGATTAAACACAACATAAGACATTTGTATGGCTTCTATGTGGCTTGCAGATGTTCACCAAAAATAATATACATTTAAAAAAAATCGAAAAAAAATGCAACAAAAATTTAACAGAATGGCACTAATTGTTACACTCAAGCGTCATTTTTTTTTCTGAAAAACTATTATTTTTTACCACAAAGCTATAAACGAGAGGGGGTTTGGTTTTTTTTTAATTACAACTTACCGTAACCGATGAATTTATTTTGGAAATATTACCTTGAAGCTAACTAATATCTTGTTGATGAATTTCTGCATTCGATATCGATGGGAGAAAATCTGTTGTCAATCATATTACACTTAGCAAATTTGAGTCACTCACGCCACCAGACATGTGAACAAATGTGCGCCGAATTATAAGACCTGCAACACTCAGCATTTGGTCCAAAGCATTTTTCGTTTTTACTCTACACTAAGACTTAAGCCAAGCCAAGGCATGGGTAGACAAGAACGTCCTAAACAGAAACTCTCCTGTTACTAATATACAGGAGTAGTGTGACGTCTTCAGAGAGGGAAGAGAACAGAAAATAATCCTAATAATCCGTAAATGTGCGGAGTTTGTGAAGTATAACATACACAGTAGGGTAGTTCAAAGTATCATTCAGCTTCATCCCAAACTGTGCAACGATTCAGAATCCCGGTCTGATCATACTTCTCAAATTTGAGTTAAATTGGCTTTGAACTCGAACTGCAAAGGCGCTCTGATGTTTGTATGGGAAATACTATAAGGAACTCACTTTTCGGTGACATCCTTTTAATACTTCAAGATAATACCGTGCGAGAATGTTTAAGACAGTACATAGACAAATTTGTCTTCAACTTAGTTGAAAACCGCTTTTTTATTTGACGTCAGCATAATTTGCTGTAAGTGCTCGCTTGTCAGTTTTGAGTGTTTTTGAGATTATCGTGTTTATTATCGTGTTTTGAGCATAAATGTGCAGGATATGGTAGCAGTTTTCTCTGTCAATCAAATCTCCCTGGTAGATCATAGTAGGATCGTTACCATAGAACCCACCCCACCGAAGTCTACAAAACCCACCATCAGATGGACGAAAATAGCTCTGTGGGTGGCCATGAGGGGTGGCGATAGCATTAGTCGAAGCCTGGGTCCTTGGCCGTATGCTGAGGACAGTGACCCCATGACTCACTAGATTCGCACAGACAAACTTTGTGCGAATCCAATTATCAGGCAACCATCCAGCTAAACTGTCGATAATTTTCGGAACTAGAACCACTAGATCTAGAATCTGGGAACAAAAGTGAGTGTTACGAAGAAAGAGAGTGTGGAGAGGGGTAATTTGCCAGTGACTGCCATTTTATGAAAAAAATATCCTAACGCAAACTTTTTTCCGTAAGAACCCCGCTGTATTTTTGTACAGAGTCCCTCAAAAAAATCCCCGGTAGACGTACCGGAAGTCCACACCGATCCTAGGACATTTGCCGGCACAAACAACCAATACCGAGTCCGTCAACTTACTCGGTGGCCGTGGACGGTGTAGTTTGAAGCAATCGCCATCCCTCTCCGATAAGTATCCTGAAGAAGCGAAACGCGCGCCGTCGGAAACGGAAACCCGAAGGTGATAGAGGAAGAAGAAGTTGAGAGGAGCAATCTACGAAGACACGTGGTGGTGAAGCTAAAAGAGGCCCTGAAGAAGAATAACCAGGTCAAATAGCGAATAATGAAGTGGCAAAGAGACGTTAAGTGAACTGAAAAATATAAATTGGAATTGGTAAAGTGAAGTTGAGTTTAACTCGAGTGCGATTACTGTGTCCAGTGCGGTTGGGGGTTCGGTGAGCGTGCCGAACCTGAAGCCATTGTAGTCAGGGAGTTTCAGAGGTGGTCCTGATTGAGGTGGCGAATACTTACATAGTTATTAATGTGAGGGGGGTTTTGGTTTCGACTGCTCAGCTGGCAACATTGGTGCATCTGGCGCAATGAATCCCAGATAGCGGACCCTAGTGCGAATGTAGTACGATTGAAGTAGCGAAGTACGCTATCCTACTTCAATCATACGTCCCGTCCTACATCCGATTGACTTGAAATGTCAAAATATCTAGCGATTCATTTCAAATGTTGGCAGTTGGTTGAAGGACACTTGAAGTCCGCCGTTGAAGTAGGATTCTACTAGAAAAATAAGACATACAAATACATAGGACAAAAGACAAACACATAAGATATACAATACATAAGGCATCCACTTCGCGGCGTTCTTTTACCGCTTCGTTCAGATCGAGAACCGGAATTAAGCGAGCGACAAGTTCGACATCTGCGCCCATTTCGTTCAACGTCATTGAGTACGGTTGCGTCAAACGCTGAACCGACTGAAAAGAAAAACAATACATTACAATTGATAAAAGAAGACAACATCTGCAAATGACAGTTGATCGATTTTCAAGTAGTGAAGGTGAATGAATCCTATCTGGGATGCATCTAAAAACCAAAAACCACTAAGTATGCCATATAGCAGACCAGCAGTGCTGCCATGAAAGGTGTGAGTCATTTATATGTGATAGTTATTGGTTTAGAAATCAATTTATATCTAATTAATCTGACATTCAATCGGAAAGTGGTCATTAATCTTGTTTACAAATATACAAATACAAATAAATCAAACCAAAAAAAAAACAAAGCTAGCAAATAGTTTTCTTTGCCATTATGTTAAAAAGCTATGAAAAAGTTTGGATGAGATGGAAGAAAAACTACGAAAAATATATTCATAACACAATCTTTCCAAAAACCTTACATTTATTGCTCATGTTACAAAAATACGTCCACACTCTGACCATAGCCGTCGCCGTACACTGAAAATATGTTTACATAAACTCGCTTATGCTCGTTTTATAAACTTCATTATCGTACTTAAAACATATACTATATAAATTGTAAGAAACATTCGTATTGCTTGTCATCTTACGAAATGCTAAAATAAAACTTTATTCATACAAAGTACGTAATGAATTTCGTGGGGGCTAGCCAATCACTACTCCTCTTCTATCGTATCCGCACATGTTGGTGTTGCTTCTGAGGAGCGCTAAAATCATTTGTTTACCTTCACATAACAGAAAAGGCGTCCCACATTTCCAGCTCTTCCCCATAGGACAGTATCAAACATATCTTATTTTCATTAAAAAAAATGTTTTCGTACAATACATGAATGTTCATTTCAATTATACAAGATGTATCTTATAGTGGTATCCGAAGTTTTTAAAAAATAATTTGACAACCAGTGTTTCGGGTTGAGTGGCAGCGATTTCTCAGCGTATGTTGGCCTTAGGTTGTTGTAGAGTGATTGGTTTATCGGCATAAACCTCTCCCTCCGGGTATCCTCACAGGAAAAAGCCAGGTGCGGTTAAATGGAGTGAGGGCCAGTCAAAATCACCGTATTTCCATGTCAATCGATACGGGAACATAGCACGCAATAAATCTATTGTTAGATGGGTTGTATGACATATTGCGCCGTCTTGCTGAAACCAATAGTCACTCATGTCATGTTCGTCTAACCTCAGTTCCCATAAATCGCGTAACATAGCCCGATATCGCTCGCCATTAACCGTTACCGTGGCGCCGTTATCGTCTTCGAAGAAGTAGGGGCCGATGACCCTTTCAGCACAACACCGCACCAAAAAGTGACTTTGGGATAATGCAACGGCTCTTTGAAGATCATTTGAGGATTTTCAGTGCCCCAAGGGTGTTTTGCGTATTAACAACGCCACACAGCGTGAAATGTGCTTCATCGACGCTACGATATTTAGCTCTGAACGCGCGTTGAGTCAACGTAACAGAGGGTTTTTTTGGAAAATAAATTTTAACAATTTCAGCAGGGTGTTGTGGTGTACAGTGGATCATGGTTAAAATTCTACTGGACTGTGACGTTTTTAAAACAAAAACAAACATGTCCTTCTGTCACCTGGTAATCAAGTTATTTAAAAAGCAAACTTCGGATACCACTATATACTTTGTATAATTACTTCGTTCTATTGATAGCGTATACACTTAGATTTCTTTACAGAAATCTGTAGAAGTTTACCGAATTCCCAACAGCTGAACGTTCGGTAATCCGATTTAACGGATTTCGGTGAAATTTTACAGTTATCTGTAAAAAAATTACCGGATCTCGGTAAAATTTTACCGAAATCCGTTAAATTGGATTACCGAACGTTCAGCTGTTGAGAATTCGGTAAACTTTTACAGATTTCTGTAAAAAAATCTAAGTGTGTATTATGTGGTATGTGGTATTGAAAACGAAGCCAGTCTTATTAATAGTAACATCAATTTCGTTACAGAAAACAACGACTAGATTGGTGATCGATCGATTTCGTAGTGTAAATTTTATTTTATTTTCAGTGCAGAAAAGAATGGTCTTGGAATATTCTTCAGCTCTTGATTAGTTTCTTCGATCAGCTCCCTCTCGGATTTGGCCACAAAGGTTGAAATAGATCCTGCGTTTGAGTTTGGTCAAGAAATTTTCGATTGCCGATTCATTACCACAGTGATATTAAGGCAATCCGTGTCGTTCAACTGCCTTTTGGTGTATTTGTCCGATGCCATCCTCTCTCGCTTTATGGTTCCAGGCGATCAATTCAGGTATTGTTAAATAATCTCCTCATTAAAAGTAAGTTCCGAGGAAAAGAACACTGGCTTTGACATCCCTTCCTCACTAATGGTCAGCCAAAGGACAATCTTATAAGGGAACTTGTGGGATACACCTGACATTAACCATGACGTCCCTGCTCACCTTCTTGGTGAGGTGCATGAATTATCCTACCCCTGCTGTTGTGGGTCAGGTATGTCCCATTATCCATCACAACTACCCCATACGCTTCCTCTTGACCATGGATTGTAGTAGTTTTTGACGGTTTGTCCGGTGCAGAGACCTCTCAATGCTCTTTCCTTCGTTCAACAATACGATGATCTTGCAGATGCCCGATCGAATACAGCAGATTAACACGCTATGCTCCACGATGGCGGTATTAAGAACATACCATGGAACGGAGGTTTTTTTACTGTTATTGCCATGCCTTTTGCAAAACAATCGCTGTCCAAGCTTGACTGCAAATGATAAGGTTACTATGTTTGATAATGAGGTGGATTCACCACCAGGAGGCAAGAAAATTACATAAAACAGCGATGAAAAATGCCTATTTTTTAAAGCAGACGTCTGTCGTACGATATTAGGGCTCAATTTACTTTGATGCATTTTGCTAAATTTGCCTAATTTCTTTTTTTTTTTCGCTTCGTAAATCAATGGTTATGACGTTCAATCATAAAAAGTGGGTATCTACCGTAATGCTATAATTTATTTATTTTCATAGATAGATGGGTAATTTTATAAAGAAAAACTTCGCCGAAGACAGCATAGTATTTTTTCCTGCCGGTAAAAGTTATTCGTGGTTTTCTGTGGAAAAAAAAGCGATTTGTTTGCATGTTTCCTCATATTACTAAACATATTTGCAACCTTATGCAGTAATAAACAATCAACCTAACATCATTTAAAGTTAATATGCTAGATAAAGTTAATATGCTAGATGGAACAACGACTTTTCTTGTTGTTTGTGGTTTTCTGCAGCGGCAGTTTCAAATAACATATGCCATTCGGCTTTTTTCTTCATCCGACCAAAATCTGTATAGTCTCTTGCTACTCCTACACACCTTCTGCTGGATAATTGACGTTGACGGTTGTTACATTTCGGCATTTATAGGAATATTTGTTTAAAAAATATCACAGACCTATTTCAAACCGTTATTTAGTTTTTGTCATTTACTATGAATTTGCTTTTCACTCAATTTTATTTCCATTATAATTGCATTCGAGTCAATTTATCATCGATTATACCAAAAATAGAAGAACCAGGGAGAGAGTAATGAATTATAAATCATTGGTTATCGAGATTTCCAGCCCTGGGCTGGTTCATCTCCTGTCGTAGTCACTCAAATACCTTTTTGGGTATTTTCGTAACTTGTTCGGTGGTAGGATTCGAACTCGTGACTTTGGCGTGAGAGATATGGATGTTAACCACTAAGCCGGTGTCGCCCCTAGGGAGAGAGTGTTAAATTTATTTTATTGATATTGTTTCTTAATATACATATTTAATAATAATTTATTATTTTTGAAACACTATTCATCAAAGCAGTGAAATGTATACTATACTTCAATCCCGAATATCGCATTTGCGTAAATTATCATAACGAATTAAAACCCGCCCATCCATCATATATCTTGTTCTCAAACAACACATGCCATTCACGTTCCTCAAGAGACAAAACAGCCTTACGGATCATGTGATAGCCATCTAAAGGAAAAACAAGTTTTATGACGACATTGTACCTCCACTCAACTATTACTTTACTTAATTTCGTCGGCCATCAAACGAAGTCGTTGATGTCACATTGTATTCTCCTGAAGAATTAAATAGCCATTAACGACCAAATCTCTTCCAATGATGAACTAATAAAAACTCTGCCTTTTCTTTGACCTTCCAGAACTAAATCATAAACAATGGGAACGTCGTACAAACTTGGCATGGAAGAGCTCTCGGGCAAAACGTCCAACATCTGGAAAGCACTGGTAGCTGAATTCATCGGTAAGATATGTGTTTATTTTTTGCACAGAATCAGCGTCTTGTTTACTGTCATTGAATTAGTGTCGTTCTGTTACTAGTAATGATCTTTTTCGACAGGTATTTTCATTCTAAACTTTTTCGGCTGTGCAGCATGTACCCACGCAGCAGGTGATAAAACACTCATATCGCTGGCATTTGGATTGAGCGTTTTTATGGTTGTTATGGTAAGTCTCTACAGAATAGATACAACAAATAACATTCATAATGACATTGTGTAAGCTTGGCTGATTACTGTTCTTTCAACTACAACCAACTATTCTTTGACTGGTTGCTCACACTCAAGCATAACAATTACAACACTTTTATGCATTTATGCGTAGTTAAACAGCTATTCCAATTCGATAATTGGAAAGCAATTAATTTTATAAGCTAACTGCCCTCGAAAATGTGCATCAGGCTAATGTGCTCGATTTAGCTTGAAATGTTCCTTCATAATTAACACTTCAAGCCTTAAGGGCAAAGTCAGTCGCGCACCCGTTCGGGAGGTCGCGCGTTGTTTCGCAATTTTAACCATATTTGATCATTTTTTTTTTTAAATTTTATTTCCACTTCTTTGTTCTAAACTAAATGAAGCACAATTGTTGGCAACAAACCATGTAAATAAATCTTTTAGTTTTTACATGAGTCCGCTTCTACTGAAAAAAAAATGCAAAAAATATAAGACGTTGCCAAGCTCCGTATTGTTCAATTTTTTGGAAATTGAAAAAAACTGCATCGATAGCGAACTCTATAAGGAACAATTTGGCTACAAAACAATTATATATATTATTCACAACTATTAGTGAATGTGTTTGCAAGCCAAAGTCAAATTAGCATTTTATTTCATAAAATTAGCCTTCAGTGTGGAAAGAAATCAGGAGACGATACATGAACTTACTCTGGGTGACAAAAATGAACAAAATGAATTTTCTGTCTAATCCACTGTGCAGAATCTTTGCGATGCAATATGTTAATTTAGAACATACAATTTCTTGTTATTTCTTTTTTATATTGAGAGTCTATTAGATGGTTCTAAGATTAACTTAAATAAACTGTAAATAAAAACTCTATGCTAGTCCCTGCAAAAAAGTTCTCTCACTATGTAGACCACTTTACAAAAGGTTTTCAAAGCAATTTTGAGATTTCCTATACGGCTTTTTAGAGTATTATGTGGAAGCAATGTTAATTCCCTTCTAGCAACCAGGTTCTACGGACCTCTTTAGGAATAACATAGACTTTAGACTGATGCAAAATCAAAAGTTGTTGCTGTTAATGTTATTTCGTATTCACGTGATTTTCAGCCTTGAGCTAGCGAGATGACTTAAACCATACATATCGAACCCATCAACACAGCTTTACTTATTTTCCGAAGGAAGACATGATGATAGATTTTTCGTCTCAGAAATTCCCAACGGCGCCGACTGAAATTAATACCAGACAAACTGGAGTGAAAACCACTTCAGCACCGGCACCATAAAATTAAGAAGTTTTCACTTCCTTATGCTCAAACAGTTTAATATTAGGTCTTCATAAACCACCCAAAATTAGAACTCTTTTAGTTGGACATTGAATGTGCATAACTAGCTAGAAATTTGTATGGGAATATTTATGGGAAACTTTACATTTCAATAAACTCACTAAATAAATTTGCTTACAAAGTAGTTAGCTTAACAAATAGACTTTTTGAATAAATGTAACGAAGGAAAACCTGTTAATCATTCAAGCCGAAAGTGTATGATTATTATTAGGCTCGACAACTGCTCAGCAGGCTACAATTGCGCTGCTTCTTCTTCTTCTTCCTCATGCTTAGCGTTTCAAACTTTTTTTTTTCACTATTTGCTTTTTGCTTTCACT
Organism: Aedes koreicus; assembly: GCA_024533555.2. Classification (NCBI taxonomy): domain Eukaryota; kingdom Metazoa; phylum Arthropoda; class Insecta; order Diptera; family Culicidae; genus Aedes; species Aedes koreicus. The sequence continues at coordinate 382,841 of JAHHFK020003649.1, forward strand.
CAACTTAGGGCATCTTCAGCGGTGGTCTATTTTTGGAACAACTTTATACTTGATTTGCATCAGCAAAGCTTGAATAGAACCAGCTAAAATAGACCAACTTCGCGTTCCCCGCACCGGTGTTGTATTTCTTGTTGTAAAACCCACCAACACCTGTCATCCTGTCAATCATTCAACATCAGAGATCAGAAGTTTTTTTTTATCAGAGATCGCAGATTTTTCGCAAACTTTTTCCCATGGATTGGTTTGACCAAATAATTTTTACTGCCAGTATTGCGTCGTTAGCAGACGACGAGGAATACTTGCTCTTTTGTTTGCCTGAAGGTTTAACAACATCTCGGAAATGCTATTTATTTCACAGAAATTCCACCAACTTATTAAAAGTTTAACAAATCGACAAACTCGTAAATTATTGAAATATTTGTGATATTTTGCTTTTTATCATGAAGATGTACCAACTGGGAGTCCAAATAACTTCTGGGAAGCTAAATCTGCTTCTCAAAGTTCCGGTTATTTCCAGAAAGTTGTTTCTATTCCATGGATGATCAGCAAACTTTTTGGTAGTTCAACCAAGTTTCCAGAAACGTTGAGAATTTTTCGGCAATTCAATGGACTTCTCTGAAGTTCCACCACTTCTCTTCTCAAAAGAAAGCAAGCAAACTTCATGATTATCTTGAAACTTCCAATAAGTTTATTCAACTTCCGAGAAGCTTAATCAACTTCTGTCAAGTTCATTATATTTCCACCCAATCTTCATAAATATTCCGAAGTTCATAGTAATTTAGAAAATAATATTCAAAGAGTTCGTTTAATTTCTAGAAGCTTATATAAGCTCTGACCAATTCATGTAATTGCCAAGACTGTTTAAAAGCTGTAGAATATGCAATTTAATAATACAATATTTAAAAACGATTCCTGGAAAAATCAAAGCAGCAACATCAGCTTCTGTTAGGCGCCAGCATCACCCGCATCAAACACGGCCACTTTTCAGTCTATAAATATACCTCAGCAAGCCTCAATGCTCTTCCGGAACGAAAAACACCGGAACAATATCTGCAACAACTAAAAAATAAAAGACATTTGGTCCATCGGTCTGCATTCAAAGTTTTGTTGGTTTGCGAGAGGGTTTGCGTTAGTAAACAACATGGTAGATTATAAACTTGAGTTTTTGTTTTGTAAAAGCTGAAGTTTTACTCATTAATTGGTATTTTCAAGTAGCGTGTAGTGTTTTGGAACGGTATTTTTCTTGTTCCAAATTGCTGCAAGAATAGATCAAAACATATACCAGTTTTAAAATGATGCAAAATATGATCCGGTATAAAAAAAAATTTACAACACCGGTGCAGCGATGTTTTGCGTTTGGTCTAAAAAAATAAATCCAAACCACGATTTGGCCCGCAGTTGAAGATGCACTCAGTGTTCTAAATGCACTTCCAAGGTTATTATGGGGGGGTTGGGGGGGGGGCGGTTTTGTGTTGGGTGGGGGGGGGGAAAAGTAAAATCAATTCCCGGAGAGTCGAGACATTTTTCTCAACGACTAGGCCAGACCGGAAATCGAACCCAGCCACTTCCAGCATTGTGTTGCTTTGCAAATTGAGCTAAGGGAGGCCCGGTGCTTCTGACCCATTGAATACAGCATTAAAGCCATGGTTACTATGGTACGCTCCATAATATATGCTGTGGATTGTTGCTTGAGCGTTAATAACGATAAGTATCAAAATATTACAATTACACGAGTTCCTTGGCGGTTTTGACAAGTTCTTTCTCTTTGCTTGCTTTTTGATAAATAGGATCTTCTTGAAACTTTAATGATTTTGTTATTTGAACTTCGGTTCCGCTCGTTGGTTGTTCGGTTTATTCCTCGATCCTCGGGTTCACGTCGTTTTCTTTTCTTTCCTTATTCAGTCTCGGATTACCAGATATTGTTGTCCGAAGATATACCAACCGACAATGTATATGCCGGCGCCGGTGGTGTAGTGGTAAGCGTGACTGCTACTTGGCACCCCAGTGGGTCTTGGTTCAATCTCAGTCGAGTGGGATTTTTGTCTGGGGCAGTTTCCAACGATTTCGTAAAATTTACAATTTCACCGATGCTAGGTTTCTCTCTTACATTGCTGAAGCTGACCTTCGTGGTATTCTATATTTCCCAAATATCGCTTTTGAATGCTGCGGCCGATCTACTGGCAACAAACAAAAGGCAGTTATACCAACAATCAATATGAAACTAACAATTAAAAAATGGTTCACGTTTGTAGATCCCCTTGGTCCGAAGTACATACATCCTTGCAGCCTGCACCTTGCAATACATTCATGCGCATTTCGGTACTAGAAGCTTTGTTTTTGATTTGATTCGCTGACAGAATATTTGAGGGTGTGTTCGTGTGAGTTACGTTATTAGGGGCGAATCATTAAGCTTGGGACCGATGTACTGGTACTTCCTGAGTCAAAAACTATCCATTTTCTTCCTGACTAGCCAGCCCCTGGTTATACAATCCAGCATTTTACGAGTACTAATGGCCTTCTTAGTTGAGCTCGGTTTCTGGTAGGGAGCAAGCGATTTGACGTTTGGCTAAGCCCGTTTGACAGAGAATCGATCAAATCTTATCGATTAGCTGCCAAACGATCTTAGCCAAAAGTCAAAAGATAAATATAACTCAGTTGTATGTTCTATGTGATGTATTGTTAAATCATAGTTTGAATCCCAACATAATTTCACACTCATTGTCACGTTCTGGATGCTACATTTACAACAGCCTCTAGAATAAATTTGGTCACCACAAATCTAAGTCCGCAATGCGTTAAAAATTTCAACTAGACTTAATATAGGGATTTGGAAGCCTTAAATATACATGATCATTGTCTTTGGTTTTTATAGCAACATCAGACCAATATTTCCACGCGTCACGACAACTTACAAGTTCAAATTCAATCTCTTCCGCGATAGTTTATAAAACGATTACTTCATGTTACATAAAACTTTGTAACATTAGTGCAAAATGCCATCTCTGGTTAGTGTGGTCGCGTTTCACTCCAGTAGGTCTGGTGTCAATTCCAGTCGGTAACCATTGGGATTTTCTGAGACGTAAAATGTCTGACCACGTCTTCCTTCCGAAAGGAAGTAAAGCCGTTGTCCCGTTGATTCTGTCGAAGGCAGCAGATAGGTCCATGTAGACAACGTCCGTTTGTGAACCAGATGAAATCCCATCCATGATGAAGGAAGTGATTGATAGAAGTTTTGTGGTCGTTGAACGCTTCGGCATGAATCCATGTTGATCGTCGCTGATATATTGCTTAACGTGGAAAAATACGGATTCCAAAACGGTCAGTTCAAACAGCTTAGAGGCTGCGCACAAGCTCGAAATTCCGCGATAGTCCGCTTCTTTCCATAGTGTTGGAAACTTACCGATCGTCAATGATGACCTATAGATGTGGTATAATGGTGCAGTCAGCGAAGCAATGCAATGTTTTAGAAACACGGATGGAATACCGTCCGGTCCAGCGCTGCTTGACGTCTTTAACTTGTTTCGACGGGTTAGATGTGTAGGGTCCAGATCGTCTCCCTGGCTTGACGAAACTGCCTCAAACTGAAAGTCACGTTGTGATTTTGTAGAGGGCCATCCATATACCACGTGGACAGTTTGGGGGAGGGGAAGGAATTGGCAAGTGTCCACGATCCATACATTCTATTGAAAAAATATATGAATGATTGTCCACGCATGGGGAGGAAGGTTTCAAAAATCTGCCAAATCCAGTACACGTGGTATATGGATAGCCCCTAGTTCCTTGTGTTCCTTCCTAGGCATTATACCATGTTTCTTCATTCGGTAGAATGTGTAGATCTAATAAACAACAACCAATCAGGCCAAGGCCGGGGTAGCCTCTGCTGTAGTTATCTCCATTCTATTCGGCTCAGTCTGCGAAGGCCCCGCAAGTCGCCTTCTACTTGATCGATCCACTTTGCTCGTAGAGCGCCTCTTCTTCTTGCGCCCGACGGATTGTTATCGAGAATCTTTTTAACTGAGCTGTTGATCGACATTCTTACGACATGCACAACATGGAAGTGTTTCCAATGCAATTCGTGGTTCATTAATCTCCACGTTCCGTCTTCCATCTGCATTCCATCGTAGATCGTATGCAACACCTTTCATTCAAAGACGCCAAGGGCGCGTTGGTCCTAGCCCGCCAAGGGCGCAATGGCCAGGTTTCGTGGCCGTAGAGGACTACCGGTCTAATTAATGTCTTGTAGATGGTCAACTTTTTAGTTCGGCAAACTTTGCTCGATTTTAGCGTCCTTCGGAGTCCAAAGAAGGCACAATTGCCAACGATAATGCGCCTTTGTATCTCTTTGCTAGTGTCATTATTGGTGGTCACCAATGAGCCCAGATACACCAATTCGTCTACCACCTTGATTTCACCTCCGCCGATCTGAACTCGCGGGGAGGCTTATATTGTCTTCTCGTGAGCCTCCTCCTCTCAGGTATTTTGTCTTTAACGCATTAATGGCATTAAGTCTGATGAACATTTCTATCATCATCTCAAAGTTGCGTGGTACGATATCAACGTCATTGGCGAAGCCAAAAAGTTGGCCGGGGCATTTCTGGTCGCGGCGTCCGAATTCTTCACGTGTTGTACACCGTCCAATTTCAGTAGTGTAGGGGTCTGAGTCTATATTCGCACACATGTATAGAACTATATGTGCTTGAATATATTAGGTTGTTCCATCGAACCATGAAATCTTACGGAAATTACATTCTAAACAGATAAGCAATAGTACGCCAGATTTAACTTAAATAGGTTTTCTGGGCTACAAGTTTAATTTCACGAACCACGACAATACTTTCAAAAAGGCACCACCCGATTGGGAATTCGAAGTTCAGATTTTTATTAATCTATTTTTTGATGAGTAAATGCTACTCAAGTCTATAAAGCCATACTAAAAAAAAGTATGCACAATATTGCCTACAACTTACATCTACAAGAACATTCTTGAAATTATCTTGGTCCTTATGGCACCGGCAAACAATATGAATTATTAATTAAACGATAAACAACGCCTTAATACTGTGAACGAAAAATCACTTCGCCTAGCTGTCAACGCGGATTTTTGATCATATCTTGCGTTCCTTTACAAATACCCAAGGAAATACAATGTAAGGAATTGAACTCAATTTCCGAAATATTGCACATATCCATTCAACCCCAGGTGTCTTAATTACCCCAAAGAACTCTAATAGGCCAAAATGCATTGTTCCATACAATTGCTCACATTACCCCAAATACTGTCCATTTAAGCCCAAACAACAAAAAATTACCAAAAAACCTGCTGTTTAATTTTTAAAGATAAAGATAAAGATTTTAAATTAATTTCAGGGTGAAACAATGAATTAGCTATACCAATTCCATGAAATCATGTGTACATAAACTAAAGTGACCAGACGTCCCGGGTTTCGCGGGACAGTCCCGCTTTTCTAAAAAATGTCCCGCGTCCAAATGCGTCCCGCGAAATGTCCCGCGATTTGGTATTCTTTAATATGCTTTTCGCTTTATCAAGGTCATGTCAAAGCTTCAACATAAGCAATGTTAGTTCAAAGCACTATTCACATCTTTTTTATATTTTCAAAAACTTGTGACATCTCTATATGCGTTTGACAGCTACTGTCATAGATTGACCTCACGAACACTATCGTTTCATCAAGAAATCCATCTTCCTATTCTTCATTAGTTGAAACAGCAGTTGTCTTTTTTCAACCTGCATAAGCGATGTATTTGTGAAAAAGAGCTCGTGAGGATGATTAGTCAGTGTGTTTAATTTTTCAACAGGCGCAAAGCTGTCTAAAGTTATCCTTGTTTGTATCAAGTGCAGCAAGACTGTGGCAACAGTTTTAGTCATTTCAGTGCGAATTCAGCAAGGAAAACTTGAGAAATTGTTATTGATTGTGCAAGATATGTACATAAAACTTGATATTGTGATATTTTGTTCAGAATACGGTTCTGTAGGCAATCTCTCAGCGACTTCAACCATGTCGAAAAAAACGCCAGTGCTTGTTTTCGGACGACCTGAAAAAGGAATTTCCTTTCCAGAAAAAGGCGAAGACCGTCGGCAGCGTTTACTGTGAAACCTGCAGCAGCGAGTTTTCCATCGGATCAGGAGGTAAAACCGATGTTAAAAGGCACACGGCAACTGAGAAACATAAGCGCGCCCTAGGAGCGGCTGCCACATCGTCAAAAGTTTTTCGAAAAGGAGAATTCGGTTTTAAGGAACAGCAGCTTGCTCATGCTTGTTGTTTTTACCTATCACGCCGTCATGCACAGACAGTCATTCCGATCAATGGATTGCACATCCAAGCATGTTCGTGCGCTTTTCGAGCCAAAATTCTCTTGCGGTCGCACCAAAACAGAAGCGATTGCTAAAAATGTTCTGGCTCCATATTCTGTTGATCAGATTTCAACATGCATGGACTACATCAATTTTCTAACAATCTTCTCCGACGCTTCAAATTACAAGGAAACAAAATTGTTCCCCTCTGTAATTAGATATTTTGACTACAAACGTGGAATTCAGGTTAAGTTGTTGGACTGTGTATCGCTTCCTGGCGAAACATCGGACATTATTGCGGAATCAATTTACGAAATTTTGTGGAAATACAAAATGCAGGGAAAGGCAGCGGCGATTTGTGCAGACAACGCCAATACAAATTTTGGTGGTGTCCATAGAAAGGGTACGAACAACGTTCATTGCAAGCTAAAGGATCAGCTACAGAGACCGATTTTGGGTGTAGGATGCGCTGCACATATCGTTCACAACACAATTCAGGCGGCGGCGGATCAACTTCCCGTGGATATTGAGGGTATTATTGTTAAGATCTACAGTCATTTCTATATTTTCACAGTCAAGGTCGAGAAACTGAAAGGTTTTTGCGAGGAAGCAGAAGTAAAATACATGAGGATTTTGGGCTACATTAAGACTCGCTGGCTAGCTTTGATGCCAGCTATGAACGAGTGTTCAAAATGTTCTCACGACTGAAATCTTACTTTTTGTCGATCGATCACAGTGTAAGAATTTTTCGCGAACTTTTTGAAAATGAGAGCTCTGAAATGTGGTTTTATTTCATGCATAGTCAGGCGTCGGTATTTGACAATACGGTGAAAAAATTGAAGGTGACAACATCACACTTACAGAGGTTGCAGCTGAACTTGATGACCTCAAGTTCAAACGTCGTGAGAGAATCAGTAATCAGTTTTTACCACTAAGTGCCCGAAGTCAGTTGAAAAATCTGAAGGAAAACGGCTGGCCCAAGTCAACATTGTACAAGTCGAATATGATTAGTTTCTGTCAGAAATGTATTGACTATCTTGAGGCTCGAGTTTCTCAGTTTGAGGAGGTTATTTGTTTTAAGTGGGTGAACCTTAAAACCACCCTTGATTGGCAGGCAGTACAAACGTGTTTCGCATATGTCCGTAAATTTGATGATTCTGGCAAATCGGTTGATGGCGACAAAGAAGATGCTGAGCTATTCGACGAAGTATCCTATGCAAAAAAATATGTAAGTAATGAAAAAATTTCTCCGTGGAATGAAAATAATACTGAAATCGAGGATAGGTGGATTGAGATCTTTAAACATTTTGATGTGAATAACATTTCGTTTCAAAACTTAAAAAAAGTTGTAGAATTTGCGTTATGTTTGCCTGGTACAAATGCTGTAACGGAGAGGGTATTTTCAGTCATTAACAAAGTTTGGACCAACTGAAAGCGTTGTTGCAGGTTAGGTTTAATTTTCAGGACAAATGCGAGGAATTCAGCAAAAATGTTGCCGAAGATGTTTCATTCCTACACACTACCAAAATGTCATGTAAATTTCTGTCCCCTGAGACCGACACATGCAAGCGTCCTTTAGCACACAAGAATGAGTTGAAAGAGATGAGAAAATAAATTCAATCAAGCACATCTTTTGTCGAATTGCGTATTTATCAGTTTGAGGAGACATAATTTTACACGAAATCTTTCTTTACGTTCCCCGACTTTCTACAAACAGGAATTATGTCTCGTGTAAAATTCATAATTTCTAAGTGTGTACGTAAGGTACACAGCGCAGGAAAGTATGTTTGACACGTACAGCATTGAATTAGATTTGTTGTTCCTAAGGGAGGAATAAAGGATGATAAACAAACCTGTGAAAAACTATGTTGACCATATACTTTTATAATGCCTCAAAATTTTTTTTTTTTCTTTTCTTCTCTTTACTTATAAATTAATAATATGTCCCACGTTGAAGCGCGAGCCATCTGGTCACGTTATGTTGGCTAAAACCTAAAATTTTCGTAACCACAGGTACCGTAAACGCTGAAATTTACCGGCAAGAATGCCGTAAAAAGCGGCTCTTACCTTTCCTGAGAAAAGATGCGACTTAATCCTTGTTCTGACCAGATTTGGCCAACTGTCATTACGCTATAAATACAATCACTTGGTATGAGCAAAATAACGTTATTTACGTTCCCAAGGATTGTAATCCACCAAATTGTCCACAGCTCCGCCCGATTGAAACATACTGGTCAATGGTCAAGGGAAACCTCAAAAAGCTTGGTGAAGAGGTATCAACGATCCAGAATTTCGTTCTAAGTGGCTTATTGATGAAAGGAGTGAACAAGAAAGTGCGCGGAACAGCTTATGGAAATAAATCCATATAAATCTATAAGCAGTTGTGTTGAGTATCACATTTATCTATAAAATGAAAAAAAAAAAAAAAATATGAATCAAAAACATGCGGTTGTTTTTCTAAAATATTTTTTGTATGTCCGGATTTTAGTGTGAACGGCATTTAGCAAGATATCCAAAACAAATTGAAATTTTTACAACGTATCATACTTCAAATCATATGCGCATTACGCGAGTGTATATCAACAAAAACAAAATTAAAACAAGTAAATTCAATAAATTAATAATGAATTTCCTGAAAATTGATGGAATTCCATAAGGTTATCTAAAAGAATGCCGAAGTTGGTCTCCAATTTACAGTTTATTTGCATTGCGCTCAAAATTTGCTGCAATATTTTTTCCAAATTTCAACTATGGCGGTCGAAAAAAATCACAGTTTCACCAAAAAGCCAATTTATCTTCGCAATGATTACTATAAAGCTATATGGTAATGTTTTGCCAATTCCAATTTTCCGGTTAATGCATTTGCTGGAAGCGAAGTGGTTTTAACATGCTTTCTTAAGTGACCATAATAAGCTAAAATAAATTAATCTTAAAACAGCATTTCACATCAGCATGTTACTAGTTCATAAAGTCGAAATAAAACGTTTGATAAGAGTTAAAGACGTTTGAGAAAACAACGTTTTATGATCGTTGTAAATAAGCTATGTAGGTTCTCATAAACCTGATTAAAATATGAAACCTATTGGTACATCTTGGTGCCCTAATCAAACAAAATTGATTTCTAGTGGCTTTCATAAAGCTTTAATTAAACTTACACAGTTAAAATTATTTTGTAATTTTCAGTTTATTTTCATGCACACAATAAGAGCGTGCAAATTACTTCAAAATTACATGTGTTTTCAAATGTACTCGACTACCAAGCCTGTAATATTTACTTAATTGAATTTTACATGACCTGCACAAATAATCGTCGCATTGATTATTACAGCCAAGTACAATTTTCACGTTGCAGAGAGAGAGAAATGGGAGAGAGACTATGTTGTTTATTGGTTAGTTGTATCATTAACAAAATAATAAAAACATGTATATTCTTGCCTTCAAGTGACGGGAGAAATCCTGTAAAATAAAATTTAACAGATTGACAATCGGTTTATTTTCTTCAGAAGACCTTGGGGGGGTTTGTTGGGGGCAAGCTTATTTTTTTAGAGATAGAGAGAGAGAGAGAGAGAAGAGAGAGAGTTAGAGAGTAAGAGAGAGAGAATGAGAGAGAGAATTACACCGTCTTCAACCAGTTGCTACACAGACTGAACAATTAACATTATACAATTAGTATTAGTACACGACACTGAAGAAGTCTGCACATTGTAGACGAAATACGCGTATCTGTCAAGATAAGCAATAAAGGTAGTTGGAATTAAATGGAAATTACTAATCATTCTTCTTATTTTCTAGTTATTATACAACCGACAACGCGGCCCGTTGGACCCATATAGTAGGTACATTATCGAGTTCCGTCGGCTGAAGCGGGAATTGAGCCCTCACTTTGTGACAATCTACCTGAACAACGGGTGGATTAACTTATCTGCTCTCACCCAAAGTATTTTACAATACCCGTCCGATTTTGGCAACAAATAAAATAAATAATAAATAAAAAAAAACTTCATAAAAAAAAGAAAATAAAAATTTGATCTGGAATGAAAAAAAAAAAGATTTTAAAAACTCTCGTTTTTCCCCAAGTTTCAAAATCGAATCCCATTAAATAGGAACCATGCTGAAATCTAACGGGTACTGTAATGTGTCAAACTATTCATTTTACAGTCATGTTGGATTTTTGTTGTACAACCACGGAGTTTGTTAACAGTTTTCCCTGAAAATATACTTTTCCTCGCGACCCGCTCGCCCACACTGAAAATTAAATTTCGTTTGTATTACGAAATCCAATGTAGAACCACCAAATCTATTCGTTGTTTTTTACAACTTTGTACTTTTCAAGAAACTACCTTTGTATTAAATGCCACTATGCTGTTAAATAACTGTTAAAAGCACGAAGCATTAGTTGACACAGAAAGAACGCTCGTTCATTGGGGGCTATGCATAAACCACGTAGACTTTTTTGGGGGAGGGGGGTTTGACCAAAGTCTACGCTCCATACAAAATTTCAAAAAATTGTATGGAGAAAAGTCTACGAGTGGGGAGGGGGGGGGGGGTCTGAGATTTTCAAAAATGAGTCTACGTGGTTTATGAACCGGCCCTTGTACGAAAACAATACAAAATGCTACGAATATTTTGTTATCAATAAGAATGCATGGTTGCATGATTGACTGCCAGAACTTCTAAATCGACTCAGTATGTAATTGAAAAAAAAGCGCAAACCACGAGGAGTTGTTCAGAATTTTTTTCATTATTTCTAAAATGAGGTTCGAACTTTTTGGGAATTTTTGGGAAGATTTGTTATTGAATTCGTGGTTGATCTCATTAGAAACTAGAAAGCGTTGACCCGTTAGAAGTTACTTGATTAATCAGTATGAACTTATAACTCTCGATAGCGCTTTAATTTTTATTTTGGGATAAATCAATGATTCCAGCCCACCCAAGCCGCAAAACCAACATGTATGAGTACGATTGACGAAAAGCAGTGATAGGTTGGTCTTCACAAAATTCATTTCTTGCATTGTACAAAAAGGTGTAATGACAGCATTTCACCAGATGACAAGCATAAGGAATGTTTCATACAAATTACGAGGAATTTATTCTATGAACAAAATCCATGTTTACGAGACAAGGGAAAACTAATTCACGAAAATAAATTTTCAGTGCATATACTGACAAAGCAACACCGCAAAAACATCGTTTTTTCACTCACCGTGCTCACACCGTTTCAACTATTCAACTTAGTATTGTTTTAAAACCGAGTGCTTAAAGGGCGATACGGTCAAAATTTGGTCAATATCAACTTGACGTATTTTTTTCAATTTTGCATTTAAAAAACCTGAACACCCCTCATTTTGAAGGTGTGCGTGTGTAGAATGTTGCTCCTATTTTGATTTTGGAATTCACTCTTCAGTTGTCAAAATGCCGACCAAGCAAGAAGAGCAGCGTATCAAAATTTTGCTCGCGCATCGCGAAAATCCGAGCTACTCGCACGCAAAGTTGGCAAAATCGCTAAAAGTTGCCAAATCAACCGTTACAAATGTAATTAAAGTGTTTGGGGAACGTTTGTCGACAGCCAGGAAGTCTGGATCGGGGGGAAATCGAAAACCGGAAGCCGCTGAGACGACAAAGAGAGTTGCCGGTAGTTTCAAGCGAAACCCTAACCTATCTCTCCGAGATGCCGCAAATAAGCTGGGTGTATCGTCTAAAACCGTGCATCGAGCCAAAAAACGAGCCGGACTATCGACTTACAAGAAGGTAGTGACTCCAAATCGCGATGATAAACAAAATACGACGGCCAAAGCGCGGGGGAAGAGGGAAGTGGGGAAGGGAAAAAGGGGGGGGTTTAGGGAAAGGGGGGGGGGAGATTTAGGGAAGGGAGGGGTGGGGAGATGGGGAAGGGAGGGAGTGTGGGGGGGTGGGGGGGGAAGGGGGGGGGGGGAGAGGGGGAGGCCCAAGTAACATTGCCAAAACCATCCAGCTTTATTAAGTTTTATTAAAGTTTTATGAAAGCCACTAGAAATCAATTCGGCTTTATTATGGCAGCAAGAGATGCCAATAGGTTTCAAATTTTAGTCAGGTTTATAAGAACCTACACAGCTTCTTTAGAACGATCTTAAAACCTTGACTTCTAAAATTCCTTTTACTCCTATCAAAGGTTTTATTTTGACTTTATTAACTCATAAAATGCTGTTTTGAAATGCCGTTTTAGGACTCATTCATATTATCTTATTATGGTCAGTTGAAAAAGCATTTTAAAACCATTTTGCCTCCAGTAAATGCATTAAACGGCTAACTGGCATTGAGGAAAGCTACCAAGCGACCAGATAGTTTTATAGTAGCCATTGCTAAGATAAATTGGCTTTTTGGCAAAACTGTGATTTCTTGCAATCGCCATGTTGAAATATATGAAATAATTGAAATGTGAAAAAATAAATACACCAAATTTTAAATGTAATACAATTGAACTGTAGATCTGAGACAAACTTCGGTATTCGTTTAGATAACCTTATTGAATTCCATCAATTTTCAGGAGTTTCATGATTAATTTACGGAATATATTTCTTTCAATTTTGTTTTTGTTGTTGTAAACTCGCATAATTTCCAAGGCGCATTAATTTTCAGCTCTTATCGTGCCAATATTCACCATAAAATTAAATGCGCATATGATTTGGAGCATGATACGCTATAAAAAAAACTCAATTTGTTTTATATATTTTGCTATCAATCATAATTTCCCGCAACAGAAGAACTTTTTTCTGAGCCATTATTTGCTGTTGAATGAATCAGAAGAGCAACAAAGCAAAACAACAAAATCCAACCACGATATCGCCGTGAAGTTTGACAGCTGTGGCCATTCAGCCCTATGCTGGTTTTGATGGCGGCCAATAGGTTTTATGATGGTTCTCAAGTGGTCATAACATCTTTCACTAGAACATTTTCAAAATCTTTATGGTCTTAGAAAGGTTTTATTAATTTGTTTTCACAACCGTCTATAGAGTGGGCCACTTTGTACACATTTCGGCTTTAAAGATGCATAGAGGAGGTGTTGGTGGACAAAACAGTTTTGAATGTAGTGTCATCAACAAAGCCGGGAGGAGTGCTATACGGCTGGAATAGAACTGAAATTGTTACTTGGGAGTTAGCTTCTTCCAACATGGCATTTAGTTTTCATCCAAGGATATGCCTTTAAAAAAAAGAAGGAACTCAGAGAATAAACTTAACTGAATCAGATTTTAACTTGCTGTGGAATCCAAATCATTGTTGATTAGCTCCGCCATGAGCAATCGGACTCTACACTAATTAATATTATACTCTCTGTTGTCTTGGCACACGGGACGACAATTACCTAATTCTTTTCTTAGCAAAGAACCAGGTTTACCGGAATTTAAGTTTCCCTCAAATCCACAATCACAAACAACAGTTGCTTCTGCTTGGCGAATGACAGCTGAACAAGAAAATCAACTTGGAGGCTCTATTATTTGATAAACTTGAATGAAAGAAGATCTACATTTGCACGATTATGTATATTCGTATGGTCATGCATTGAAAAACGAGTGCACTGTGTTTTCATATTCTTACAACGTGTACTAATGTATGTTTCAATGAAAATACACGTATTTTTCAATGTTTATTAATGCCTTACCTAGAGTACGTGCATGATTTTTTATTTAAAATTAAATAAAGCTATGAGTATATTTTTAACATTCGAACGTTTTACATCACAATTCATCACATATTATTCATAATAATACATCCATAATTCATCACATATTATTTTAATTAATTTTTGCTGTGTAGGGCCTATTCATAAACCACGTAGACTCATTTTTGAAAATCTTAGATCAAACCCCCTTCCCCTCGTAGACTTTGCTCCATACATATTTTGGAAATTTAGTATGAAGCGTAGACTTTGGTCGAAATTTATCATCTACTATAAATCCTCACCTAATAAAGGGTGTATTCGATAAAAATGGCACAAAATTGATAGGGGTTTTTTTTAAAATTTAATTAAGAATTATTTGGTATTCAGAAAATCTTCTGTAGCTTTTGAATCGTATGAGTAAAACACCTAGAAATTTGAGTAGATCTTATCCATAGTGTATTATTTACATCTGCCAAGTTTCATAGTTATACATTCAGTAGTCATGTCGTCGAAACAAGAAATTGTCCGTGAGAAAATTTTGTGCACTCACAATCAAAATCCAGGGGCGTTCCACCGGTGGATTGCTAAAAGGCTTGGAATTGCAAATACAACTGTGTCTCGTGTAATAAGAACCTTCAAGGAGCGTCTGAGTGTCCAAAGGAAGGAAGGGAGTGGTCGTAAAAGTGGTCCAATGGACAGTAAAATGGCCAGGAAAGTCGTACAACAATTCAAGAACCGTCCAAACATGTCAATTCGAGATGTCGCTAAAAAGTCTAAGGTGTCAGTCGGTTTTGTGCAGAAAACCATGAAGCGTGCTGGGTTACATGTTTACAAAGTGCAAAAAGCCCCAAACCGGAATGTAAAACAAAACATCACTGCGAAAACCCGCGCCCGGAAACTTTACACGAAGCTGCTCACCAAATCCGGTTGCATCGTGATGGATGACGAAACATTCTTCAAGGCCGACTTCCGTCAACTTCCTGGGCAAGAATATTTCGTTGCCAAGTCGAAGTTCGATGTTCCGGAGGATGTTCGAAAGAAGAAACTATCGAAATTTGCAAAGAAGTTTCTAATCTGGCAGGCGATTTGCGGATGTGGTGAAATAAGTGCTCCCTTCATCACTTCCGGAACAATAAACATACCAAAACTATAAAAACAGAGCTAGAATTGAAGAAAATTTGGGTAAAAACAACAAAAACACTGGAAAAATCGGTTGTACACAATTTTATGGGTGGAGTGAAAAGGAAGGTACGGGCATTCGGGATGGGAGACGAAATTGAATAAAACAAATGTTGTAAATCAAAACTCATTAGTAGTTCTCCATTCCCTGAAAATTTCAAGAAAATCCGATAATAAGTTTAATTTTGATGAGTATATATGTGTGTGCCATTTTTATCGAATACACCCTTTACTTAAGTTGTGTGGAAGTTAAAAACGTTTTCTATTCTAATGAATTATTCGTTCTTCTATTAGTTTTGAGCAAATCCAGCGCGATTCACATATAAATGCACCAACCAAAGTGAACATGTTGATCGCGCGTCCCACAAAGCTGGACCCCATGAGCAAAACCGGCGATCAGCTCCGACGCCGAAACCGTCAAGAAGATCACCATCAACAAATCTAGAAACCAGTTCCCGAGTGAAAACGCGCTATCGAAACCAAGTTAGTGGAGTAGGTATTACACAAGATCACTTTTTCCCACAAGAACGCTGCTGCACACACATGTGCGTCTTCCAAGCTAGCTACATACAACCCAATCCATCGTCATCGTCCGTCAGCATGTGTTCCCATTTCAGGTTTGGCTCCGCAGAGGAGTGTTTAATTTTTTGCACAACTTCCAGCTTGAACAATTCGAATGCTAAGAGGAAGAAGCTTCAAGTTCAAGATCTTTCATTCTTATACTTGGTTCTTACCGCGCAGGAGGAAGAAATCCAGCAGAACAAAACGAAGCAGCAGCTGTAGGCTTCAGTTCTCGGTTGTTCTTATAAGAACGATTTGCAGCTCGCTTGTTGGGGGGAAACTAAGAATAAGCAACGCCATTAAGCAGACCTCCTCACTCGTTTCTATGGCAAGAAAAATCGAAGCAAATTCTTGAGCTCCCAAAGTGTGAGCTCTCTAAATCGTGCTTTCTCGTTCTGGTGGACGAGCGAAATCCTACCCGTACGCAGCAGGTCCATCTCTGTCGGACAATTTCAAGGCCAAATTTGTTTTGGATCGACTGCGACGGGGAAGCGAAACGCTGCGCTTACATGAAACGGCGGGTGGGACGGGGAGCGCTCGTTCAAGAAAGCGAAGAAGGAACCAGCAAGAACGAAGAATACCAAAGTGGACAACGTGTGGCGTGGATACGCGAGAAGGGGGAACCAAGAGCGGCGTTGGTGAGTCAAGCAATAGCATAATTGAAGGAAGCACCGTGGTGGAAGGAGGACGCCGGACGGGTGAAAGAAGTTGCAAAAATAAAGATCAGATTGAGGATTGGACCAAGGAATGAACGGGAAGGGAGGAGCGCATTTGGAAACCCATTCCCCGATGCCCGCGATGCCAATCTGGTTTTATTCTCGCTCACTCGACGACGACACGGGAAGATTTTCTCGACCAAAACTGAAGCGAAGAATTCTAGGTGGAAATTTCAAATGGACCTGTCTGTCTTTGATTCATTTCACTGTTGGGGATGGGAATTTTATGAGTACTTTCGTGACATTTTCGTCACATCAAATCATGCACGAGCAACAACGAGTAGTACAGGTTTTCAGAAGATATTAGCAAAAAGAGGCAATCGATGAAGAGAATAGATAAAATATATGATCTTTTGAAATGTTGTTCTTGAATGGCAAATGCAGTGGTGGATGAATAAAAATTATAAAGATGAAAAAAAAATGGTAAGAACAGAACTCGTTCCAGGCCTTTCGCAAAGGCAGATTGTTATAATTTGAAAGAGTTGTCTTTCTCTTTCAATGGGGATTTGTATAAGAGCCAGGCTGGAATAATTGTGAGAAGTTGAAATATAAATGATGACACAACAGAGTTGCCGTGGAGGAAAATGAAAATGTGGTACAAATAAATGAAGGCATGGTATGTTTGTGTTGATTGATGCCTAAAATTAGTTCAATGGGATGTAACCCAATGAAACAGTTTTTGAACGATACTTTCCGATTTTGTTTTCGTTAGGTTGGAAGATTTGTATGGTTTGGATGAATAATAGATTAGGTACTGTACGGATCATCATCAAATGTAAATAGATTTATAATGTTGTTCGATGATTGAATGCATTTTTTATGTGGCCGGATTTTATGGAGTTTTAGAACTGATATCTACAATGTGAAACAAATCATCATTGACAATGCTTGTGGAGGACCAACCTGTGTTGCGTACGATATACGGTGGAGTGCAGATGGAAGGTGGATCGTGGAGGAGGCGAATGAATCACGGATTGCATCAGTTGCTAGGAGAACCCCCCACCATCGTTCACATCGCTAAAATTGTTCGAGTACGGTGGGCTGGGCATGTCGTAAGAATGTCGGAGGATAGCCCAGTTGAGGGCTATTCACATTACACCGGGCCGAAAACCGGGGGGGGCAGGAAGGGGTTTTGTAGAAATTTTGTGTGTGGGGGTGGTGGGCGGTTCATTACCGGGGCGTGTGCGGGGTGTTGGCGGTGTGGGGGGGGCAAGATGTTCTTGTTGTGGTAGGAGGAGTAGGAGGGACGGGGTGGTCGCACTCCTCGGCGCTTCAATAAATCATTGTTAGCATTAGCATTAGCATTGATGTTTGCACACCTCGTGGATGGAGCTACGATGAGGAATAAATCTTTGAAGATATTGCATGTCACCATGAAACGGAACCAGTTACTGATACGTTTCTTCGCGAAATAATCTCAACAAACACACTCCTCGATCGCTCACCTGGTCACGTCTATGCAACCGTTGGAGATAGGGAGGATTTGGTATCTACCTTAAGAAGACACGGGGAACCCACGTAGCCTTCAGTAGATATCAAAGGAAAAGGGAAATGAATAGTCGGAGAGAATAGTTAAACAGAATGCCCTGTTTGGTGTACAGAACAAAAATTTATTTATATGGTCGTTGGGAGCATCTAGTCTAAGAAGGTTAAGTGATGCTCCATTTTTGTTCCAAACGGTTGAGACTTAAGCATTAACTTTAGTCCTAGCCCTATACGGCTGATGGTTATAGCGCCATTACTCGCTCTCTGAAATGAGAATAATATCTAAGTACGGGTGTTTTGCTAGAGAACTTATCAGATTTCTCGGACTGCAGAAACAACATTGCATTACCTTAACATATTGTCAATTTAGGTTTCTTCACTATATTTTGGAAATTTGCGCTGTACGAATAATAGAACATTTGATCGATTGAAATTGTGAAACTTGAAGAATTTTCACAAATTCTAGCTGGTTCAGGAAATAACAAAAATTTAAGAATGGGGGGGGTTGTTGGTGGTGTTAAACACAAACCAACCATCACCAAATGAATAACAGTAACTTGTTTATGTTTAAAATCGCCTTTTTAGAAGTTTCTTTAACTGATTTAGGACAAACACTGTACTTGGAATGAACATAGTGACTGTGTCGAATGAATTAATTTCAGAGTTTTCTAAATTACTGTTAAAGGATGGCCTCTCAAAATAATTTGAAAGGAGCAATGAGAAATATAGCCACATTGATCTGCAAGCTCAATTTATCAAAATACAAGCTGTTGTGTTTCTTAATAAAGATGTTTAAAAGGTTATCATATTTGCGTTACAATGCGTTGCGTAAGTAATTAAATAAGCAGCAGACACTGAAAGCTGGCATGAGACTTACTTCATCACTCTTATTTGGATTGCTTATGAAAAGATTTTTGGGAAGTAATAACTGTCAATCCAGGATTCAGAGTAGATAAGCATGAAAACATCTATTGCCCACCACGCTGAGGCAAATCGAAAAAATGGGAAGATAAAGGTGATATCTGTAGCTAATTTGTTTACATTAGGATTTATGTAGATGTAGCTTTTTTCAAATTATTCATTATTCAAATGTAGATTCAACTATTTTACCAGGGGAGAAAACAGCTTCAGAGACACACTCCGACATATTAAAGCACCTCACAACAAAAAGACAATTTTTCGTAATTTTTGGAACCACTCACACGCATGTTTACATCATTTGCAGCTGGCTGCCAATAAGCATAACTTTTAAATTTTGGTTTGACAGACATGTTGAAAAACAAAAACACCCAGGGAAACTTCTCCCGGCACCTCAAAACACGATTAACCCCCTGTTTTATAACGGTTCAAAATAAAACTTGGGCCAAATATTGCGAGAAAGCAAAAAATCTTTTTGAATAAAAAAATGTTAACTGACTGACCGATGACTGATCATCAAATAAAAAGTGCCACAATAAAAAAAAGTTTGTCTAAAGATTGGACTCGGAAAAAATGCGACACTATGTTTTGGGTGTAACTTTTAATCGCGTGGGTAAAAATTAATGAAATTTTAAGTAATACTAGTTTAAAGTGTTATCTTTGTGTGTGCAAAATTCGCGATCTGTCAAGTAGTCAAGTCAAGTATTCGAAACAAGAAGAGCTACGCCAGCAAATCTTGGGCGTGGTGATCGATAATCCTGGTCAGTCGCACAGATGGATCGGCAAAAGGCTTGGAATCCACCATTCCACCATGTCCCGCGTTGTGAAGATGTTCCAGGAGACGAAGACCATCGAGTGGCGTGCTGGAAGCGGCCGAAAACCGAAAACGGAATACCCAGAGAAGGCGCGGAAGATAAGGCAGTACTTTAAGAATAACCCGAACCTTTCCACCCGAGACGTGGCCGAAAAGGTCCATGAAGCGGGCTGGGCTACGTGATTTTAAGGTCAGAAAGGCGCCAAACCGGACTGACAAGCAAAACACGGTGGCCAAATGGTGTGCGCGGAAGCTGTACCGTGAGTGGCTGGTCAAGCCAGGCTTTCTCGTCATGGACGACGAGACATATATCAAGGTGGACACCAAACAAATCCCCTGCCTCGAGTTTTTTGTCGGTACGTCCCGCATGAAGGTTCCGGAAAAGTTCCGGATGAGAAAGATGGACAAATTCGCGAAGAAGTACCTGTTGTGGCAGGCGATCTGCCAGTGCGGACGGTACAGCAAGCCGTTCGTTACAACCGGCACCATAAACGGGCAGATTTATCGAGAGGAATGCTTGCAGAAGCGCTTGCTGCCCTTGCTCCGCACTCACCGTGGTCCCACGCTGTTCTGGCCGGAACTCGCTTCGTGCCATTACGCCAAGCCTGTAATGGATTGGTACGAAGCGAAGGGCGTTAATGTGGTCCCGAAGGAGGCGAACCCGCCAAATACACCAGAACTTCGTCCGATCGCAAAAATTTGGGCGATAATGAAGATGAAGTTGAAGAAAAGCGGAAAACCATTCAAAACCGATGAAGCTTTGAAGAAAAAATGGGAGAAATTGTGCAAGGAAGATGGACAAAGCCTCGCCCAAGATCTCATGAGCAGTGTTAAGAGAAATGTACGAGCATTCAGCTTGGGGGAGGAAATTCAATAAATAAATTATGCCAAAACATAGCTAATATATAGTTATTTAATCTCTGAAAATTTGAGAAGTAACCAATTTAAAATGAATTTTTGGAGATCATTTTTGTGTGTCTCATTTTTTTTCCGAGTCCAGTCTTAATGTTGGCGATTTGTTTAATTTTGATTTCTTCTCTTGAAAATTTCACCGAATAATAAAACATTTGATCAGAGATTGCATTTTTACACCACAGTACATCATTTTCCAACACTTCCAGTGTGACTTATCACTTAGAATATTCTGGAACCATCAAATAAGCAGTACTAAAGACATCTTATTATGGAGTTCAAATTAGATAGGAATAAAACAGTAAGATTATAGGTAAATAGGTGGATACGAAAAAATACTTAGCTGATCGATGCGTGAAGCAATGAATCATCATCGGGGATGCAACATTGTTCCTCTTGCAGGCAGAAGTCACAAACACTAATGTAACTCGGATTCATCTAAAAGTTCAATGCACATTTCAAAATCACACTAATCTGGCCCATCCTACTATCACGCCAGTAAATTAATCCTTTTTCCACCAGACACTTCCGGAAGCTAGAAAACCAACTCGTACGCAGCCGTGCAAAATAGCAAACAATTTTCAGACAAAACAGCAATCGATCGTCTCACAAGAAATCAATTTACACACAGTAACAAAAGAGCTGAATTTTTTCACTAAAACAATCAATTTTCACATTTCGTCCGTCCATACGCAAAGCCTACCTCGATCTTCGCATCTTCAACAGATCATTGTTCTCCATATTTTCTAACTGCAGTTCGTACCGCTCCGACGCTCACAGCCTCTGCCTTGGCTGATTTACTTTAAGAGATTCCACTCACAGTGTACCATTTGTGCACAATACTTTTTCTCTGCTCCGGAGTAGGACCATGCATTTTAGAAATCAACCAGAAACGTAGGTTTTTTTTTTATGCTTTGACGTAAAGAAATGTGCAAACAAAAGGACGCAGCCAAAACAATTTGAAAAACAAACGGTATGCACAAATCTCGTATAAAATAACTCAAGCAATAACAGTTAATTTTTAAAATATGGTTTTGTTCCAGGATATTGGAAAGTGCAATCCATCTCTCGAATGCACATTTTTGAAATTTTCGGATTTCTGAAGATGGCACAGATTCTGAAAAATCCAGAAAAGCAATACTTTCCAACAAGGAGAAGCTGCAGCTTGGTGAGTTGAAAATACGAGTTTTTTACGTGTGTAAGAAAGTTTCTGCAATGTGGAAAGCAACTCAAAGAAATAAGCTGGAACTAATAAATCGGATAAATCGGTATAGTGACTGGCTTAGTTGCAACAGAGGATGTTCATTTCCAAACTACAAAAACCACCCATCTCTTCCACGTGGTCGCTCTAGGAAGGATTTTGAAGAATGCAGTAAGCGCTCTAAGTGACGCTAATTAGCCCAACTTCGAAAGTGTTATGAATCGGCGTTAAATATTTTGCGTCATGTTACGGCTGACGAAAATATCGAAGTTGATCCTGATGAAATATTGCCATTGATTGTTGAGGTAACGCTAGCAAAGCATCAGTTTCTTCTAATTTGAAGCTGGGGTAAAAATAAAACAATTTTTTTCGTTTTTTTTCTTCTTGTGGTGTTTTGTTGTTTTGGGAAATAGGAAAAGGGGGTTGGGGTTGTTAAGGGCGAGCGGGGCACACACGTAACAATATCGACCCAGCGAGTGGGACGGACGGACATACCTTGTGATCAAAAAGTTCCGGTAATTTTCAATTTAAAAAGGCCGCCTTTATTTTTTCGGTAAAATCTTTTTAGTGTAAGATGGCAACACTAGTTCTGATATTCTGTCAAAGTGTGAGAGCAAATTATCCATTAGTTTTGTTTTGACAACTGCTTTTGTTAGTCGAAAAATAGACGCTCGGCGATTTTTACCATGGATAAAAAATTGGAACAACGCGTTTGTGTGAAATTTTGTGTTGCAAACGGATTTTCTGCAGCGGAAACGCTCAGAATGTTGCAAAAAGCCTTTGGTGAGGACTCTATGTCACAAAATCGTACATTTGTTTGGCACAAAGACTTTAAAGAAGGCCGTGAAAGCGTGAGTGACATGCCGCGTTCTGGACGACCATCGACCTCAACTACCGATGAAAACATCGCTTCCGTGAAGAATTTAGTTATGGAAAACCGCTCAATTAGCATTCGGGAGATAGCTGCACTCCTTGATATCTCATTTGGATCGACCGAACACATTTTGACGGAAATTCTGGGCATGAAACGCATTGAAGCACGACTTGTTCCAAAAGAGCTGAATTTTTTGCAAAAACAGCATCGAGTTGAGGTCGCTAAACAGATGATTGCGAACGCAGATAGCGATCCCACATTCATGGAACGCATCATAACTGGTGATGAAACGTGGGTATATGAATTTGATATGCTCACAAGTCAACAATCGTCCGAATGGCGCGCCGAAGATGAGCCGAAACCAAAAAAATCACGACAAAGTCGCTCCAAAATTAAAGTTTTACTGACCGTTTTCTTTGATTTTCGCGGTGTCGTCCATTCTGAATTCCTTCCAGAAGGTCGAACGGTTAACAAAGAGTATTATTTACAAGTTATGAGACGTTTGCGTGAGGCAATTCGAAAGAAGAGGCCAGAATTGTGGCGCAATAATTCGTGGATTTTACACCACGATAACGCTCCATCACACACCGCGCTCACTATTTGTGAATTTTTGGCCAAGAACTCCACCAATAACATCAAACAAGAAACATATTCACCAGACCTTGCCCCGTGCGACTTCTTTCTCTTCCCAAAACTGAAAATTCCGCTCAGAGGTAGGCGTTTTGAATCGATTGATGCGATAAAAAAGAATTCGCTGGAAGAACTGAAAGCCATACATTCATCGGCCTATAAAAAATGTATGGATGATTGGATAAAGCGCTGGCATATGTGTGTTGCCTCTAATGGCGAGTACTTTGAAGGCGATAATAAAGATATCAATTAAAAATTGAAATAAATGCGTTTTTTTTTCAAATTACCGGAACTTTTTGATCACAAGGTAGTAATTTTCGATCGCATCGCACCAGGAGTAGTAGTATTTTTCCGTGTAATGGGGGGTCGAAATGTTTACGACAGATAATGTAAATCTTGTAGGAGAGATAGTTGGCTTCATGAGGCGAAGCCATAGGTGTCCGAGCCAGTTGCCTTCCGCAAGGGTTCCTGCTCCCACCCGGCTCGGTTCCCGCTGGGAACGCGAGAACCCTTCATCGACCGGCGCAGTTACAGTCCACTACAGCCCCAACACAGGTATTCATTTAAAATTTTCAAACTATAAACTTGTTTTTTTTTTTATAAATTATATATCTTAGGTGGTTCTGAAGGTCTTACAAAAATGTTTTTTCTTTATTTCATTGGTTTTTAGCCTGAGGCTGCTTTGCTACTGTCTTTCACACTCAATATAACGGATGTTTAATAAAAAATGAGAATGATTTCAATACCTTTCAGTGATTAAAGTAAAGAGCGTAAATTTTTTTCTCCCCAAGAGAATTGCTCTCAGGACTCCCTAGAATGGGTGGCATGTTTCTTTTCGCTCGGGTGCTGTCAGTTCAATCAAAGATGGCATCGAAACAGCAAACATTCCACGAGCGTGTTGTACGGTTTTATGAAACGCATGGTCATCGGGAAAAGAGTTTACGGTAGACCACTTTCGAGACGAAAACGTGCCCGTGAGTACAGTTTACCGGATCCTGGCATCCCTGAGCGTGGAGCGGAACGCCAGTAGCGGCCGTCCAGTGAAGATAATGGCGAAGAAGAAGAAGGAAGCGCTGAAAAAGCTGTTTGACATCAAGGCCGGAACGAGTTTGCGTGACGCCGGCCGAAAATATCACTGCTCCCATACCTTGATTCACCGAACCCTCAAGATGAAGGACATCATCTGTCGGAAGAAGATTCGGTCCCCGAGTACACGGACGAACCGATTGCGACCGTGAAATTGCAGTGCCGGTGAATGACGAAGAACTACCGCGGGACGTCGTTCGTGCTGGACGACGAAAGTTACTTTTCGCTCTCGAAGACCTACATTCCAGGAAATGACAGCTACTATTCCAGCGACAAGTCGGCCACAACCCCCGAAGTAAAATATAAGTTTAAGCATAAATTTGAAGAAAAAAGTTATGCTGTACATCGCCATATCGGCACGGAAAACAATCCGTGCCCGGATCCGTGAACTGCAGTCATGAATTCGAGAACAAGCAAAAATACACCGTGAACTGAATCACATAATCATGAACTAAATCACGTTTTTAGGTAAAAATCCTGAAAACGTGAACTAGTTCACGGTCCGTTTTCATTTTCGTGAACGCTTTTGTTTCTGTGGGACAGAGGGATTTCAAAGCCGTGGTTCAAGCCGAGCGGTCTGGCCATCAATCAACAAGTGTACCAGGAGGAGTGTCTTGAGAAAATTCTTCTGCCGTTCTTAAAAGAGCATTATGCGGATGGGAAGTACGTCTTCTGGCCGGACAAGGCGTCTGCCCATTACGCCAAGAAGGCGCTGAAGTATCTTGAGCAGAAAAAGATACCGTACGTGCCGAAAGAAAGGAACCCGACCAACTTGCCCCAGTGCCGTCCCATTGAGGATTTTTTCGGCTATCTCATTGCTCTAGTGTACAAGAATAACTGGCGGGCCAAGGATACGAAGCAGTTGACCACGAGGATCCGGAATTGTATTCGGAAGATGCACGTCAGCGCCGTTCAGTGCTCTTGTGAGAGCATCGCGACTAAGTTGCGTCGTACGGCTGACCAGGGCCCCTTCTCCAATGTTTATTGACGTTTTTTGAGGACTAAACAAAAAATTTTGAATAAAAAATACTGAAAAATACTCATTTTTTATTGAGCACCCGTTAACTACAAATAATCTTTGAAGATTTTGGTGAAAATTCTAACGCTGTTGTTCCCTCATCGGTGCCAAGACTTAAAGTGATGGGCATGAGTGAGAAGTTTTCCTCCGATGACTTCATTCGGATTTTGAAAGATCAAAATGAAGACATCTCCATTAATGAAGTAAAAGTAATAAGAATGTATGGAAATTCACGCTTCAAGTACAACAAGTTTAATACGGTAATTGAAGTTGACAAAAACACCTATAATTGTTTATTGACCGCGAAAAACGTTAATATTAAATTTGATTTGTGTCGTGTTGTTCCGGAAATACAAGTTTTGAGATGTTTCAATGTGGAGAATTTGGACACATGAGCATGGATTGTAAAAATAATGTAGCATGCTCTAAGTGTAGTGAAAGTCACACGACATCTGAATGCACATCAATTGTTTTGAAATGTATCAATTGTAAAAAAAAAAAAACAAATAACGAACGTAAAACGAACGAATGTGAAATTTTCAAGCGATTATATGAACGAAAAAAAAACAGCCTGCATTTCAATGAATAGCAGTCAAGTTCCAGTAGTAATGTGAGTAAATTCGATATTTTGTACTTCAATATTGCCGGGTTGTCTACAAACTACGTAGAATTGCGTCAGATTGTAGAGGAAAAACGTCCATATTTAGTCTTTTTATCAGAAACGCATATAGTTGACATGCAAACAATTGATCAATATAGTATTCCGGGATATAATGTGGCTGCTTGTTTATCACATTCTAGACACACTGGCGGCGTTGCTATTTATGCTAAAGAATCAGTTCAATTCAAGCTTCAATTGAACGAAGTTTGTGACGGCAATTGGTTTTTAAGCATTACAGTTGTTCGTGGCATGCAGATCGGTAATTATGGTGTACTGTATCATTCTCCCAGTTCCCAGTTTTATTGAAATTTTGAGATGAGATTTTTGTAGATTCTAGTAAACTAAATGTGCTTGCTGGTGATTTTAATATCAATTATTGCGACGATAATAATTCGAAGCATTTGAAACGATTGACAGATTTCTTTAATTTAAAACAATTGGTTAATGAATATACGCGTATTTCCCGACACAGTAAAACTTTGATTGACCATGTGTACTGTAATTTTGATTCTGTTAGTGTAAACTCTGACTTGAAAGTAACCGATCACGAAACCATTTTTATTAACGTTCAAGATAACAGTAGTGGTGACAGTGATTATGTGAAATTGCAGTGTTGGAAAAAGTATTCGAAACAAGCTATTTTAAGACTTGTCGAAAGAAGTGTGGATTTTCAAACAAATACCGGTTCTCTAGATCAGAAATCAGCTGTTTTGACAGATGTTTTAAAAATATGTACCAATAAACTAGTCGAAAATAAATTTGTTTTAGTAAAGAACTCGAACAGCTGGTTTAATTTGGATCTTTTGCGTCTTAAACGTAAAAGAGACAAGCTGTACAAGAAATGGCGAAGAACTAATAGGCATATCTTTTTGAATAGGTACAAAGATGCGCGTAACAAATTTTCGCAAAACTCGTTGTGAATATATTCAGAGGAAAATTGATTTGCATCAAAACAACAGCAAAGAGTTATGGAAAATTTTGAAATCTTTGTTAAAACCTAGTAATTGCAAACCGCGATCCATAACCTTCAATGGCACAATAGAACAGTCAGAGAACATCATTGCATGTAGATTTAATGAATATTTCGAAGATAGCATTTTGTCAATTAATCAATCCATTGATCTAGTAGATGAGCCAGACGAAATAAAACAGCCGATAAATGTTCACTGTAGTTTTGAAAGTTTTCACCCAATAACGTTAGAGGATCTAAAATCTATTTGCTTTTCTTTGAAGAAAACGGCTGGAGTAGATAACGTTAATGCAAGAGTAGTACAGGATTGCTTTAATGTCATCGGAAACAACCTGCTGGACCTTATTAATGAATCGCTGCAAACTGGGCACGTGCCACAAGTTTGGAAAGAATCTATAGTCATTCCCATTCAAAAAGTCGCTGGAACGATTAAAGCCGAAGAGTTTCGTCCTATTAACATGTTGCACACTTTAGAAAAAAAATTGGAACTTGTTGTAAAAGGCCAGCTGTTAACGTATCTAAATAGTAATAATTTGATTGCGCCGGAACAATCGGGATATCGCGAAGGTCATTCTTGTGAAACAGCGTTAAATTTAGTGTTAGCAAAATGGAAAGAAAATGTAGCGCGTAAAGATACGATTATTGCTGTTTTTTTTGGATCTGAAACGCGCTTTTGAAACGATTTCTCGGCCCTTGTTGTTAGAAACAATCAAGCGCTTTGGATTTGTCTGACAGAACTCAACGGACGGCTTTTAATGATTCTGTTTCGAGCCCAGTTGAGAACAGCCTTGGCGTACCACAAGGGAGTGTATTACGGCCCATTTTATTCATTCTATATATTAATGACATGCGACGAGTCTTGCGATTTTGTCATATTAATCTTTTTGCTGATGATACCGTGTTGTTCATTGCAGCTAAAAGCCTTGAGGAGGCCGTTTAACATTTGAATGCAGATTTACGTTCCCGAAGTAGATGGTTAAAGTACAAAGAGTTGAAATTGAACATAGGTAAGTTAAACGAAATTCATGGTAGTTTCGTGGAATCGAGTCTCTGTTAAAATTGATGATGAAACAATTGATTTGACTCTCACATTGACGATGTCATCAGAAAATAGCCAAGAAGTACGGTTTCTCTGCCGAATGCAAAACGATTTAACTTTTGCTAGTAAAATACAATTGTACAAATCTATCATCTCTCCTCACATTGAATTTTGCCCTTCCATTTTGTTTTTAGCTAATCAGACACAAACATCGAGATTACAGCGTTTGCAAAATAAGATAATGCGTTTGATCTTGAGATGTAATAGATTCACTTCCTCCTCTTTTTTGTTAGATGCCCTACAGTGGCTATCGGTGAAGCAGAGAGTTGTATATTTGACAATGGTGTTCATTTTAAAAGTAATAAACGGTTTGCTACCTCGATATTTGTGTAATTGAATTGAAAGAGGAAGTGATATTCATAGATATAACACTAGAAACGCGGATGATGTTAGAACAACATATTTTTTGTACGGAGCTTCACAAAATTAAAGGTATACATGTTTTCAATTCGATGCCTATACACATCCAACGTGCAGCTACACTAACCGATTTTAAGAGACAATGTATTTCACACATCGAAGCTGCCTTTTGAACAGCAACTCTGTTAACTTTTTACTCTTGACTGTAAAATATTTTTACAACGGATATTTTTGTATGCTTTATTGTAAAATGTTTTATATTTGTCATGGGGCATAAACAAACTATACTTTTCACCTG
Organism: Aedes koreicus; assembly: GCA_024533555.2. Lineage (NCBI taxonomy): Eukaryota > Metazoa > Arthropoda > Insecta > Diptera > Culicidae > Aedes > Aedes koreicus. The sequence continues at coordinate 411,572 of JAHHFK020003649.1, forward strand.
GATGATGATGATGGATTTAAGGTTTTTATTTGTTATTGTAATTTTAAGTAATTTTTATTTTTTGTGTAGGTTGAAAGTAAAAGTTTGACTAAGACCGGTCCAGGATTTTTTCGGTTTGCTTTTTTCTCGATTTCCCTGATTGAGGATATCTTTGGTCAGCCCAAAACTAAGGTGGCGGTTGCATTAGTGTTGGAACCTCATTGATTCTGTAGCGGGCATGATCTGATATTGGCTTGTCTTTTGATAATGCCATTATACGGGATTCTGTGATTTAAATTGTAATAGGATTTCCTGATCGCTGGGAATACTTGCGAACATTTGTGGTTGACATCAATAAAGATTGGACTCGGAAAAAATGCGACACTTTGTTTTGGATGTAAAAATTAATGAAATTTTGAGTAATACTAGTTTAGAGTGTTATGATTATGTGTGCAAAATTTTATCGCGATCTGTCAAGTAGTTTTCAAGATGCATTCGAAACAAGAAGAGCTACGCCAGCAAATCTTGGGCGCGGTGATCGATAATCCTGGTCAGTCGCACAGATGGATCGGCAAAAGGCTTGAAATCCACCATTCCACCGTGTCCCGCGTTGTGAAGATGTTCCAGGAGACAAAGACCATCGAGCGGCGCGCTGGAAGCGGCCGAAAACCGAAAACGGAATACCCAGAGAAGGCGCGGAAGATAAGGCAGTACTTTAAGAATAACCCGAACCTTTCCACGCGAGACGTGGCCGAAAAGGTCCATGAAGCGGGCTGGGCTACGTGATTTTAAGGTCAGAAAGGCGCCAAGAAAGACTGACAAGCAAAACACGGTGGCCAAATGGTGTGCGCGGAAGCTGTACCGTGAGTGGCTGGTCAAGGCAGGCTGTCTCGACATGGACGACGAGACATATATCAAGGTGGACACCAAACAAATCCCTTGCCTCGAGTTTTTTTGTCGGTACGTCCCGCATGGAGGTTCCGGAATAGTTCCGGAAGAGAAAGATGGACAAATTCGCGAAGAAGCACCTGTTGTGGCAGGCGATCTGCGAGTGCGGACGGTACAGCAAGCCGTGCGTTATAACCGGCACCATAAACGGGCAGATTTATCGGGATAGATGCTTGCAGAAGCGCTTGCTGCCCTTCCTCCGCTCTCACCGTGGTCCCACGCTGTTCTGGCCGGATCTCGCTTCGTGCCATTACGCCAAGCCTGTGATGGATTGGTACGAAGCGAAGGGCGTTAATGTGGTCCCGAAGGAGGCGAACCCGCCAAATACACCAGAACTTCGTCCGATCGAAAAGTTTCGGGCGATAATGCAGAAGAAGTTGAAGAAAAGCGGAAAACATTCAGAACCGATGAAGTTTCGAAGAAAAACTGGGAAGAATTGGGTAAGGAAGATGGACAAAGCCACGCCCAAGATCTCATGAGCAGTGTTAAGAGAAATGTACGGGAATTCAGCTTGGTGGAGGAAATTCAATAAATAAATTATGCCAAAACATAGCTAATATATAGTTATTTAATCCCTGAAAATTTTAGAAGTATCCAATTTAAAATGAATTTTTGGTGATCATTTTTGTGTGTCTCATTTTTTCCAAGTTCAGTCTATTCGAGAGCTGTTTTTCGGACGACAAAACCATTTGATGGTTGTTTCATCTGGTTCGATCTAGTGGTTATTGAAAAACTCCTGCGATATGAACACTTGTCTTTGTAAGAAGGATAAAAAGTTCAACAATCACTGCAAGGTAGCTGATTCCGGTCTTTTTGACATCAAATTTGAACTCAGCTCCCTAAAATTTATAGAAGATACATAATTTTATGAAGAAATCCTCAAAAAGACTATTTTTGCCCGCGTCTCTTTTAAATTGGAACTACTTTGAGTCTATACAATTTTATTAGTTTTAATTTTAACATGAGCCAAACACTAGAGAAAGTGCAAACCGGACTCACTTGCCTTAGTAAGAACTTATTTAATAAACGATGAATGTGAATTTTACACGCATAAATACAAGTTTTCTTCACAACTTAACCCCTGATTGAATTTAATAATCTTTGCATGGATCGTACTGAAATAGAATGTTGTTTAACTTTACGAAACTAGGACTTTAGTACATTTCCTCATAAAACCATGAATGCAAACGATGCAGCTGAAAACGTGGAAGTATGATCCAAAAAAAAAAAACATAAATAAGCACAACACTCCGTGATGAAAAACGTTCTTGCAGAACAAAATAATTGCACTATATATACACACTTGCAGAAGAACAAGAAACCTTCCGCGATCAAATGAAGCAAGTGGTAAGTAGAAGAGCATTACTTAACGAGCAGAAAAAATACGAGACTCAGAACCTGATTTTCTACAGGAATATTCCGAGCGTGACAGTCTTCGGTTTGTTTGCAACGACGGAAACGCCGGCAAGGGGCGAGGGGAAAATTGATGAGTTCTGTAGGTAGTCTTCCCGCTTGTTCGTGTTCCTACTGAGTGCATTTTTTTTTTCTTCATCTGCGAAAGAAGACCAACCAAATTAAGAAGAAACACTGGATCAGTAGAGCGGCTTCCGGACGGAAATTACGGCTGGCGATCACGAGATTTGTGAAAGTTGCACGATTCAATATGCATTATCCACGCCATCCACGTGGGATGCCGTAGAAGTTGTTCTACAAGGTGGGAATCTTGTTTTATGAGAGATAAGTTGATGCGGGGATATCGAGCAGAATGGTTTGTATTAAATGGTTTTATTTTCAACCTGAGGCTGGAACAAGGTAATTTGCGTTCTGATGATTGAATTTGATTTATGTTTGCAATAAAACATTTACTGTATCATAGTAATATAATGCTCAGCCTTTGAAATGCGACAAATTGAGTCAACCATCCCATTAGTGATTGATTGGATTTCGGATCAACAATGCCAAACTCATCCAATTTTCATGGGGAACCCACCCCAAAAAGCAATATGTTCTGGATCTCATTTCGTAAACGTCCTACTCAAACCTATAATTATGGGCTCGGGTTGATTTTGGGATAGGCGCTACGAATTTACGCATCAACTAACCAACGAATCAACCAACCCACAAAACAAAGCATTGCTGACTAGCGAAATGATAAGTCCACATGTGATGCGCTTTGGCAAAACGCCCAAATATAATTGAAGCCCTGTGGATAATTATAGGGTTGGTGTGCATTGTGGATAGACCTAAAACTCTCGCTATCGACGCTCCCCACCAGGTTGGTTCGTTGGTGGCTGGCCTTACGTTATGGCACATTTTCACGTCATTCCGTCATAACGGCGGAACGCCGAGCGAATGAGTTTTTGGCGTCGTTCGTTCAGCTGGAACCGCTGGCCATTTATCACCTTCGACGGTGTTTCCGTTTCAATTTTCGGGTATTGATGATGTCGGCCTAAAACACAGCTGGATCATCGCACGTGACACGGTGATGGCATAAGTTGAATTCTTTGGTATTCTACCGGTTTGGAATTCTAGCGTGGTCGGAGCAAATAAGACTAGAAGTAGCAAAAAGTGAGTAATAGCTAAACAACTCTATCAAGCTCCATGCAGAACTGTACATAGAAGCAGTGATCAAAAAGTAAAACCACCAAGACGCAGGTAGGTACGTAAGAAATGATACACGGTGAAGTATCAATCCATGTATCTAAACCACACACATAGCCATCTTAAACTAAGCAGCACTCATCAGCGTCGTAAAAAAAAAAAAAAAAAAAACTAGAAGAGCTAGCCCATCTACCTAGGGAAGCTAGGTTGATTACATTGACCTTGAAAATAAATTTCGCGCACCGGCTGGTCTGCGTGTTCAACTCAAGAAACCTGATTTGAAAAAATGAATTAGAGGAAGATGGGGTAGAAGTAATCACTTTCGACTAATTTTAATTTCGATTCAATTTTTATCTTATTTAAATGCATTTTTACTTTTCTTTCAACATAAGAAGGGTATAAAGCTGGTTGGAGAATTCGGCAGCCCGTAAGGCCGAGTCTTGCATATTAATAAACTTTTTCAATCGATTTCTTAGCTTCAAATGACATATAATGTGTGTGTGTGTGTGTGTGTGTGTGTGTGTGTGTGTGTGTGTGTGTGTTTTTTATTGAATTGGTCAACAAATTCCGAAGATATCTGAAGATATCCGGCAGCTATTTGGTATTCCAAATCCTGGCTATCGGTCGCTGCAGGCAATCGGGCTCTTGATAAGTTCGGAGGTGGTCACTTGGTGCATCACTGGTGGTACTTCCTTTGCTGTCCTGGTCCTTTTCTAATACTCCATTCAGTTGTTCATCGAAGTGCTGCCTCCACCTTTCGGTCACCTCACAATCGTCCGTAAGAATACTCCCATCCTTATCCAGACAAATTTCGGCTCGGGGCACGAAGCCTCTGTGAGATGCGTTGGGTTTCTGGTTGAACTTTTGTGTGTAATGTGAGCGGTGCAGCTGTTCTAGCTCCTTTCACTCCTTCTCTTCCTGACAAAACATTTACTCCCAGCAGAGTTTCCCAGTTCTTCTCGTCCAATACATGTTGACATTCCTCGTCAAACTACTCGTTCTATCTGTTTCGTTTCACGAAACCTAAGTCGTTCTCCGCTACGATGCTGATGCTTTCACGGTATTCCATCTGCCCTCGAGAGGAACTCCGTCGAGCTCGACTTCTTCCGGCAGCGCAGTCTCGAGCGATTGCGCATATCCTGCGGCATCGTCAGGCTGCTTCAGTCGCGCGAGATTGTACCGTGGCGATGGTCGGTGCCGAAAGGCGTTCCATACGGAGTGCACGTTTTAACCGTCACTAGGTAGTGATCCAATCCAATGTTGGTGCCTTGATAGGTTCTGCGTCATGTCTGAGAAGAGCCGAGCATCTATCAAAATGGATCGATTTATGATTAGTGCTCTCCAGGTGTACCGATGTGGGAGGCTGTTCCGAAAAAAGGCCATATTTATGAAGGCGGCAAATTCGTAGACTGTTTCCTTTTTTCCGCTGGTGAGCGCTGAGCTTTCCAATCACCGGTTTATAGTCGTTTTTCTGGCCAAACTGAGCGTTGAAATCCCCAATGATGATCTGTAGTGGCTTGGGCATCGCTATTCACGCTCCAGCGGCGCTTAGAATTATTCTTTGTCATCATCAGTGCCCATTAACCCAAAAGAATTAACTCATTTTCCGACGTCGTGTACCTGCAAAAAATCATCAACATCATCTTCAAAAGCTAACTCTATACAAAAGTGATACACAATATTTTGGCAAAGGGTTAATCCACCCTTCTTTTTGGGGAAATGCTCCTTAGATTCGTTTGACCGGTATAATGCAATCGGAGGTATTAACCTTCTGGTTAGCGCTTGTCGGGTGTTTCGAAGGGTCTTCAGTTTCTTCAGGATTGTATAGTTTTGACGGGTATTAAGTTTCTGAATTTAAGAGTCGTCAAAACGAAATTAAGACCCGTTAAAATGAAATTAAGATTCGTTGAAATGAAATTAAGACTCGTCAAAATGAAATTTAAACCCGTCAAAACTACCTCGAAGATTGCGGAGCGAAGCTCCGCTTTACAACCTTGAAGAAACTTAAGACTCGTCAAAACAACCGGCAAGCGCTAACCAGAAGGTAAATACCTCCGATTGCATTATACCGGGCAAACGCATCTAAGGAGCATTTTCAAAGTTTAAGGGTTAAAGGGGTCGCATTTTTTTTTCGGGGTGGGGGTGGGTGGGGGGGGTTCAGGTGGGGATGTGGTGTTGGGCTTTGTGGAAGGGGTAGTTGGGGGGGGGCGGGCTTTTTTGGGAAAGGATAAATTTGTAAATGTGATTGACATTAGATTTGGGTGATTAATTGGTGGTTGGGGGGCGATGGATTTGTCCAAAGTTTAAGGAGCATTTCAAAAGGGGTGGTTTTTTTGGGGGGGGGGGGGGGGGGGGGGGAGAGGGGGAGTGTGGGAAATTGTTAAATGTTATAGGCTTGGAGAGAGGTAGGGAGGAGGGGTATTGAAAAGGGGTGTAGGGGAGTTGTGGGAGGATGTAAAGGGTGATACGGTCAAAATTTGGTCAAGAGAAAACGCGTGTAAATCGGTGAAATCGTTTATTTAAAAAATCAAATTAAATTTCTTTTTCAAGTTCAATTAGTATAAAATTCAGGAAAAATATTCAGTTAGGCTTCCGCTTTTCCAAATCGAATTGCCGGGCCTTACGCTTGACCCCTGCCATCAGATTTTGTACAGCCACCTTGTCCACCTTCTTCGCCGCAGAAAGCCAGTTTGCCTTGAACTGCTGCTCGTCCTTAGCAGTTTTTTGGTCTTCTTTAGGTTCCGCTTGACAATAGCCCAGTATTTCTCAATTGGGCGGAGCTCTGGCGTGTTGGGAGGGTTCTTGTCCTTGGGAACCACCTGCACGTTGTTGGCGGCGTACCACTCCATGGCCTTTTTACCGTAATGGCAAGATGCCAAATCCGGCCAAAACAGTACGGAACAACCGTGTTTCTTCAGGAAAGGCAGCAGACGTTTATTCAAACACTCTTTCACGTAAATTTCTTGGTTGACAGTCCCGGAAGCTATGAAAATGCTGCTTTTCAAGCCACAGGTACAGATGGCTTGCCAAACCAGATATTTCTTTGCGAACTTTGACAGTTTCGTGTGCTTGAAAATATCTGCTACCTTTCCCCTTCCTTTTGCCGTATAAAACTCCTGTCCCGGAAGCTGCTTGTAGTCGGCTTTGACGTAGGTTTCGTCGTCCATTACCACGCAGTCAAACTTCGTCAGCATCGTCGTGTACAGCCTCCGGGATCGCGCTTTGGCCGTCGTATTTTGTTTATCATCGCGATTTGGAGTCACTACCTTCTTGTAAGTCGATAGTCCGGCTCGTTTTTTGGCTCGATGCACGGTTGTAGACGATACACCCAGCTTATTTGCGGCATCTCGGAGAGACAGGTTAGGGTTTCGCTTGAAACTACCGGCCACTCTCTCTGTCGTCTCAGCGGCTTCCGGTTTTCGATTTCCCCCCGATCCAGACTACTACTCAGAAATACGACAAAGGGATGGGACCTGATGGGATTTTTAATGTCTTTTTGAAGCAATCTGCTCGCTCTCTCTCGACACCACTTGCTCTTATATTCAACGGAATGGTATCATTGCAGCGATATCCCGTGCGGTGAATGCTGGGAAATATGACAACGATCCTGAAAGATGGAGATGCAATGAACCTGGAGAATTATCGTGGAGTGGTGATGCAGAATGGGTTTGATCAAGTTGGGGAAAGGATTCTCAAGGATCAACTTCAGAGCCATATGCTGAAGTTCATGCACCCCAGGCAGCATGGGTTCCTTAAGAATCGATCGACTCTAACAAATCTGTTAGAGACGGTGCAGCAGTTCAACGATGTACTGGATGATAGCGGTCAGGTAGATGCGGTATACTTCGTTGCGTCCAAAGCGTTTGATAAAGTCACTCGCTCTTACTTGAGAAGTGTAAGGCCTACCATCCCGACAGTCCGACTCTACTACCGAGACAGTCCGACTCTACTTCCAATCTACTGTGCACGTACCTCTCGGGCCTATCAGGTCAGACTGAATGGTGTCTCATCTCGGCTAATGTACGCTACTTTCGGTATTGGCCAAGAATCTGTCTTGGGATCATAGCTCTATCTACTGCTTTTCAACGACCTGCTATTCTGGATAGAAGACTGGTGCTGGGCATTTGTCGACGATGTAAAAATTGCAAGACGCATCACGACAGTTCACGACACCTTGGGACTTCAGGAGACGATGAATAGCATTACTCAGTGGTGTGCTGATAATGGGCTCACTCTAAATGTGAGGAAGAGCAAGCACACCACCATCTACCATCAGAGACGTCCCGTTGAATCATCGCATAACGTGAATGGAATGCCGCTGGAGAAAGTATCGGAGATACGTGACCTGGGTGTAGTAGTCAACACTCGATTGAGTTTTAATCCACATGTTGGCATTATTGTACGGAAAGCGGCACGACTGTCTGGGTTCGTGATGAGGATCTGCAGAACTTTTAACCTACTTGATCCTACGATATCGCTTTTCAACCGCATCCTACGTCCTATACTAGAATACTGCTCACCGTCATACAATCCATACTATGCGCAGTATATGGGACGAATCAAAGCAGTACAGCATACGTGCACACGTTTCGTTTACAGAAAATTCTATTGCCTTAACGAGCCGTACCAGACAAGGATAAGCCGCCAGCAGCTGACATCATTAAGTGACCGTCGGGACATCCTGGACAAGTCTACGCACAGTGGGAAAAATGGGACCCAAAATCATAACTAATTAAGGCCGCTGGATAAGTGTCCTGTAAAATAGCTTATCTTATGTAAAAAAATGCTAGGAATCGAATGGTGATGGTTTCATCTTGGGCAGACCCCGGAAGGTAACTCATTTTGCCCGATTTTCCCCTAATTTCGGAAGAAAAATGGAATAATCACACATTTATCATATTAGCTCTGATAATATTGCATCCATTTGTGCTGTACTGTTGTGGAAATATCTGGAGAATTCAATGGAGGTAATATTGTCTTGTAAAAACGTCAGGAACTGTCCATTTTGCCTGATATTCCCCACATGCTGAACGTACTAGATATGTCATGTGGTTTTCGAAATTTCCGCGAATTAAAATGTATAAAAATGCAATGCACTATTGTGAAACTGTCTGGGGAATTAAATGGAGGTGATTTCGACCGTGCATTTGATTTTATTGTGATGCACGGCTATTTCAAAAACCGCATTATATATATTGATTCTTCCAATATGCAGGAAAAAGCGGGTAAAACGGACAATAACTGACGTCTACACAAGTCGAAATCCCCTCCATTCAATTCCCCTGATAGTTTCACAATAGTGCATTGCATTTTTACACATTCTAATTCGCGGAAATTTTGAAAACCACATGACATATCTAATATTTTCAATATATGAGGAATATCGGGCAAAATCGACAGCTCCTGAGGTTTTTACAAGACGATATTGCCTTCATTGGATTCTCCAAACATTTTCTCAATAGTAGATCCCAAATGGGTTCAATATTATTAGTGAAAATATGATAAATGTAGGATTATTCAATTACTTTTTCAAATTAAGGGAAAATCGGGCAAAACGAGCCATTTCCCGAAGTCTGCATAAGTCGACATCCACTTCATTCGATTTTCCAGACATTTTCATAATACTGTAGTGCATTTGATTTGATTCTAATGCGCAGCTCTTCCAAAAATCGCATTTTATCTATTGATTCTTCCAGTATGTAGGGAAAAGTGGGTAAAATGGTCAATAACTGATGTTTACACAAGACGACATACTCTCCATTCAGTTCCCCGGACAGTTCCACAATAGTGTATTGCATTTTTATAGATTCGAATTCGCCCAAATTTCCAAAACCACATGGCATATCTAGTACTTTCAGCATGTGGGGAATATCAGGCAAAATAGACAGTTCCTGACGTTTTTACTAGACAATATTACCTCCATTGGATTCTCCAAACATATCCACAATAGTACAGCACAAATGGATGCAATATTATCAGAGCTAATATGATAAATGTGTGATTATTCAATTTTTCTTCCGAAATTAGGGGAAAATCGGGCAAAATGAGTTACTTTCCGGGGTCTGCCCAAGATTAAACCATCACCATTCGATTGCTCGCATGTTTTGCATAAGATAAGCTGTTTCACAGCGCACTTATCCAGCGGCCTTTAATTAGTTGTGATTTTGGGGCCCATTTTTCCCACTGTGCTACGCTTCATCGACATGGTACTGTTCACTGTAGCCTTACTAGTGAACTCAAAAACTAACCTAAATCGAACATTTCAACACCATTCAACAAATTAAAACACATTTCAAGCGGGTAATTTTGTCCGAACACCGTCCGGTATCTAGCAGTCCATAATAACGATGAATAAGCTCACCTCTTGCAGAAGGTCTGGGCAGTCAATCGATCAAACAGAGTAAAGATCAAGGGACCGAGGTGGCTACCTTGAGGCACGCATGATGGTGTTGCAAAACAACTTGACTTAATAGAGCTAAGCTTCACGTAGGTGGATCTGTCTAGTAGGTATGACCGAAACCACACGATAAGCCAATTAGGAAATCCTAGTTTCTCGAGCTTTTTCATTGATAATTCGTGAGGTACTTTATCAGACGCTTTGAAAAAGTCTACGTAAATACTGTCAACTTGGCAGCGCTTTTCCAAACTGGAGTTCAGTGCGCTAACATATGCCATTAGGTTTGTAGCAGTAGAGCGATTCTTCACGAAGCCGTGCTGATATTGCGAGATTATGGGATTAGCAGCAGAATACATTCTCTCTGGAATCAAGAGTTCAAGCGTCTTGGCTAAGCAGCAAAGTATCGAAATAGGTCGATAATTCTTTACATCATGGATGTTTCCAGCTTTGTGTATGGGTGAGACCACAGACAATTTCCATACATCCGGAAAGGTAGTCTCCGATAGCGATAGGTTGAAAAACAAACACACAAGTACAAGTAATTCAGCACATCGACCAATAAAAACGGGAGGTAGTTTATCTGACCCAGCAGCTTTCGAAGGGTCAACAGTTCTCGGTGAACACGGAGGTCAATACGACATGAGCAACAACACCTCTCCGTAAATGTATAAAATAATGAATGCGCAACAGCGACTAGTCTGATGAGCAATGTAGTCTATATTTCTCCCAGGTAGAAAATTGCTAGCCGATCCAATCGAGAGTTGCAAATTTCTTTAACATCGAAAAAAAAGATGAATTGTAAAAAACGTTTAAAATTTACCCTAGTTGACTTGCAAGCCAAAACAAGCGTAAACAACGAAATTGTTTGCAATCTTTCATACAATATACTTAGACGATTTAGGCGATATATGGCTAATCCCTGAATTTACAACAAATATACATAGGGTAACGGGATTTAATGTAAGCCTAGCTCCTTCATTCGGCCTATGTACCGAATATGTCATTAATTCGGCGATAATCAACCAAATTATGTTGCTATCAGGTTGACCGATTTATTTCAAAGCAATTGAGACATTATTAATCAATTTATAGTTGTTCACTTCCGCGTAATTTTCGATTTCCTTACCTCTTGAGACACCATGAGTTGACTGGTTGAGCTGAACAGATTATCTACACGATCTTCGAATGATCTAAATTTGGCCAAATTAAACCGACAAACCAAGTAATACAGTCAAGATGTACAGATAATAGTCACACCTTCTAAACGAACTGTTCACATAGCTAAAATAACAATGATTTAACAAGAAAACCGTTGACTCAATGTAAGAAACATATTTTTATTCTATGTTCTCAACTATGGCCTGTTGTTTAAAAAGCGTAATAAAAATGTTGTTACAGGTAAAATTTCAAAAATGTGTTAGTTTCAGTTGAATGTTTTTCAAATGGCTCATCTAAACACAAACCAAAGGAACAAAATCTGTGTAGAGTGAATTATAATGTTTTGATTCTGGAATGGCCGATAAATCATATGTGAAAATCACTTACGTGTTTCTAAGCAGTTTTATAATACCTTATTTTGAGACATTTTTTGTTGGGTAAAGCGAATAGAGGGGATAGAGCGAACGCCTTAAATCAGAAAATCAGAAAAAAAAACCGTACGGTGTCAACAATTAATAACAAATCTGCCGAAATGGACGAAGTTGTATGCAAAAATAGACCCAATTTGGTGCTTAAAGACAGACATTTCATCCATCCCAAGCAACACCTAAGTTTTATAATGGTAGGCAATACTTTTATATGACTAGATTTGGTTGTATAGAAGCTTACTCAACATTAAATCACGAAGACGTGTTACTCGGGATATGCCTCGAGAGTTACGGACTTTTTAAAATAAGTTGTGTAACATTTCGTGATACATACTACCAAATGGCTTGTTAAACATATCTAGACAAGTGTATAAGTAGTCAAATATTGCTTTCAGCTCAAATGTTTTATGAGTTATAACAAATAATTTAATCGATTTTTGCATATCAGGCTGAGCCAAGGGACGAATACCCTACATCCCTTTTTTTTAATTTATACGAGGCGTAAATATAACTTGATTTACGTCAACATGCGTAAGCAAATATTTCATGTTTAATTAAATTTCCTGATACAGAAACAGATGCCATTCGAAAATAGGTATGATTGAATGAATTAAGGTTCTTGTCTGTTTCAACTGATTCTTATGTCCTAAAGACCACTCTTATGTGTTGGACTTATGGAACCAAAACTTACATGACTTTTTATTATTGTGTAGGATTCCATATGAGTAAATTAGATTACACAGAAAGAAACATGATTATTACAAACTGTTTAACCATAGAGTATTATTGTTCTTGTCTCACAATATATAAATTCATGCATTGGTATCGCCATCGAAATCTCCTAATTATTGACTATGGTAGTGGAATGAGAACAATTACACTGGTTTACAAAATGAAATATAAAGTGAACTTTAATGGTTGACCAACGTTTCTTATGCAAAATCCTGCGTTGAATTCAATGCCGTGGTCAGAAAAAAAAGAGAAGAGCCGCTTTTGAGATATACCAAAATTTTGATTTTTTGAATTTTGGACAAAAGTAAATTAATTTTTAATCATTTTTTTGAATGAATACGAGGTTAAATAAATTTTATATCTCTCACTTAAACATTATTTCCTGATTAAAAAAATGATTTTGGAGTCATTGAAAATTGTATTGTATTTTAGTTGTTTATTTTTCTGCGAATTTTCCATAAAAATCTTGTCTTAATCAACATTTTCAATGAGATATCACGATTCAAAAATTCATTCCATAATTGGATCCTTAATTTAATCAAAGTTCGAAGAAAATGAGCATCTAATGGATGAAATCGGTTGAAAATTGTCAAAGTATTTTTGTAAAACACTTAAAAATGTTGCTGAAATACAACTGCTTTGTAGTTCCACTACTAGGTGTCGTTATGAGCATCCAAACATCTCATGTGAAGTTTTCATAGGAAATTTACCAATCAATTTGATTGAGGCACATCAGGATTGAAAACCGAGTTGATGCAAAAAAAATTGTTCAGGTATTATTAAAAACGGTTGAGAATCAATGACTTAGTATTCGATGTTCCGAACTTGTTTCTCAAATCAGAAACCAACAGAAGTCACCCATCATTGGTTCATCCCAAAACTTTTGATTACGACGTTCCATCATCTTCATTTGTTGGTGAAAACATTCGCCGTGCTCATCACTTTCGTCACCAAGATTTTCCGGAAAAAAAAGTCAAATGAGAATGGAGAAAATGTATCTTCAAAGACATATTCACACCTGTGTTGGGTGAAATAAAAGAATTTGAAATTAATGGGTAAAAAAAAAACAAATTAATTTTAATTTATACCTATTTTCCCATAATTTTGGGGCAGTTCATCGACAATTTCCTTACGATCTGGACTTCTGAAAAAGTTTGTGACAACAAGCTGAAACAATTTTCATGCTTCTTTCTCATCTGGTATCATAACTGTATGAAATGAGGAATCGTTGAGCAGTTTTTTGATATGTGGGCCAACATGATATCGTAATCGATCGTCAATCAGTTCGGACGCGTTTTAATATCGTTCCTAGCCACGTGTGTTTTCGCGTTTTTTTTTACATACCTACGTTTTGTTTTTTGCTTACGCGCATTTTGTTCGTCATGAACTGTGAAATTTGCTTGCTCGATTCTACCGCCGATGCGGTATTGTGGACCTGCATAGGTTGTTCGCGTGCCTTTCATGCCGCCTGCGTGGGAGTATCTGTCCAGCGCAACTCTCTTAGAAAAAAGGAAAAAAATTGATGTTATGTCTTATGTGCTGCCGTGTTGCAGCTCCTGCCAAACCCTAATAACGCTTAATTTCGAAGTTCAATTGCTGACAAAGCAACAGGCTGAACTAGCCGAAAAAGTGGAAAGCAACACGCAGGTTACCCATCGCGCGACGAAGCAAATTAATGCTACTGTTTTGAATGAGGGAATCTGCCGCCTTGAGGGTATGCTCAACGAAATACAAAAAGAGCTGACGGTGATCAAAAGCAGCGGTTCTGCTGGCATTAAAAATCACATAACATCGCTTTGTGATATTGCCATGAATAAATCTAAAGAAAATTTATCATCGTTAATGGAATCAATGACGTCAGGTTTAACCAATGACCTGAAATCTTTAAATGAACGTATTAGAAACATTAGCAGCACAACCGAATTTATAGCTTCTGGTAATGTTATGTTCAAAAATCCGATGTTTGGAACAGACATAATGGAAGAGCTGAAATCTTTATCAGTTAACGTAAATGCAATTGAGTCGAAAATTATTTCCCACTCATCGGGCTCTGCAGACTCGCTCGAAGTTGAGCTGAAAGATGCCAATAATATTCACCCGGTTCAGTCAGGCTGGCGCCTTCTTGGAACGAGAAAAGTATGGAAAACTGACTGGACCGATTACGACAAACGCGAATTGCATCGCTTAAAACAACAAAAACAAGCCGAAAATTCAAGAAGGCGAAAAAAGCAATCGCGTAACAACTACAGTAACAATACTCATTACAATAGAAGTCAAACCAGTATGCCCAGCAATTTTCAAGACAATCGCCATCAATACTCAAGACATCCGCAAGACAACTACCAGTACACCAATAATTTCTGCAACAACGGCGGAGCTCTTAATTTCAAGAAGGATCACAGCGATAACAGCTTACTACCACCGGACAGAATACTTCTTGCGGCAGCGAAGGAAAGATTTTCCAACCCACCGGGATGCTCCTCATTCGATACACCGACTACCCACCGGCCAATACAGTTCCAGAGAGGGGAAATCCTGAATCCCTACCCGGCTCATGACGAAGTTACACGACCTTCTCCTGGCAGACAACCCAACTGGACGTCCCCTGGTTGCTCTTCAAATTCTGCTACATCATGTGAAACGTGCCAGTGCCATGCTCATCATTCGTGTTTTCGACGCAACTGACGAATTTCTCAGAGGAAGGATATGACGATGCGGATAATCAGCCCGGCGATCACAGCATTTTTCAAAACAGTACAAATTTCGGACAGGTGAATATTAGTCAAAGTCCATTAAGCTCTTCACCCCACCCTCATTCCACGAATGAAATCACGGTATATTGTCAAAATTTTAATCGGATGAAAAGCGCTGCTAAGATCAGCGAAATTCAATGTAAAGTTCTTAGTAGTTTTTATACCGTGATTCTAGCAAATGAAACTAGTTGGGATGAGAGTGTAAGAAGTGAAGAGGTTTTTGGTAATAATTATAATGTTTATAGAGATGACCGTAATTATCAATGGTCAGAAAAAAGTCATGAGGTGGAGTTATAGTTGCAATTTCAACTGAATTCAATTCCGAAATAATTACTACCACAAAATTTAAAGAATTTGAGAATGTATGGGCAAAAGTGCAGATGAGAGACGAAACTCATGTGTTTGTTTCAGTGTACTTTCCTCCAAACAATGCCCGTAAGGAAATATATGATAAGTTTTTTTCGAATGCCGAAGAAATTGTGTCTTGTTTGCCCCCTGAAGTAAAAGTACATATATATGGTGACTTTAACCAACGCAATGTTGATTTTATTGCTGACATTGATAATGAAAGCATCCTACTTCCAATAATTGGGGAAAATGAGACGCTTAATTTCATATTTGACAAAATTGCTGATTTGGGACTTCATCAAATAAACCATGTGAAAAATCAACAGAACTGTTATTTAGACTTTCTGTTGACAAATATTTTCGATGACTTCTGTGTTAGTGAATCTTTGAATCCAATATGGAGAAATGAAGTATTTCACACAGCAATAGAATATTCTCTTTTTGTACAAGGAAATGAGACGCCTGATTGCGGACTCGAGGAAGTTCTTGACTATAAATCAGCTAATTATGCTAACATAAGAAGCAAACTAAACTTAATTGATTGGCAAACAGTATTTAGGAATGAAGATAATGTTGAAAATGCAACTGAAGTGTTCTATACTAAGTTGTTTGCAATTATCCACGAAGAAGTACCAGTTATTAGACGTAGAAAAAGAGTATTTTCAAAGGATCCAGTTTGGTTCAATAAACAAATTAAAAATTTAAGAAACCGTAAGCAAAAAGCGCATAAAATTTACAAAAAACATAACAGTTCCGTTAATTTAGAAAGCTATTTGAACATCTGTGATGAACTTAACGTGGCTATGAATATTGCATTTGAGGAGTATAATTCAAAAATTGAACGTAAAATTAAATCTTCTCCAAAAAACTTTTTTAATTACGTGAATACCAAATTGAAATCAGACAATCTTCCATCCCGTATGTATTTTGACAATAATGAAAGTAATAATACAGAAGAAGTATGCAATTTATTTGCCAAGTTTTTTCAAGAAACATACACAACATACTCAGAAGCAGATCGTGATCGGCAATACTTTGGGTTGTATCCTGAAAATTCCAGTGACATAAGCGTGAATCAAATCTATGTGCATGAAATCCTGGACGGGCTAAAACATTTAGATGCATCCAAAGGCTCGGGACCCGATGGAGTCCCTCCTTTGTTTATGAAGACTTTAGCAGCTGAGCTTACTTCTCCATTGTTTTGGCTTTTTAATATGTCACTGGAATCCGGAGATTTTCCAAAATTATGGAAGAGCTCATTTCTAGTGCCTATTTTTAAGTCTGGTAAAAAATCTGATATTCGTAATTATCGGGGTATAGCCCTGATCTCTTGCATTCCAAAACTTTTTGAGGCAATTGTGAATGATAAATTATTTAACCAAATCAAAAATAGAATAACTACTAATCAGCATGGATTTTTTAAAGGTCGTTCGACAACCACAAATTTACTAGAATTCGTTAATTATTCTCTGGAAGCAATGGATAACGGAAACCATGTAGAGGTTTTGTACACAGATTTTAGTAAAGCATTTGACCGTGTCGATATACCTATGCTTATATTTAAATTGCAAAAAATGGGAATTCAGCCCAAACTCCTCAAATGGCTTAATTCATACCTAACCAACCGTGATCAAGTTGTAAGATTTAAAGGAAACCAATCAACACCTATTCATGCCACTTCGGGAGTCCCACAAGGCTCTCATCTAGGACCACTTTTATTCATTCTATTTGTAAATGACTTATCTTTTATTCTTAAGAAACTAAAATTTTTAATTTACGCTGACGACATGAAACTTTATTTAGAAATAAAAAATGCAGAGGACATCAACGCGTTTAAGAATGAGATATTATTGTTCCATACTTGGTGTAACAAAAGTCTGCTACAACTGAATGTTAAAAAATGTAACTTAATTACCTTCAGTCGAAAACGAAACATACCTAATATACAAATAACTTTAGGCAATCAGAATGTAGAGAAGTGTGATAGAATTAGGGATTTAGGTGTTGTCTTAGACTCTAAACTTACGTTCATTGATCATTATAACACAATTATAAACAGAGCTAAAAACATGCTAGGATTTATTAAACGTTTCTGCTATAACTTTCATGACCCGTATACGATAAAAACATTATACATTGCTTATGTCAGATCAATACTAGAATATTGTAGCATAGTTTGGTCTCCATTCACAATAACACATGAAGAAAAAATAGAGTCAGTACAAAAGCAATTTTTGTTATACGCACTAAGAAAGCTAGGATGGACTGTATTTCCTTTACCATCTTATAAGGCTCGATGTATGCTTATCAATATTCAAACATTAAAAGAGCGTCGCGAATTTGCTATGGCGTCATTTATAAATAATATAGTCTCACACAGAGTTGATTCAATGGAAATTCTATCAAAATTAAACTTTTACACACCAACAAGGCATTTAAGACATCGACAGTTATTTGCAACAAATAATTATCGCACGAACTATGCAAAATATGGACCGATTAATCAAATGATGGCTAATTACAATAACCATTGCAATAGTATAGATTTTACGATGTCGAAAGAAAAATTGAAAAAATACTTCCGCGCCTGCTTGGTTTAAGTTAAGTTAAGAACTTATTGTAATTAAAATGGTCTACAATTGATTGACGACGACAAATAAATAAATAAATAAACAAATACACCTTCCGTCAGATAAATTTGGAAATATGTTTTAAGTACGGATGGCCCTTTTTTGCAACGCTTTGACGAAATTTTTGAATAGCTCAAGATTTATTTGTAGTTGTGGGAGTATTATGCGTTGTATTTCCACGAGGGGATCATTTTTAATGTTTTCTTTACCAACTGTGAAATTATCCCGTTTTGGCCAATCTTTTCGGATGTAGTGTTCCTTACAAGCTCGACTGTCCCATTTGCACAAAAAAACACATATATTTTGTGTATCCCTGTTGCAATTCAGTTAACATGGCAACAATTTTAAGATCGGAAGAAATTTTTCAATTGTGTTGATTGTAGTGTATCAAAGTGTGCAATTGATTCATACGTCTCCTTCATATTAACGGCATGAGCTAATGGAATAGAAGGTTTCTCATTTCCTTGATGCAGTAGAACGGCTTTCAAACTCAACTTGCTTCTAGCGATGGATAAAAGCCATTCCCCTGGATCATATGGCTCACCAAACTCTTCAAACAAGCCATTTACGTCATGGCAAAAACATGTTTTGTCCTTTGTAGAATAATATTTGTCAAATTTCTTGTGACAATTTCTGCGACAAGAAATTTTGACCTCGGATTTCTCCATCGATAAATCAAGGTCTCGCACCAAATCATTAAATTTGGATTGTGTTAACAATTTTGGTTTCCTTTACAATTCCACCTGGAATTCCTCCTCGATTTTTGTAACAGTTGATTCAACAGAGGACAGCATACAGGACTGAACTTTAATGTGGAACAGGTTTTGTCATAGAAGCTACTTGTGGATACTCAACTGTTTTGTGACGTTCCTTGTTGCTTAACTTTTGTCCAGCAGAAATAACAATCCGTTGCATGACAGAACGGACGACGCCATATGGTGGGCATGTCAAAGGATAAATAGCGACTGAGAGATAACAAATAAGTGAGTTAGTAAGTAAGCCAATAATACTTATTAAAATTAGATGATGTACGATAATATCGATCAGAAAAGTACTAAGTATTACGATGCTGTATATCGTTTATATGAAAGTTACTCAAGAAATCAATTTACCTTGCGACTGACATTCACCTAGCCAAGCACGTTTTGCTACATAACAACATAACATCTTTGGTTCCACAGTTCGTCAAAGTCTCCAGGATCAACTTTAAAATAATGCCTGTATGCAGTTTGCAACGATGCAGTGAAATTAACCGGTTTTGTAAAAATATAGTTGCCACAGACATAACAAAACTTTTGTGGATCATTTTTACACTTGAATTCAGGTTTTGTCGTACACATGGTTAAGCAATATTGAAGAAAGAAGCTGGCAAATTGAGTTGATTGCGTAAGGTTCTCGCCGAGCGGTCTCACAAACACTAGCGCAAAGTACATTGTTGAAAATATCCCTTTTTTTGCGTGACAGCTGGCAGAGGTTGAAATCAAACTAGAGGTCATGCTAGTAGTGTTACTTTATTCATGTATGTGAGAATGTATGTGAGCATAAATCTGTGGATGTATGTGTGTGCGAGTGTTAAATATCTAATCTTTTCCATATTTTTTATAGTGAAGATGTACCTATATTAATCTCATCACTTTGCAATTCATCCTACTTGAAATAAAACGATATACACGTGACAGGATAAGTTTGTAATGTTTGTTGTAGTTATTTAACGTAAGCAAACATTATTAGAAAACAAAACCGATCCTTCAACTGCCCAATTGTTTGATTCATCGTAGGATGAATAAAGGAACAATGAGATTAATATGGGGGCAGTTACCCTACCTTCAAATTATTTCCATGATTTTACAAAAATACTCATAACTTCTACAATTTTCAACTCATTTTATCCATTAAGTGCTCATTTTCTTTGCTTTTTAATGCACTTCAAGATCCAATCATAGTATAAATTTTTGAATTTTGTTATTTCATTGAAGATGTTGATTAAAACGAGATTTTTATGGAAAATTTAAAAAAAATTAAATGAACTTTTTGATAACTCCAAAATTCATTTTTTAATCAGGACATAGTGCTTTAGTGAACGATAGTAAATTTATTCAGCTTCATTTTTCCTAAACAAAATATTTAAAATTGGTGCACAAGATTCGAAGAAATTGTCATTTTAGTAAATGTACTTTTGTCAAAAATCCAAAACAACAAAACTTTGGGGTATATCTCAAAAAACGGCTCTACTTTTATTTTTTTCCGACCACGGCATTGAATTCAGCGCATGATTTTGCATTGGCAATGATCATCACCTTATCGAGTTCAAGAATGCTGTAAACTAGTGTTATCAATGAGTCAGCAACACGTTTCCTATAGCAGGAAAAAATAAAACGTAGGAGTAGGTGAACAAAAAAATTAAAATTTTCAGTTGGAAAATTCAGGTCAGTCAACTCTTTGTAGATTTTTGCTTGATTTTGCATCAATTGACCGAACATTTTCGGTTAGTTGATGTTGCAAAACGCTCGAGTTAGATGTGTAAAAATATAGGAGAATCAGATGTCACAATGTGTAGGTGAATTCAAGTTGAAATTAGAATGTTCAGCTATTTTCCGGGAGATGAAAAGGTATTTTGCAGTTTGTTTTTTTGTTTTTCAGTGGCTTCTATTTTCATAAAAGACTGACATGTGTTTATAAGCAGCACATTTTTTTTAGTGGTATTTCGATAAGCCGATCCATTTATTCCAGAAATAATCAAACCGGATACTTCAATCACTCAAATTGCTTCCTATGAAATAGTAGAATATAATCTAGAAAAGTTTTGAAGACATGTCCTATAGAATGATCTGTTAGTTCTTCAGAAAAATAACAAAACATATCTTTTTGTTATAAATTTTACTTATGATAATTGGAATAATCTATTCTGTTTTTAAGCCCTTTCAAGATTTTAGGATACAAATCAGTGTTGGAAATATTCTTTAAAAAAAAACGTTCACTATTTCCTCATTGCAAAGATATATCCTCGAGGAACTTCGCACTCAAGGTTCGAGAACGAAATACAATCCCAAGTTCATAAAAGCACAGAGTGAGGAAACGTTTCATTTCTCATCGCGAAAGATCTTTCGTTTTTCCATCTCACAGCGTTTCAGTCGTATTCGAGATCCGATCCAATCAAATATCTCCTCGTGTGGGCGATGTTCACGCGAGTTTTGATGTTTGTTTTTAAGTATTGTGCCATCACAAAGCTCGAGTCGTAGGAAACGTCTGCTGAAATGTCGTGATGCGTTGAGGACAAATTCAACCCAACCTCACCGGCCATCCAGTCAGAATCGACCATTCATCAGGCTGAAGAGAGTGTATAGATTTATGCGATATATTTCTGTCTAAATTCCATTTCTATGAAATGCGCAGTGTGCTTTTCAAGAACGAATGTGGTGTAGAGATATATAGAGAGAAAAATGATTTGATTTTTTTCGTAACCTCACGTCGAAATAGAATAGAAAAAGTTCACGATATTTCATTTTCTCATTCCAGAGGGTTCAAGAAACGTTGGAGTGTGAAACTAGCAACGGGAAGTTCCCAGGTGAAAACGTAGTGCACGTAGTGATATTTTGGTGAGAATTCCATCACTGATACAAATATTTAGTTATATTTTCTTTTCAGTAAAAAACTAGTGTTCGTCATGTAGATATATTTGACATAATTAAATATATATATATATATATATATATATATATATATATATATATATATATATATATATATATATATATATATATATATATATATATATATATATATATATATATATATATATATATATATATATATATATATATATATATATATATATATTTTTTAAATAATTTTATATAATCAGGACATGAGAGGAACCACCAGGGTACCCTATTGGATCAAATTGAATGGGGAGAGTGAGAATGCCAACTCCTAGTTTTTGAACAGATGGCACGCTCTTGAGTAATTCTTCATGATATGGGTGTAAATGAAGTTTTAACGACTTCAAAGATTTCTCAATTTACTCATTCTCGTTCCACACTTTTTTAATTTATCTGATTATGAAGAAATAAAGAAAACAAATCTGATGCTACCGAACTTGTTTCCCACAACCCCATCCTCCCCTACACCGAGAGGAAAAGATGTTTCTTACACCCTTCTTCCAGTTTGCTCACGCTTAATCTCGGAAACAAGTGTTAGAAAGATTGTAAAACAATCGTCGAATCAAATTATAATCACAGCAGCGTGGCTGATTGCAGTGTGCTAGGCTGTTGCTTCGACGCAGGGTGGTTGTTGCAATAAAAAAAAAACAATTTCTCAAGGTTCGTCTTTGTCGGAAGCATCGAAGTCGTTTCCCACACCCCATTGATTGAGGATTGTGTTCAACTTACGTTGGAGCCTTATGATTGACAGATCATGTTCAGGAGCTTTTCAGGCTCTGTGATGAAACCAACCTCGTGTCTGTGTTTGAGAATTGTATATTGCAAAATTAATCATTCTTAGCTTAGAGAAGAAGTAAAATAAAGAGAAGAAAAAGAAATTCATGCGAAGCCACAAACGATCTGTCACACACTGTCAGTGAGCTGAAAAAAGAATAAAAATCAAGTATCGAAAAATGAGGTAACATTGATCATTTTTTCACTATATTATATAGATTGCATCAATAAGGGCCAGCTTTGTATGTTTTATTTTCATAATAACAAGTAGCCCATAATCATCTACTAATTGGCATGTTGTTTTGTTTATTTGATGTGATGTGTGATAAGAACCCACCATCAGTGCAAGGATTACCTATGGCTGCAGGACTATTCTCCGCAGGTTGTTCTGAGAGAATAGCCTACGTGATGGCTTCTTGTAGCAGGGTCAGCCGATCTCAGTGAGGACCTTCGGAAGACTACGGCCAGAAGGCCGCGTGTCTTCGCATGACAAGGGACTGGCGACTCCACGAACCCTTGTCCAGTCAACAAATCCTTCGACTGCCTTAGGCTACCCCCCTTGGGGAATCCCCGTTAAATAGTTGTTAAAGGAACAGTGGAAATTTTTAGCATAAATGACTGTTAAGACAAAAGAAAATTCCACGGCTATACTGAACTTGAGATTCAATTAACACATTTTATTTGTTTTTATTTGCACTAGTAAATGTACTGGGATATTGCAAATTTCTACTGTTCCTAATAATATAGTTGTGGGCAATAAAATAAGGAAGGATCTTACCAAAAAATTACATTTCAAATAACTTACCATAACAGCATATCAGTCTCTATGTTGCATGATAAAATCAAGGGATACTACATTCCAACGCATCTTCCGCTGCATGTTATTCGTATAGGACTAATTTGCTTTTATAGACTGATCCAATATGAATGGATCAAGAGCTTAACTGCATATACTGTGCTGGTTTTTACAATGTCTCACTCTTCTCATAATGAAAGACATCATGAAAGACCCAATTGCTATATATACAAATTTCAACTTGAATAATTTCATGGAATTTTACACTATACAAATTAAATTACTTGGCTATGTAAAGAGCAGCTACAGTAAGTCAATGCGCTTCCAACCGTTCACTTACCGAAAACCCCACTTACCTCTTGTTGCATTATTAAATCCTCGTAAATTGAAATTTAAAATGACAGTAAGTGTAGTGATAGTAAAGTGATAGCAGCAATTCATAAATTTGTAAGTGTAGTGATAGTAAAGTAATAGCATCAATTCACTAAAATCTCGGTTTGAGGTATCCTGGAAAAGTTTGTTACATCTATTGAAATTTAATAATTTTATTTTACTCATATTTACTGGTCACTATTTGCTGCTTGATTTTATAACCTCATCTATGAAGTAAAATCAATAAAACCACAATTATCAAATATAATAATATTGTGAGTAATGATAAAGTAATGACAAGGCTAAATGAATACAACGCTGTATGAATCATATCCGCTCGAATTTGGTATAATGTTCATTTGCAAAACGGTAATGAAAAATACATTCAATAATAATTGCAAAAGCCTATCACCGACTCCGTTGCCACCTTCTGACATCTAATGGATTGTTACTGAAAAATAAATAAAAATTAGATATTTATTAATATCCTCCTAGTCCTGGAAATGCTAAAACAGTCTAGATCATTCCAAAAATCAAAGATGAAATTTCAATAAAAAATATTATTTGATAAGACATGTTGTAATAGTTTTCTTCATACTGTTCTAGTAACATTTCAAAGATAGCAATTGGAGTAATCGAAGAGTCCAGTTTGATGATATCTGAAATAAATGGCTTATTTAATAATAATACCACCAAACAAAATATTTAAATATAATCCTTTACTGCTTAGAAGCACATGCCAGTCTTTTATGAATTTTGTGAAAATAATTTTTTTTTTCGTCTTTTATAATTTCATGAAAAATAAATTGAGCCTTTTATGCTTGTCATGTTGCTCCAGGGTCTTACATGGTTTTGGAATGCAAAGATGATTCTAAAGCGTGCTGAAATTATTATTAAAATGAGAATGGAAAATATACAATATGATTTAAAGGTACACGATCTTCAGTCGCACCCCCTCACTTCGCTATTGTCAGATTGACAACATTGCCCAGGCTACGCCAACCAGCGTCTCCATGTTTCAGCTGGCAGTCTTTTGTGATCATATGACTCGTGGAGGCGTGAGGTAGGAACTTGTGAGGACCGGAGGTCGGTTGCACCCTCATTCGAAGTTGTCAACTCACCATTTGAAGCCCGGCATGTTGTTTTGTTTATTTACACAAAAACTCTCAAATAGAAATAAGTTCCACTTATCCAGACAAAACAAATCACTTGGAAGTAAAAACCACCTGTTATTACAAAGTCATAGCCGCTTGTATGAATGTTTGTTAGGAATGCTACTGAATTCCGGATACATGATTTTTGCAGTAATATCTACTTGTTTGTTATCAAAAACACGTCGAATCATCATATGGAGTCACATTATCAAATTCCATTAATATTATTGTTAGTCGTTTTCATTGGACATTCATTGGACGCATTAACATAAAACGCATAACAAAATTATCAATGTTTCCTCGTTTTACGGTGCTGGGAAATCTTCATGTCAACTGTACAAAATAATTTAGATTTTACTAAATCTATTGTAAGATAAGGCGTGTTCGTGTTTTTTCTAACCTAGTCTAACCATCATTCCAAGTTCACACACAATTTACTACCAGTGTATGATTCCTTGCAACGGCGCAAATGTTGTTTATTTTGAACTTCCAGTCTTCAGTATGGCGTCACGACAACAGAAAGTGCGAAATCTTATTTTGGATTGATGGCTAGAAAATCCAAAAACGTTCTCAGAAAACTATCTCAACTGTTTGGTTGATGTATTTCTGAAAACAGTTCTGAAAACGTCATTAAAGTGAGATGTGGTCTGGAATCATCAAAAGCCCAGAAGAAACCTTGTCGAGATTAAAAAGGGTGTCCTACACCAACTTAGTTGACCGATCCTTTTCAAACTTTCAGACAATAAAATATATCCCATTAGTAAGCTTTTGGCATATTTGGCATAATACCATAACCGTACGCTCACACCTTACGCTTAACTCCACTCATTAGGTTCTGTACAACATCTGGCTGCAGCTTACGAAAACCCACTTTTTCTTCATGCCTTCCTCAGATTTGACCTCCGTGGGATGCTTCCGTGGTGTCTGCTTCATAATAGCCCAATAGAGCTGTTCATGGCCTTGAGTACGAAAGTGACACCGTTGGCTTCGAATCACTTCAGGACAACATCTGAATATTGGCCAGAAGATCGTAAGGCCCTTGAGTTGCTTCAACAGAGGAAACAGACGCTTCTGTAGACACTCCTTGAGGTAAATCTCCCCGTTTACAGTTCCGGTAGTCACGAACGGCGCACTCTGTTTGCCACATAAGCGCTTGCCAAATCATGTTTTTCTTGGCAAACTTTGAAAGTGTCTGTTTCCTTACTTCCTCCGGAACTTCAAACGTATGCTCGGCGATGAAGCTACCGGAAGTCAGCTTTGACGTAAGTCTCATTATCTATGATGAGACAATGAGGCTTCGTCAGCATCTGGGTGTACAGTTTCCAGGCCCGTGACTTTCCCACCGTATTTTGCCGTTCGTCACGATTTGGAGCCTCCTGCACTTTGTATGTATACAGTTCCTCCCGGTCCTTGGCTCTCTGAACGAAAGACTTGGACAGATTCAACTTTTTTGCCAAATCCCCGAACGAAGCATTGGTATTCAAACTAAACGCTTTCACGACACGCTTGTGATCCTGATCACTAATAAACATCCATTCTGACCGCATTCCTCCTTCCGTTAGATGCTTAGAGTTTCGAAGTAAGGTTTGATCACACGGCTCACCGTTGACTGCACGATTCCGAGTTGGTTTCCGATGTCCTGATGAAAGAGTTGAAAATTTTCCAGGTGCTTGCGCAAAATAAATTCGCAACGTTGCTTTTCGGGTGACGCCATGTTTTCCAATATTCGAAAAACTGCAACGATGAATATGCAACAACAAAAAACACTGTAAACTACTTCTACGAAAAATGTTCAAAAGAAAATGCTAAAGAAAGAAAGGACTTTTCTTTCTTTCTTTAGCATTTTTATTGCTTTCTTAATTCGCTCTCAAGAATATTTGGTAGATCTGTCTAGGCTCAGATAGTTACTCACCAATCTGGGATATCGCCTCGTCAATTTGTTGCAGGCGCTGGTCGATGTCTCTACACGATTCCGGCTGGGAGCCGTAGTCAACGGATAAGTCAACGCACTGCTGAAATTGCGCCCAATCAGCACGATGGTAGTTGCGCCAGAAAGCTTGGAACCGGTTGACGGAGGAACCCACTTCGTCCACAACCGGATAGTGCTCCGAGCTGAGTTCCTGATGAACGACAGGATTGAAAATGTTCGTCATGTTGATCAGGAATATATCGATGGTTGCATGAGCACCGGAAAGGCTCCAACGGGTGGGAGAATCCGGGCTTAAGATGGTGTAGTCTTGCTAGACGATGGAATCATTGGGGTTTCTCCGAGTGTTACCCCAGGGCTGGTGCTTCGCATTGATGTTGCCAGCGATGATGAATTGCCCCCACCGCCGAGCTAACTTGATGATGTCTCGCCATAGAGTCAAGCCATCGCAGGTGTTTGTTTACTTGCGGCAGTCAAGTCCTATGGCCTTCAGCTCGAAACTGGGAAGCAAGCGGAAGCTGATGTTGAGCCACAACGTGACTCCTCGTCCCCCTGAGTGGGTACGATCCAGCCTTACAAGCCGAAAGTTGGGGATATAGAGATTCACTTCAGGCTTGAGATGCGTCTCGGTGATTGTGGCGATACCGGTTTCCTTCTCAGTTAGGAAATCGAAGAGCTCAAGAGTATTTTTCTAAACAGAACAAGCGTTCCAATTGGGGGCCCATGTTGGTTCATGAAGCTGAGCAGTACCCTGCTGGCGGCTTCGATTTGTTGTTCTTTGGAACGGAAGTGACTTAGTCCTCTGTACACTGCGTGTACGAACGCCATCATCTGGTCCGTGGAGAGGAACGAGTCATCATCAGACAGATGGGCTGAGGTAGAGCTTGTGCTTAGGATTCCCCAGGTTGGAGGGGGCACGTCTTGCACTGACGACACCGCAGCGGCTGCTGCAACTGACTGGCGGATGTCCTAGAGATAGTTTACCTGAAGAGGCGGCAGATTCAGCACGCTGTACCGAAGCGGGAAGTTCTGCACCGTATTCAGAGGAGGTTGATGGCGGTTTCGCCCATTCAGGTTTTGGGTGGACGCTTTCCTCCGGATTTCAATTAATTCCACGCACTTGGGGCAGGCACGGTTTAAACAATCATGGTTTGGCCCATAGTTGACACACTTGGGCTCGGTAGACTAGGTTGCTCGCATCTCGCTGTTTCGTCTGCCCCAGCATACTTGCCACAGCGCGGTTTCACGCGACAGTTCCTTGTCCCAGGAAAGTCAGTTCGCATATTGCGTGACGTCACGCTTCTTGGGGCGGCACGGATCCTATTAAACAATTATGTTGAAGAGAGCTCGCACTTTGCGGAGGTCATTTATTTTCACCGAGCCCTTCTCGCGATGGGCCACGAAGAGCAGATCCTGCTTCCTGGTTTCCTGCCTCGGAACGCTTCATGGGTAACACCATGATCGTTGATTAGTATGAATAGGGTAAATGGTAGTAGAATAAATTAGTGGTGGGGGAGTGTATGGGGAGATGGCAAAGGGTGGTGGGGTTCCTTTTTTGGTGGGTGGGGGAAATGGAGGTGTTTGGGGGGTCGATTTGTTTTGGGGGTATATTGGAATTGGATACAGTCATACCTCGATATAACGTAACTCAATTTTTATTTTCGTTACGTTATATCGAAGTTACGTTATATCGAAGCAAAATTATTTCTCCAAAAATTTTTTTTTCATCTTTTTTTCTATAAAAGAATCAACGTAAAATCAATGTTACTTACCCAGCAGGGTGTTCCAGCCCTTCTTACCTACGTTTTTCCATTTTTTTAAATTATTTTTATATTCTTTTTTTTATTTGTTTATTGATCCTTTCATTTTTTTAATATATTTTTTTTCTTGTATTTTTTTTATCTATTAACAGTATTCTTTTAATGATGTATAAATAAAAAGCACTAAAATTTTATTACAGCTTATTCCATACTACCCAGGGTGTAATTCACTCTGACACCATGTGTTAACACCCTCAAAAACACAATCCGACACACTTCAAACTCACTCCTCACCACATGGAAGATACATTTATTTCTGGCACCGCTTACGCGAATTGATTATTTGTTTTTGCACTGTTTGTTTCCCTCTCGCTTGCACTGATGTGATTCAGATGGTGTTTTAATGTGGGTGAATTACAAGTCAAAATGGTCTATGGTTGCCAGTAAGGACAAATTTTTGATTGTAGTTATGACACCTTCCGACACCCTGAAACACAAACACAACGTGGCGGAGTGACTAATCTCCTGATATTACCATTCTTTATACATAAAACTAGAACTCAAATTCACAACAAATCACAAACCAGTACAAAATAGCAAAACAATATTCCTACACTGTAGTGTTCTTACTGCTGTTTGTGAACTACGATGTCCATGACATTAGTACGTATCTGGAGCAACGAGAACTGTGTAGTCAGTGGCCAATTGTTCTCTTCCGCGTATCTGATTACCAGATCGAACCAATTTAAGTCTGTTTCATCCAACACGTTTACATATTCGTCATCATCTCCAAAACTCGCAGATTGTGATGCTTCTTCCTGCGTTGACATTGACTGCATTGTGTCGTCACCGGCATAAGAATGTCTTCGTCAGCATCTTGTAAAGAACACTTGCGATGATCTCATCATCGTCCAGCTTTTCGAATCCGGCATCCTCCGCGTCGATTTCTTCGGTCTGTGCTATCTTCTCCAATGCTTCTCGGCGTGTCTCTTATGACGGCCAGCGGTACATCATCCTCATCCTCGATTTCACGGGCATTGTAAAGCATGTTCCAAGATTTGCGAATCGAGTCAGCTGGAACTATCTCCCTCGCTTGAGCAACCCAAAAAGATGACGTCCTTTATGTTGTTCTTCTTCACGCACTCGTCAAACTCTCCTCCACGAATTTGAATTTCCTGCATCATCAGATTCCTGAAGCGCGTCTTAATCATCTGAATGATATTCTGATCCATCGGTTGAAGAATGGCGGTGGTACTTGCAGGGAGTAAGATGGTAAAAATAGATCCATTGGCAGCATTCAGCTCATCTGCATTGTAATGAGCTGTGCAGTTGTCCAACACAAGGGTGGCTCTTAGAGGAAGTCCTTTTGATTTGAGGTAAGCGGTCACTTTCAGGACGGATTCCCAAAAAAAAAAACACTCTTTAAAGAGCTACTTTTCCATCGTCCAAGCGCTCTTGGATGCCCTGTAGTATACAGGCAACTTCTTAAGATTTTTGAGTGCTCGAGGTATATGAGACTTTCCAATCAACATAAACGGTAATTTGAGCGACCCATACATGGTGCATCAAGGCATGAACGTGATCCGATCTTTTTTGATTTGGTGTCTCTCTCAACATATGTTCATGTTGGAGATTTCTTGTAGAAGAGCCCACTTTCGTCAGCATTAAAGCTTTTTTGCAAAAACCAGATGTAGAGAGCTTTGTCAACCTGTGAGTATCGAGTATTCATGAAACGCTTTCGTTTTGCTATAAATCAAAAAAAAAAACATGTGTATTGTTATGTTGTTATGGTAGTGGAGTGAGCGTTGATTTCATTATTATCACGCAGTTTCAAGTTTTGTATTTATTTTGAGTTTTTTAATGTTGTAAAAAAGTTTTTTTTTATGAATTCATTTATTTGTTCAGGCTCAATCGAATCAACTTTACAGAGCCAAGTTTTCATGTTTATATACATCAGTTATCTTAGAACTAAGGTTAAAGGATGGAACCGATTACTCGCGGCCGTCTCGAGGTTAATAGGAATTACAATTTTATGGATGGGAAAATTGCGGTGGGAATTTAAAACAAAGCATGAGGAACAATGGTTTTCTTATATCTAGAATTTCAAATTACAATTTTTTAATTGAACGTTTTCAATTTAAAAAAAAAATTCACTCACTCTCTCTCTCTCCCCACACACACACACACACACACACACACACACACACACACACACACACACACACACACACACACACACACACACACACACACACACAACCACAATCACACACCGATGCACACAATCCTCAAAAATTTAACCTAAACAAGTAAGTTAATCAAACTACAATCTAAGGCTAATGTTAGTCAAAAACACATAAATGAGCTTCATAAACTCCAGATCGCGTGCGGCCAAAATGTCTCGAATCGGTACATTGGGTTGTCTACCTCGAGCCCGAAGGGAATCATAAAGCTCAGATCTGACTCCACGAAGCTCAGCACAAACCCAAATAACGTGATCTGCGTCCTGGTAACCTTGTCCACATTCACAGCGATTGCTGTCGCTCAGCCCAACACGGTATAAATGAGCGTTCAAAGAATAATGATTGGACATGAGGCGAGACATCACACGAATGAAGTATCGACCCACATCCAATCCCCTGAACCAACATTTCTTAGACACCTTAGGAGTGATAGAGTGTAGCCATCGCCCCAAGTCTCCTTTACTCCATTTATACTGCCAGCTATCGAGTGATATCTGACGATAAATATAGAAAAATTCGTTGAAGGCGATTTGTCGGTCATAAATATCGCCTTCGATAGCGCCCACCCTTGCAAGCGAGTCCGCTTTCTCATTGTCAGGAATCGAACAATGAGATGGGACCCAAACAAAGCTGATAATAAAAGAACGTGAAGATAAAGCATTTAGAAGACCTCGTATTTTCATAAGAAAATAAGAGGTGTGCTTTACCGGCCTCAAGGAGCGAATAGCCTCTATAGAACTAAGACTATCCGTGAAAATGAAGTATTGATCCGGTGTAAGAGAGGCAACAGTTTCTAAAGAAAAGTGAATTGCTGCCAACTCCGCGACAAAAACAGAACAAGGTGCTTGAAGTTTACGAGCGACGCTATAATTTTCATTATATACACCAAAGCCAGCGGAGTCCTCTATCAAAGACCCGTCAGTGAAAAACGTTTTGGTGGAATCAACTAGGCCAAACTTTGCAGCAAATATCACCGGAGCAATCATAGGACGATGATGCTCTGGGATTCCACGAAGCTCCTGTTTCATAGATAAATCAAAATGAACCGAATTTCCGAAGTTGGAGAAGCAAACACGATTGGGAATATTCAGCGAAGGGCTGACATCCTGTGTTATGTATAAATGGTACATAGTCATGAAGCGGGTTTGAGGGTTCAACTCAAGGAGCTTCTCAAAATTTTCAATCACCTGGGGGTTCATAACTTCACACCTGGTGAGGAGCCGGAGAGATAATTCTGAAAACCGATCCGAGAGTGGCAACATGCCAGCCAGCACTTCAAGACTCATGGTATGAGTCGAGTGCATACAACCCAACGCGATACGAAGGCACCGATATTGAATACGTTCCAGTTTGATGATGTGCGACCGAGCCGCTGACTGAAAACAAAAACTACCGTATTCTATAACCGACAAAATCGTTGTCCGGTACAACGTTAGAAGATCTTGCGGATGCGCTCCCCACCAGGTCCCGGTAATTGTGCAGAGAAAGTTTATCCTTTGTTGGCACTTTCGCTTCAGATACTCAATGTGGGATCTCCAGGTGCACTTTGAATCGAACCAGACCCCAAGATATTTAAATGACATAGAATGAGTTATCGGTGTACCCAAAATTTGAAGCTTCGGTTGTGCAGGGTTATGCTTCTTAGAAAAAAACTACCAACTCAGTTTTCTCCGTAGAGAATTCGATACCTAGCTCGAGAGCCCATGTAGACAAATTGTCTAAGGTATCCTGTAAGGGTCCTTGCAGATCGACCCTATTGGGTCCCGTGACAGACACTACACCGTCATCTGCAAGTTGTCTCAACGTACAATTCTCACTCAAACAATCGTCAATGTCTTTGACAAGATAGCGGAGCTTAGCACAGTTGAATTAGCCAAGTCCCTTTTCCTACTTCAATCGTACTTCCCGTCCTAGTACAATCGTACTTCAAATGCACTTCAGATGTTACAACCGATGGACTTGAAATGTCAAAATAGCTAGCCTTTCATTTTAAATGTTGGCAATAGGTTGAAGGACACTTGAAGTCCATCTTTGAACTAAGATTGTACTAGGACTGTTTAGTTCAAATGGACCGGATCAAATGGATTTGTTGAAAAATAAGACAAACAAATACATAAGACAAAAGACATCCACTTCGCGGCGTTTTTTTATCACTTCGTTCAGATCGAGAACCTGGAATTCCGCTAGCGACAAAATTCGGGTTCTGCGCCCATTTCGTTAGATGTCATTGGTGCGGTTGCGTCAAACGCTGAACCAGTTGAAAACAAAACATTAAAATTAAAAAAAGAAGACAAAAGCTGACAACTCAGCAAATGACACTTGATCGATTTTCAAGTTGTGAAGGAGAACGAAGCCTATCTGGGTTGCAGCAATCTTTTATGTCGTTTTCGGTTTTAAACCTGGGTTAGGTCTGACTCTGATTCGCAATTACCGAACGAAAACGGATCCAGAGTCGAGTATTAGTACACTCGTGTCAGCTGATTTGTGAGAAATTTGTTTTTCATTTGTATAAGAGACCCCCCCCCCCTTCCAGATGAGGGAGGGGTTTTGATCCATCACAAAAACCTTCCCCGGCCCCAAAAACTCCTGCATACAAATTTTCACGCCGATTGGTTCAGTAGTTTCCGAGCCTGTAAGGGCCGGACGGACAGACAGACAGACAGAAATTTATTTTTGTATTTATAGATAGATAGATAAATCACGTTTATAATTTAAACTGCCAAAAATAAGGGCAAAAAAAAGTTACGTTATATCGAGGTAAAAGTTACGTTATATCGAGTTACGTTATATCGAGGTTACGTTATATCGAGGTTACGTTATATCGAGGTATGACTGTACTGTAAAATTTTCTAAGTGTGTACGGTTGCTTGAAGTGTAGGCACACGCTGTTTTATTGCGCGTCATCGCTACGGTGAGGGGGGCGGAAAATCCGCCGCCAACTTCCGCAGCCAGCTGGAAGCGCCCCCCAGAGGCGCCCACGCGAGGCAGAAGAGCCCCGACAGCAGCACAAACGAACAAAAAAAAAAGAACAAAAAACAACCAACCACGGAAAAAACAACAACACAACGAATAGATTACCACTAACGAGCCACCGCCCGACGCAGCAAAAAAAACAACCCCTGCGGACAAGAGGTTTTGTGGCTGTATGAACTTCAACAAAAACGCCGCACAACAGGGTGTGGGGATGAAGGTGCAACTCCTTGACCCACTAAAAACCCACCCGTGCCTCGAGCTCCAGCCCTCCCCGGAACCACCTTTTGGTATTACTTTAGGGACGAGGCTATCGTGCCATACGCATTCACTATGTCTAACTACTGGGTCTTTAGTAGTTAGCTCCGCCAACCTGACGTTGATTCGATCAAGATTATCCGGGATCCAAGCAGGGTTCGAGACGTCTGTCGGAGGCCAGTTCGTCCGCGATCTCCTTGCACGACCACTTACGGTACCTGCTGCACCACGCATCATATGGTCCTTCCACCGATCGAGAATGCCGGGGCCAGGACCGGGGTCGGAGCGTCGGGGGGCGTGGATTTCCTGGGGTCGTCCACAGAGGCCCACTTACGGCTGCCTGCCGGATCTCGAACCGTGTGGCGCTACCTCCGTAGTTCGTTTAGCGGTTAAGGGGAGCTTAACGTTTCAGGGATGCACCGCGGAGAGGCGAACTACTTTCAAACCCAGCAGAGGTGTGTGAATCAAGCAATTAGCGAAGGTGTACCCCTTATGTATCGTTCACTACTGCATATGGGACCTCCCTTTTTTTGTTGGGGCCTAGAACCACTGCATTCACTGAGTGAAACTTTTGTGAAAAAAAGGAGAGAGACCTCACTTACTTACATTTGAAGTCTGTGATACGAAAATACTGTGCATTTAATAAATTTACTCTACAAAACGAAATTATTGTAAATTTGTACAACATTTTTAAGAAATCGAACGTGAAATGACAGAGCTGTTAACGTACAAAACTTAAACATATTTTGTGACGCTCCAACTATTTGCACTCGCGAAGTGTACCCTAGTATTCGAAAAAAAAGAGACGTAGTCCTACGTTAAAAGAGCGAAGACGCTGCTGAAGTGGGCCGCGGAAGGAAGGTTGGAGATTATCGTTTTTACCGACGAGAAACTCTTCACCGTACAGCAGTTCGTGAAGAAGCAGAAAGACAGAGTTTGCTTGCCAGAAATATAACGAACCCATGGAGACGCGCTGACGGCCAGCCAGGTGACAGAAATTAGGATCGGTAATGGTTTGGCAAGAATCACCCGTGCTTCAGGACTTCGTTGGTTGTTGTCCCTGAAGGAGTGAAGATCAACAAAAATATAAATCAGCAACTAGTTCAACAGAACGTCGTTAAACCGTGGGCACGTCGTCTTTTTAGTTCCAGGGATTGGGTTTTTCAACAGGACTCGGCGCCGGTACACAAAACGAAGAAAAGCCAACTCTAGATTGCGGATTTTCCAGGGTTCATTTTGAGCACAGAGTGACCAGCGAGTTCGCCGGACCTAAACTCTATGGACTAGGCTGTCTGGAGTATGCTGGAGGCCGAAGTTTGCTCTAGAAAACATGAAGGTTCGCAGACGAAAGACGAAGCTCCGAAGCGACATCTGGCGGCAGGCTGGAATTAAATACCACACAAGCTCCTGAGTCTGCGGCTAGCAGTAAAACTCAAGGGCGAACGAGTTGAACTTGACCAGTGCATTTTTAAAAAGTAATTTAGTTAAATGAATTTGAACTCAAATATTCTTGTTTTGATCAATTTATCTGTTTCAATGTAGCACTTCAATTGCCGGACCCTGTACTTAAGCCCCAAAGGCTAAAAGAGAATGGAACATCACTTAACTTTCAAAGACAAGATCCCTCCAATGGTCAAGCATTGATTTTGAATTTAAACTGGTTTCTGTGCACCAAACAGGACATTCTGTTCAACTATTTCCTTCGACTATTGAATTTGGTTGATTCTTCGGTATCTACTGAATGCTGTGTGGATTAATACGTCTTCTTAAGGTAGCTACCAAATCCATTCAATTTTCCACAGTTGCGCATATACTGCCTAGGTGAACAACTCAGTGGTGTCTTCACGGAGATTGTTGCCTGGAAAAATATACCAGTATCACGTTCCGTTTAATGATGACACGAGGTGTGCAAAGATCATTTTTTGAAAAAGAATGATACAAACATTAAAAAACATGGTCTGGTTTCGTAAAATGGAGCTGCTGTCCTTAGCCCTAACGCCCAAATTAACTACATTTTAACAAAAATGCTCTCTACCGAACAACTCTAACCACCGTAACAATCTGAATAATATTAATGGTCAATCAATGTAACAGAAGCACCCTCGTTTAAATCGAAATATAAAAATGCGAAAATTCAACTCACATCCCTAAATTGAGTTTTCATTTATCCTCGCTGTTTTAAACACGTAGCGTTCAAATTCGCGAATCTGCTTACTATGCTTACACTCCACCGCTGAAAAATGTGTCCCAAATCATCCCTCGTATTCTGACAAAACGTTTCTCCTCACTCCTGGCCGAAAACCGCCCGAACCAACGACTGTCAAGATAGCCTAAAATGCAAACATAAAAAACTCATTTATCCCCGTAGCTTACGTTTAACTGAACTCTCGCCAAACAACAACCTGGCAGCCGATGATGAGATGGGAAGCTGATTCCCTGATGTCCTGTTTATCTGCGAATTTGCCCATGTCCACGACCAGCGTTCATTTGATTTAAAACACACTTTCGCTCCTTTTTGCTCTTCATTTAATACGCATACACACATAAACACGGCCGGAAAAATGCCCGCCGGAATATGAAAAACAAACCACTCTACTGTGTCCTAGTATAAGCTTCGTGCAAAAAAAGGGCTGCTGCTTTTGCGAAAAATCGATTTTTGCACTTGAAATCTCGCTTCCGGCTGGCGCGCGGGCTGCCACACCTTCCACATTTTTCCGCCCATTAGGAAAGGAATCATAGGGCAAGCGTATGTGTGTTGGCGCCAGGGGACGAATTATATAACACGTACTTACACAGAACGTCGTTGGTCACACATACAACTAACGCAGACATGCATAAACAGTAGAGCTATTGATGATGTTAAGGGGGATGATCTTGGTGTTTTTTCCTAACATTTGATGGAATGCTCTTGAGGCTGAAAAACACTGAAAGGCCACTAAAAGAACGATTAAAACATGACAAAGGAAATTTCGGCAAGTACCTCCACAGGAAGAGTTACTTTTCAATTATTATCGAACATAAGCTGAAACTTCGGAGAAGCAATTCTCAAATCTACCATGACAGAGAAAAATTTTAAAACATCAAGGAAGGAAATACCCACTCAAAAATCTCTCGTACCCCACATTGACTTCCCCATCCGAGAAGATTTCTCCCACCAGAAAAGAGTGCACCATTCATCGAGAAAACGACAAACCACATTCAAGTGCCATTCAATGTTATCCGAAATTAAAATCAACCACTCGAAATTCTCGAATTGCATTCACACAATTTTGCAAACAGACGCACCGAAAACAGAAAAGCAAACGCAAAGGTACCAGCAGAACCAAAAATGCACTCATGCAAATCGCGGTTTTGGCGATGCACACAATCTCCTGGGAGCCAAAAGTACACCGAAATCGTGAAAGCGTAACGAAACGGCATGCATACACGGAATGCAAACCGGGCACGAAAAAAGAATCGCAAATTTAAGGACCCTCCCGTCCATTCCCTTCCCCACCACAGTCACCAACATAATCGAACCTGGAGCCATCCCACCCACGCACATTCGGTCCGCTTTCCAACGCCCATAATTAACTGCGTAGAAGCAACAAACCGGGCTCTGGATGCTGGGCACGAATCACCAATTATGTAACCACCTCAGAACATGCTCGATCGCTACCTAATGATATAATAACCGAATTATTGGTTCTG
This sequence comes from Aedes koreicus, assembly GCA_024533555.2. Taxonomy (NCBI): domain Eukaryota; kingdom Metazoa; phylum Arthropoda; class Insecta; order Diptera; family Culicidae; genus Aedes; species Aedes koreicus. The sequence goes on from JAHHFK020003649.1 coordinate 449,149, forward strand.
TGAAATCAGGCCATGATGATGGTTCTAAACTGTGGCCATGTTTAACCAGGGGAGATTTTTGCGAAAAAATCATCCATGCATTAATCCCCCACAGTTGCAGAGGAAAGACCAACACCAGCACAGGCATAATTTACGTATTGGAAAAGTACACTTCCGAAACAGAATGAGGCCGTGGGATGCATTCTTCTGTGTTTCTCGGATGCGTTTCATTTTTTTGTGGCTTGCGTGGCGATGATGATGATGACGATAATGATGATGATGATAATGATGATGATGATTACATAAGCACATTCAATTTTCTTTCTTTAAGCGCTGGAAATGCGTTTCTGCATGGTCTTGCATCGGTGTGGACTGGTTTCGGGAACCGTCAGTAGGTGGTACTTTGTTTTATAGGGTTTATTGTTCAGTGCACGTACTAATAAAAAAAAATCCTTCAACTGATCATTAAATTTGTTTACCATTGTATGGAAATATTTCGTGACCCAGTGCGACTATACTTATTTATCAAGCTAAGACCGACCTGGCTTCTGCTGTTAACAGAAGTTAACAGACGACCAGAAGTCGTATAAGATTTCTCAGATAATATCGTATAAAATGTTAGTTGAAATCACTATCATATGTAACTATAAGCTATGCATGGTCGATGTGCACAATTTATCGCATAGAATACATTTTTTTAGTACTTATTACGATATTTCATTTCAACTCGCATAATTATGTGATAACCACTGGATAATTAATATGAAAAGTCCTATATATTCCATGCATCTATGAATATACGTACATTAACCAATTATTTTTAAATATATGTACTATATATTTAAACACCCTGGTGTTCGGTCCCTTATTTTATACTTTTGTGTCCTACTCCCTTTTTTTTGTGTTTTTTTTAGAATAGTTTTTGTGTATGAAAATTATATTTTTGGTGTGAGTTCATAATATGGAAGGAGTGTGTGACTTCCGGTCCTCATAGGTTCCAATCTCACGCCTTTGTGAGTTGTGCGATCCCAGAAGATTGCCAGCTGAAACGTGAAGACGCTGTTTGGCGTGGCATGGCCAAGGTTGCCAATTTGACTGTATTGAGGTGAGAGGACTGAGGATCGTTTTCCTCTTAATCATATCGTATATTTTTCATTCTCGTTTAATTGATGGTTTCAGCACGCTTTGGAATCATCTTTACATTCCAAAACCATTTAGTTTGAGAACAAATGGATCAATTAAAGGCTTCATTTGTTTTTGAGCGTTTCTGAATTTCAACTGCTATTTTCATAAAGGACTGGCATGTGGCGGTTAGCAGTAGAAGACTATATTTAAATAAATTTGGTTATTGGTGTTGTGATTGGATAAGCCATTTGTTTCCGAAATTGTCAAAACGGGCTCTTCGATAACTTATACTGCTATCCTTGGAATGTAACAGGAGGAGTATACGGAAGGCTTTTTAAGGGATGTCTTTTGGAGTAGTTTGTTATTTTTCAGAAGAAGAAAATATCAATGCATCTTTTGATTGAGGTTTTATCTGTGATAGTTATTATATAATGATCTACTCTGTTTTTCAGCTTTTCCAGGACATTCGGTATATAAAGCATACCTTTTTCAGTCACAGACTAGTGTATGTCAAATGGTTTTTGAACACACATGATCTTTATTTAAAAAAAATGGATGTTATTTATTATTTCATTATATTATTTTCATCATATCATTGTGTATTATTTGAAATCATATTAAATTTTCAGGATGTAAAACTTCCACTGTTATAAACATGTTAATATATTTGCGTTTTAAATATCTAAATATTATATTTATTCATTGATATACAGTCATACCTCGATATAACGTAACCTCGATATAATGTAACTTCGATATAACGTAACTCGATATAACGTAACTTTTACCTCGATATAACGTAACTTTTTTTTGCCCTTATTTTTGGCAGATTAAGTTATTAACGTGATTTATCTATCTATCTATGTATATAAAAATGGATTTCTGTCTGTCTGTCTGTCCGTCTGTCTGTCTGAACCTCATAGGCGCGAAAACTACTGAAACGATCAGCGTGAAAATTTGTATACAGGAGTTTTTTGGGGCCGGGACCCTTATAGACTCGGAAAGTTCTGAACCGACCAACGTGAACATTTGTATGAAGGGGTTTTTGGGGCTGGGGAAGGTTCTAATGATTGTTTAAGACCCCTACTCCTCTCAGGAAGGGGGCTCTCATACAAATGAGACACAAATTTCTTCATAACTCGAGAACTAATCAAGCAAATCGAATCAAATTTGGCATGTGGGGGGTTTTGAAGGCAAGAATGTTTCTATGGTGGCTAAAGTCTCCTCCCCTTTCTGAAGAGGCCCTTTCATACAAATGAAACTCAAATTTCTGCATAACTCGAGAACTAATCAAGCAAATGGAACCAAATTTGGCATGTGGGGGGTTTTGAAGGCAATGATTGTATGGTGGTTTGAAAAACCTCCTCCCTCTGGAAGGGAGGGCTCCCATACAAATGAAACACAAATTTCTAACAAAAATGAGAACTATCCAGGTTACTTAAACACAAAACTTTTATTTCTCGGGTAAGAAGCATGTTTAGATAGAATTTTGAACCCTTGCTTATTCAAGAAAAAAAAACTCATTTCGAAAAAAAAACCCTAAGTTAAATTTTCTTTCATTTAGTTGCAAGCGTAGCATCGCACGCACTGGGTTCAGCTAGTCTATACATATAAAAATATGTTTTTGTCTGTCTGTCAGTCTGTCTGGCCCTTATAGACTCGGAAACTACTGAACCAATAGGCGTGAAAATTTGTATACAGGAGTTTTTGGGGCCGGGGAAGGTTCTTATGATAGTTCAAAGACCCCTCTCTCCTCTGGAAGGGGGGGCTCTTATGCAAATGAAACACAAATTTCTCACAAATTCACACGATTGCACTAATACCATCATACTGACTCGACTCTGGATCCGTTTTCGTTCGGTAATTGCGAGTCAGAGTCAGACTTTACCCAGGTTTCAAACCGAAAACGACATAAAAGATTGCTGCAACCCAGATAGGCTTCAACTGAACAACTGTCATTTGCTCAGTTGTCAGATTTTGGCTTCTTTTTTTTTAATTTTAATGTATTGTTTTTCTTTTCACCTGGTTCAGCGTTTGACGAAACCGCACCAATGACATTTAACGAAATGGGCGCAGAAGCCGAATTTTGTCGCTCGCTGAATTCCAGGTTCTCGATCTGAACGAAGTGAACCGCTAGCTATTTTGACATCTCAAGTCCATCGGTTGTAACATCTGAAGTGCAATTGAAGGACGATTTTATTAGGACGGCAAGTACGATTGAAGTAGGAAAAGGGACTTGGCTACTTCAATCGTACTTCAATTGTACTAGGCTCCGCTATCTGGAAAGGTTTGGTGAAAATTTGCTTGCGATGTTGCGTGCAATGCTTCACCATGATTTGTATGTGCCGTCAAACATTGTTTTTGTGTATGTAGTTGGAAGCTAGCTGTTATAACTTCTTTATTATTGCACAACTCATTTTTTTTTTTTTTTTTTAATTATTTATTGTAGTGGCTTTCAGCCTCCTGGGCTGGTTCGCCACTTTGCACAACTAATAATTCAAGAAGGTGCATCAAATTCAATTGACTAAGTTTTTTTGAAAAATGGATCGTGTGTCGCGTAAACAAGACAAAAAACATAGCCGTGTTAGATTACTGCTAGCGGATAAAATGAAAATTATTCAAAATCTAGAAAATGGTGTTTCGATGTGTGAAATAATGAAGAAGTACAAAGTTCGGTCTGCATCTACCATCTATGCCATGAAATATGCAAAGGCCAACATTCTCTAAGAAATTGGCCAACAAGGAGGAATGTGTAAGAAACTAAAATGATATTCCGTGAAAACAATTTAAATGTTTTGTTTTTAATTTATAGTAAAACGAAAGCGTTTCAAGAATCATCGATACCCACAAGTTGACGAAGCTTTTTTTTCAAAACGACGGCGCCGATAAGCCAAGAAATGCTACAACCTCAAGCAAAAAAATCTTCTACCAGATGGTTGAAACAGGGAAGTTCGGAAGCCGCGGTTATGTGGCAAAAATCACAATACGCAACGGCATTTGCGTACTCAAAATCAGTGGCGAAAAATTGTCCAGCAATATTTCTGTTGTCGAACAACACAATAAGCCTTTGCTGCAAAGATTTGGGAGGAAGATTTGTCTCCTTGTCAGAACTTCAATGCTGACGAAAGTGGGCTCTTTTTCAAGAGATTCCCGACATGAACATATGTTGAGAGAGACGCCAAATCAACAAAGATCGGATCACGTTCATGCCTTGCAGCAACATGGATGGGTCGCTCAAATTACCGTTAATGTTGATTGAAAAGTCTCACAGACCTCGAGCACTCAAAAATCTTAAGGAGTTGCCTGTATACTACAGGGCATCCAAGAGCGCTTGGATGATGGAAAATGAGCTCTTTAATGAGGGGTTTTTTTGGGAATCCGTCCTGAAAGTGACCGCCTTCCTCAAGTCAAAAGGACTTCCCCTAAGTGCCGCCCTTGTGTTGGACAATTACACAGCTCATTATAATGCACATGAACTAAAAATTGCCGATGAATCAATTATTACCATCTTTCTTCCTGCAAACACTACCGCCGTTCCTCAACCGATGGATCAGAATATCATTCAGATGACTAAGATTTCAGGAATCTGATGATGCAGGAAATTCTAATTCGTGGACGAGAGTTTGACGAGTGCGTGAAGAAGATCAACATAAAGGACGTCATCTTTTGGGTAGCTCACGCGTGGGAGGTAGTTCCGGCTGACTCGATTCGCAAATCTTGGAACATGCTTTACTAAAGAGGATGAGGTTGATGTACCGCTGTCCATCGTAAGAGACACCCTGAGAAGCATTGGTGAGAAGATAGCACAGAACGAAGAAATCGACGAGGAGGATGCCGGATTCAAACAGCTGGACGATGATAAGATCATCGCAAGTGTTCTTCACAAAGATGCCGACGAAGACATTCCTATGCCGGTGACGACACAATGCAGTCAAAGTCAATGCAGGAATGTGAATTTGAGTTCTACTTTTATGTATACAGAATGGTAATATCAGGAGATTAGTCACTCTGCCACGTTGTGTTTGTGTGTCGAAAAGTGTTTATGTGTTTTAACACATCTACCATAACCACAATCGAAAATTTATCCATACTGGCAACCATGGACCATTTTGACTTTTAATCCACGAACATTCAAACATCATCTGAATTACATGAGTGCAAGCGAGAGGGAAACAAAACAGTGCAAAAACAAACAATCGATTCGTGTAAGTGGTGTCAGAAATAAATTTATCTTTCATGTGGTGAGGAGTGTGTTTGAAGTGTGTCGGATTGTGTTTTTGTTAACACATGATGGCCGAGTGGCAAACCCCCTAGGTAGTATGGAATAGTCTGAAATTAAATTTTGGTTCATTTTTATACATACATCATTAAAAGAATACTGCTAAAAGTAATGTTCTAAGATAAAAAGAACATATAAGAAAAAAAGAAAAAAATTAAAAAAACGGACGAATCAATATTGAAAAATTACAAAAAAAAAATGGAAAACCATAGGTAATAAGGACTGGAACACCCTACTGGATGAATAACATTGATTCAACGTTAATGCATTTATAGAAAAAAAAAGATAACAAAAAAAATGTGGAAATTTTTTTGCTTCGATATAACGTAACTTCGATATAACGTAACGAAAATATAAATTGAGTTACGTTATATCGAGGTATGACTGTATATATATATATATATTATATATATATATATATATATATATATATATATATATATATATATATATATATATATATATATATATATATATATATATATATATATATATATATATATATATATATATATATATATATATATATATATATATATATATATATATATATATATATATATATATATATATATATATATATATATATATATATATATATATATATATATATATATATATATATATATATATATATTTATATTTATATTTATTTTTTTTTTTTTTTTTTTTTTTATTTTTATTTTTTTTTTTAATTTTTTTTATTATTTTTTTTTTTTTTTTTTTTTTTTTTTTTTTTTTTTTTTTTTTCTTTTTTTTTTTTTTTTTTTTTTTTTTTTTTTATTGTTTTGAATGTTTTGTTTTTTGATTATTTGTGGTCATCATTTAAATCTATGAGATCCACTACGAATTAGTAAAATGGTGTAAGAAATCGGAACAGCACATCGACATTTTAGATAATTTATTCTGTATGTATAATTTCAGGTCATCCATGAAGTTTTCAAGTTTTGTTAAATAACTTTCAACTTTTTTCTCGTAGCTTTGATAAATTGTATAAACTTTTAGGTTCATAATAAATACGCAAATCCTTCTACTTTTGCAGAAGGACAACAAAACGCAGACATGTGTAATTATTATTATCATTCACGTTATTATGTTACGTTACGAAGGGATATTCCTTTACTTTATTTTATATCCTATTCTATATGACATTGCATATTTACTTACATTTTAATTATAATCATTACCCCATTTTCATTACTCGGATTTTCATTCTTTATTTAAATATGATTTTATTATTCTTACCTCGGAGCGTATAGTAAGGTATGTCCACGCTTCCTTCCTCCCCTGTAGATTCACAAATTGCGTTGTGGTTCAAATCTATTCTTTTGAATCCAACTCATTATACAGAATCATCTTTTGCGGTAAATGCAACGCAGTAGGCCTGGCCGCTTTGACGCTTGTATCATTTATTTGATGTGCTGCAAGCATCAATATTGACAAAAAAAAAATTGGCCGTCATCTAACCCAATTATTTCCAGGATGCTTTCTCGTACTGGCTGCGTTTGTATTAGATTAGATTAGATTAGATTATACAGGGTGTTCGGTTCCTAAGTGGACATATTTTCAGGGGCGATAGGAGATCATATTTGATTAAAAAAAAATGTTCTACGCATATGATCATATCTCAAAGTTTGCGGAGCTATTTAACTTTAAATTGGCTGAACTCAACTCAAAAGATGTATTGTACAGCCAGATTTTTTTTATCAATTATTCGAAAGCTTAGAAAGTTTCCTACATAACATTTAAGGTTTTAATAATAATCATTTAGTGTCCTTTTAGGTGTAAAAGTGTTTAAAACTTCTTCAGGTGTCGGGGTCAATATGATCCGAAATGGATTTTAAAAATGCTATAGCTTTCTAAAATGAGCATCTTGACGTTTGAATTTTCTTGACTTTTCCTAAACCATAGGAGATTACGTTTCTACAGGAGAAGAATACACAATGTTACGGAGTCGAGTCCATTGTCATCGCACCTGTTCTTCTCATTCATCGGGGGTTATTCTGATAATGATTGCTTAGCAACCGCGTAAAGTTAGAGGTCATAAGCGAGTTTATTATTCTTATCGATTCTGTATCCTGCAACCAAGTGCAAATATCTAGAACTAGATTTTAGAGAAAAATACCACAACCGTGCCAAAGTGAATTTTGATTCGGTGTGCAGGCCTAGTTTGTAAATTAATCGGTGCAAGAAGAGTGTATTAGCCACAGATATCATGTTATTACCGGAAGGTTTCCGACACGTCGGCGACGGCCGGGTTGATGTGGACGAGTGCCGACGGCAGCAGCTGCGGGTCCAGCAGGACTTGGCCATCTAGGACATCGAGGAGAGCTGGTTTGCAAAGCAACAAATAATTTATTTCTACCATATTTTGAAGACAATATCTAATATCCTGTTTTATTTTATTTTGTCCATTTTGTTTTGTTTTGTTTTTCGTTATGCTTGTCTATTTTCAGTCACATTTGAGCGGTCTATTGCTTTTATCGGATGGTGTAGGTATGTACTTTCAGCGTATCGTTGACCAAAACGAACCCTGCTGCTAACCTTTCCCCAACTATCCAACATCCCAGTGATTTCTCGTGGAAGTGCAGAGGATTTCTCGGCTTCCTCCAAAGCGAGTATCATGTCAACACGTTCCTTCCCATTCCCTACTTGACCAGCATTCGGGCACGGCCGGCGCCGGTATTGCTTTATGATGGGTCACCAGTTTTTACACATTGAAGATGTATGTTAGTCCCAAACATCATCTGTTGGTTCTTTGTGCAAATACAGCTGATCTGGCAATAACGGAATTGCATCCGTGGGCGGTCAATCATGCTCATGCTCATGCTCATAGGAGATTACGTTTCTAATGATTCAAATTTTTTTGGAAAAAAAAAAGGGTGTGAAGGTGGTTTTTTTGGGGGGGTTTCGGAGGATGCATCGGGGAAACCGTTTAAGAAGGGATTTTCACCGAAACATGCCTTTCGACGGCTCAAACTTTTCGGCTCATGACTTTTCATCTAACCTTTACATAGAGCGAGTAATGGCGCTATAACCATAAGCCATAGGGAGCTAGGACTATAGTTAATGCTAAAGTCCCAACCGTTTAAAGAGAAATGGAGCATCACTTAACTTTCTTAGACTAGATGCTCCCAACGACCTTTTTTGAATAAATTTTTGTTCTGAACACCAAACAGGGCATTCTGTTCAACTATTCCCTCCGACCAGTAGCGCAACCAGGGGGGGTTGGTGGTTAGAAACCCCCACAGAGCCAGAAAAAAATGAAGGCTAACTATGCTACTATTTCCAAAAAAAAAAATTAAAATCTTATAAGCAAAACTTGCAACACTGCTAAATATAAATGGGTAAGCTCTCTCTTACTCTTTTCCCGTTCTCTTTAAAAAAAAATTCGATTCATATTCACACACAGACAGGACAAACCTTATTTCTACAGCAACACAACCAAGCATTATTTCATACAGTCCGTTTTGAGCGGTTCTTCGTTCACCATTCATTGCTCCACAAAACTACATATATTATTAGCATTCATAACGTCCAAACGTGATGCAGGTATGCTGTGGAGAAACAAAAATGAACTGAAGAGCGAAGAGAGTAGTGAAACTCTCGCAGTGAGCGGCTAGTAAAAATATTAATTCCAGAGACGTTTGTTTTTTTTTTTGTGTTAGTTGATCTCTCAATGAACTACCGACGGTTTTTGTATGAGTGAGGCTTTTTATCGATGCTGTCCTTCATTCAGTTTTGGCATGTTGCACAATTGTCAAGTTACTTGGTGCCGATCAAGTTGACACTGTGATTTACGGGTGGTTTTTCAGTTTTTCTAAAGAATGTGCACACCAAAAAGTAGTCGTCGGAAATGCCCTAATGCAGTCTTCTCCGTGTACGCTTTGCTAATCCGATCACTACTACATGAATATTAATGTATGTGTGCTATGATGAAGACGTCGTTTGGCTACAGTAACCTTTATTCAGTAAAATGGCGTCGAATCAAGAACGCGTGCGCGAAGCAATTTTGCACAAAAGAGTGGAAAATCCAGATATGTCGCACGGCGATATTGCCAAGTCATTAAAAATCGCAAAATCGACGGTTACTAAAGTGCTAAAAAACTTTCAGCAGCGCTTAACTTTAAAGAGAAAGGTCGGTTCCGGAGGTAACCATGATTCTCGTTTCGTCGCGGAGAGGAAGAAAGTGATTAAAGAATTTAAGAAGAAACCGAATATCTCCGTTCGTGATGTGGCGAAAAAAGTGAAAATGTCTCCATCGTTCGTCCAGAAAGTGAAGAAAAGTGCAGGCTTGAAATCATTCAAAGTAGGTGTTGCTCCAAATCGTAACGACAGCCAGAACAAGAGCGCAAAATCTCGATCGAGAAAATTATATGACACTATGCTGAAGGAATACGACTGCATAATATTGGACGACGAAACATATTGCAAAGCTGACTTTAAGCAGATACCGGGACTACAGTTTTATACCTCGTTGCAAAGAGGAAATGTTGCTGATCGTTTTAAGCAAAAAAAAATTGTCGAAGTTCCCAAAAAAATACCTCGTATGGCAGGCAATATGTGGATGCGGTCTCAGAAGCGACATCTTCATCACGACTGGCACTCTAAATGGACAAATTTACGTAAAAGAGTGTCTGAATAAACGACTGTTGCCGTTCATTCGGGAACACAACGGTTCGGTGCTGTTCTGGCCTGACCTGGCATCTTGCCACTATGGAAAACTGGCTAAGGATTGGTACATTGCTAATGGTGTAAATATTGTCCCAAATTATTGCAATCCGCCAAATTCGCCAGAACTCCGTCCGATCGAAAAGTATTGGGCTCTGGTCAAGAGGAATCTTCGAAAAACGAATAGCGTAGCAATTGATGAGAAAAGCTTCAGGCGTAACTGGCAGAAAGCTGCAAAATTGGTGACGGATGACACTGTGCAAAAATTGATGGAAGGTGTCAAACGAATGGTGCGGGCATTTGGATATAACAGGTCAAATTGACTTAACTGTATATGTTTTATATTTGTATTTTTATGAAGTCTTAAATAAATTATTTACTTTTGATTTTCTCATATTTTCCATTTAATACCACTAATTTCCCGTTGACTACTTTTTGGTGTGCACATTCTTTACGCACGGCTTTGTTCCTGGCACGGCGTGGACTAGCTTTCAGGGGTCATCGGGATACTGGCACGTTTCAGTTAAATGAAGGTTTGACAAAGGAAGAGGGTAACTTTAGGTCTCTTCTGAAGTTTCGAGTTGAGTCTGGAGATAACGTTTTGCGAAGTCATTTGGAGAATTCTGCCAAAAATGCGAAGTTTATCAGCTGGAAATCGCAGAATGATATAATCCAGGCGTTCAATAGCATCATTTTGCGAAAACTTGTTGATCGTGTCAACAGGTCTAAATATTTTACCGTTTTGTGCGATGAAACCACTGACATATCGAATGTGTGTCAACTTTCATTGTGTGTAAGGTTTGTCGAGAATAATAATGTTTGTGAAGAGTTTCTGCAGTTTATTCCAGTCACGGATACTACAGGGAAAGGTTTAGCCGATGTAATTTGTCAAGCATTGTTTGATTTTGGACTTAACACGAAGTACCTCGTTGGTCAGGGATACGACGGTGCACGAGCTATGAGTGGGCAAGTAAAAGGCGTCCAAGCTTTTATGCGAGAGCTTTACCCGAAGGCGCTGTATGTCCATTGTTGCCCTCACGTTTTAAATCTTTCAATCTCCGAGGGTTGTTCAGTTCCTGCAATCCGAAACTGCATGGGAGTGATCGAGAGCGTTTACAATTTTTTTAATTCACCAAAAAGAGCAAACGTTTTAAAAAAAGAAACTGACAAGATTGAGAAAAGTGATCCGATGGCAGAGAAGTTGAAAAGAATGTGTCCTACGCGCTGGGTTCAACGTCATGACTCAGTAAAAACGTTCAAAGACCTTTTGCATCCTATTTTTGCTGCTCCATTGAAAAACCTGAATTTTTGGTCAGCCTTTGTGTAACACACCATATTTTTTTCGATAACTCGTCTGCTGAGTGTTTATTTGCAAAAAGAAAACCTTGATTTGGCAGAAGCAATGAACGGAGCAAGGCTAACCAAAAAGGCTCTGGGTGAAATGCAAGAAGATGCAGAAAATGCTTTCCGTAACATCTTTTCTGAAGCGAGTGCACTCTGTGAATCTCTTGATGTGTCCCTTACAAAACCCAGAAGAGCTGGACGTCAGAAAGAGAACAAAAAATTGGAGACTCCGGAAGAGTTCTATAAAAACGAAATCTTCTTACCTCTCCTGGAAAATACCTTGCAAGCTTTGGAGGAGAAGTTTGTCAAACATGCTGACATGTTGACACCTTTTCAGCAGCTACTGGATGCAGTATCTGATCCATCGAAAATCTCCGGATCTGCTCAGCATTTAGCCGAATTTTACGACCTTCAGAGCACAGGAATTCTTGGAGAAGCAATTCTTTGGTTTTCGGTACTCACGGAGAAAAAACCACGGAATGCTGCTGAAGCCCTAAATGTATGCAACGTTGATTTGCTTCCAACCATACATACACTGTTAACAATAATGCGACACTCCCTGTTACGACTTGCTGTGGTGAAAGATCATTTTCGTCTTTGAAGAATTTGAAGACATATTTGAGAAATAGTACAGGAGAAGAACGGTTGAACGGTATCGCGCTTATGTATGTCCACGAAAATGTTGCTGTCACCGAAGAGGAAGTTTTGGAAGAACTGTCGAACAAACCAAGAAGGTTGAAAATTTGAATCGTTGTCTTAAGCTTAAAAAATATATCGTTGTATGTTTGAAATATTAAATAAACTTGAATTATAAAACTCAAATTTTGATGCCACTATTTTTCCAAAACATGTTACCTTCAAGCTCACAAAAATTTTACGTATTTTTGTTTTCTTCACTTTTTAAACATCATGATTTCACTGGTTAAGCGGAGTAGGCTATCTTTTGAGCGAAGAAGACGCTTTTTTTCCCGTCATAGTTAAAATTTTGGGAAAATTGAAAAATAATAGAAGTGAAGTTGAAGTTGTGTGTTATGAACATAAGATGTTATGTCTTTGAATTAATTCTGCCAACTGTGTACATGGAAACAAAATCAATGATTTCACAAGAAACGCGTAGACCCAATTATAAGGACATACATTTTTCTATGTTCCCAACTATGATCTAATGTATTCATCACATGATAACATTTTGGTATTGGTAGAACTTTTAATGCATCAGTACATGATTGTATATTTTTCAACTGGCTTATTTGAATCAAAACCCAAGCAACAATATGTGAATTCTAATGTTTAGGATATGGAATAATCGATTGATCAGTGGTGGCGATGTACATGGATTCCCAGGCATTCAGGTGGGAAACCTTTCTCACGCACTTTTTGAGTCTCGCATGATCCCAATCTATTGTATGATCTGATCCGGTAGAGTGTGCCGTTACGCTTGACTCATTGGGCCTTTCGTTATCAACGGCGTTTCTATGTTCCCTCAAGCGGACTTAAAGTTTTCGAAGGGTTTGACCAATTTTCACCGCCAAGCAATTTTTACACGGGATTTCATAAATACCCGACATTTCGTCCTTCGGAACCTTATCTTTGAGGGCACATAGAATGTCTTTCAGCGTGTTGTTGCTTTTGTAGGGTAGAACGGTAAACTAATCCTTTGGTTCTCTGATTTTTCTGGCTGAAGTGTAGTCGCGTCTTGTCGATGTTTTTTGCGTTCGTGTTTTCGGATGATTTGGATGAATCCATGTACATCGCCACCGCTGAGCAGCCGCTGATGAACGAGGACGAAGCTCCTATAGCTTCGTCTCTTTTCCACTTGACAAAACGGCAAATCAAATAGTCCCAACCGCCCCCCCCCCCTTCCTACCTCTTCGACGTGTACTGTGCCAAGTACGAAGCAATTTTACTTTTGTGTCATCAGTTGGACATCTCCCCGTCGATGAGCTGCATCATGCTCGAAACCGGTCGGATAAAAAGGTAAATTTTGAAGTCCTTTTTCGTTTGTAAGAACTATAAGTAAACTCAATCAAGATTGGTTTCAACGACCAACTTAAATGATGAGATGAAGTTCTCGTCTCTTAAAAGTAAGTAATTTAACTTCTCAGAGTTCAGAACAGGAAACGACTTATTAAGCTCCTTAAAGTCATTATACGATTCATGTTTTTTGGCTAGTTGCTTTTCGACATAAATAATGCAATTAAATAATTGCAGTTGCAGGCTTGATATTTTCCACCTACATGCCAAGATAACTTTCCTTGGAATTTGTGTCTAAAAGTATTGAAATAACACGTTTGAAAATAGTAGATTTTTTGTGTGATATAGACTAAAATTACGGATAATCAAATTTAAAGGAATCCAGACTTCGAATACATGGAAGCCCAAGTAGCAATTCAAATGCAAATTGTTTTTATTCATGTTTTATGGTAGTTTTATCAAAGGAATATGGAGTTCATCCGGTTTTATCAGGGCATATTACAAGTTAAGGTGGTTTTAATTCATTAACAGTTCTTAAGAGTGATTAAAGAACACTTGAAGAAACCTCCATAAAACTACATCATTTATAAGTGTAATTCACCTTATCAGTAGTTTTATAAGATACTTGATCCCCCTCTCAAGACATCGTTTCGCAACTTGCATAAAACCTGATAAAAGTTCTGTAAAAGTTTTATCACATTCTTCTTTAAGATGAATGTATCTTGGAAATGCTGCCATAAAACTCTCTTAGAACCATTTGATTTTAAATAAGAGCACATATTCTTGAGAAAGAACATTATGTGAAAAATAAACAAACTGTCACAATGGACGCCCACAGGTGGAAGAAATTAAAAACTAGCGGATCGTTCAAGCGGAAATTCAATAAAAACCTATCCAGTATATTGACCACTCCTTCATCTCAGCCACCAACAACAATTTTTTTTTACCATTCCATTGGATTCGCAGCCTACTGAGACTAACTTATCAAAAGGGTCTATGCGTTATGCGTAAAACGAATAAATTAAAATGGTGCAATGTGTCGCCAGTTGAAAACCGAAATGCATAACTCATGATATTTGATTTTATGCCAATTGTGCAAGTTAAACCTAACGTCTCAAGTAGTGCGTTATATGGCGCAGCACCGTGGAAATGCAGCGCAGTACTTTTGACGTAAGGTTTAATGTGCACTACGATTGTTAAATGTTATGTTAATTTTGAATTCTCCCGAGTCGTGCATTTCAGTTCCCAATAGGCTACACAATATTTATACTCGTTGTAAGTAAAAATTAGTATATCATCTGAGCGAAAATCGAAAGTCGGAAGTAGTGCGCTGGAATCGCTCAGTGATCCACTACACAGTGCACTTCTTCCATCGGTAGGTTCAGGGGAACAATTAAAAAAAAAAATCTTTTTCGGCTCATGTGTTGTTTCTGCATTCGACACTATTTTTTTTTCTGTTTTTCTCCTCTAATATTTTGTTATTATATTTTTTTTTTTTTTTTTTTTTTTGTTTCTTTTTCGTTTGGTAGTTATAAAAAATAATTTATAATAATTAGTATTAATAAAGAATATTTATATGTGATTTTTTTTTTTTTGTTTTTTTTTTTTTTGTTTTTTTTTGTGGTTTCTTCTCCTCACTGTTTTTTTTGTATGTGTTATTAGCTTGAGCAATTCAAACAAGTTTTATGCAAGCGTTACTCCTCTTTTTCAAGAATAGAACAAGTAAAGATGAACTTATCGTGCTCCTAAAAAAATCTTGTTAGTCTTGTGCAAGAAATATTAGTTTTATATGCGTTTTATGGTAGTTTTAGATAAAACCATTGAAAAAATGGCGAGCGTGGCTATTCTGGATTCCCTCGGAATGGTAGCCATTTACATATGTATGCAAAAAAAACTCTCGTTTTTCTAATGCTACGAACAAACAATGCTGTTTAAAATACATTTTGAAACTTAAAATGGATTGTAGACACAATTTATTCAAGATCTAACAATTTATCAGCCTTGTCACCTAATTGTTGAATTTTCAAGTATTTTTTATTTTTCAAATAAATCAATGGTCTAGCAATGATTCCGTGGCGCATTAAAATTTTCGAACTTTTATGTTATAAAACACCAATAAACTGAACGTCGCATGAAAAATTTATCAATTGCAGGCAAAAAAACTCATGCATTTATGGTCAATTTTACAATTAATTTACATAGGTATCCATGGAAAAGAAACATCATATGTATATCGATGTTTTTTTTTTCTCTTAAAAAAGTCCCCATTTAGCAGAACGAATCCAAAAATGGAATCTTCGAAACATATTTGTGACGGACTGGAAGTGTTCTTAGAGAGGAAAATCATAAAACTACCAAAACTTGTGGTAGTTTTATCATAGTTTTAAGCATGTCCTGCATGTCATTACAAGTATGTACCGATAAAACTATCAAGTTTTAAACGAATCTTGGGAAATAGTCTTGAGAACCTCCTGTAGTATGGGCCTTTTTGAACTTATGAGGGTTTTATGGCTGTTTTATCGATGTTATGTAGAATATCTAGTTTTATGCGTGGTTTTATCAAATGAGTCTTGAGAACTTCTTCAAGTGTACCTTAAAATTGAATTTGTTACTTGGGAGAGTAAATCAAACTAGGATTCCATTTGAACCTCTTAATGGACTCTCAGTTGTTCTTAGTTTTTTTTTAAAAAAAAAGACGTGTGGTGTCTTTTTTATTTTTTTTTTTTTTTTGTTGGGGGGGATTGTTGGGGGGGGGGGGGGGGGGGGTGTTTGTTTTGTGTGTTGTGGGGCGGTTTCTCTTTTTGGGGGTATGTTGCCTGGAAAAAAAAGATGTGTTTTGTTATTATATTAAATTAATTAATATTCAAGGATTTGCAACTTCGTAGTTTTAAATTCTAACTAAATCAGGTACACGTAAACAAAGAAAACCCACTTTCAAACTACTACTGTCGCTACTGTCACTAAAATTCAAAAATATCTGCATAGATAAATATCATAGAAGCACTTCATGTGTTAAGAATGGATTCATAATTATTTTAGCCGGTAGTGTATTTGGTTTGTTCGTGGACGCCATATGCCAAAATTTGGCAATAAAAAATGAGATGTTAAAATGTCACTTATTCCTCCACATCTCGAACCTAACATGAACCTGTATCGATTTTTCATTCTTGAAATGAATCAAAAATCAGATCTTGATCTTGATAACTGGCCTTGGCTCAGATTAAGAGGTACAATACCTAAACAAAATACCTAAGAATTGCAAGCAAAATATCTCTCGTATAACAAAACTTGTTATTTCGGATATCTGGGAATATTAACCTGAGAGGTACTATTTTGGTATTACTTTACTTCAATTTGGTACATGCATAACATCGTGAGAACAATTTTATGGTATTATCCTCAGGTATTTTACCTCTTAATCTGCCAGTTATCAAGTTATTCGCTCCTGCTCGGGTAGGCCATTAATTGTATTTCAAATTAGTTACATGCAATCAAAAAAAAAATCCTAGTTGCTGATCCCCGTGTTTCAAAACTACAATCACCTACGGTTACGCTCCTAGCTTATATGCCCACGTACTAGAACTTATGCTAACATACACACTGCAAAAGTAACGCATCTGCTGATCACATCACCATCATTTTCGCGAGTAGTTCTGCAGGGAAGTGGGTTGGGATCGCTCATACCGCTCATGTTCTGGAAACCCTCACCCATACAAACAGCAAATACCATCGTCAACGGCACCCATCGCCCGGACCCTTTGCCTACGCAGTGGCGGTAGATGCGTTCTCTGCTTGGATCGGCCGGGCCCGGTGTCGTCAGTCGCGTCGCAATGCTGCCGCTGAGGTTGTTGAAGACTACCAACATTTTGTCCTTGAAAAAGTCCGCTGTTTTTAATCATTCTTTTTTTTATTATTATGTTTTCAGTACCACTGCAGGCACCTTCTGTCCCCTTGCCGGGATCCAGAAGCCTAATTGCGTTTCGCAAACAGATACTAAGCGGCAACGGCAGAAGCAGCGTTCAGCGTTTTATATTTAGTTCACGATTATAGCCAAATGCTGGAAGAACGTAGAGCACTAAATAAATAATAATAATAATAATAACAACAATAATAAAACTGCGTGTGCACATTGGCGGGTGCCCCCTTTGTACCCCTTGCATCATCTACCCGGTGGGCTCCATGGAAACCAGTTTTTGCACATTTTTAATGTCAGTTGTTTCGTGTAACATTTTTTTATGTGCTGTTCCCTTATTGTATGTATTGCACGCGCGCGTGAGAGAGATGTATTTAATGCTCGCGGGACCAACAAAAAAAGGACCGGCAGCCGACGATGATGATGACGACGACGACGACGAAGCCGGTCGCGAATTCTATGAGCGCAACCAAAGCGCGGAGACAGGGATTAATTTCAAAGGTTTCTAAATCTATGAAAACCAGCGGTGTTTTTTTTTGTATCGTTTTAGAATCACTTTAGAAAAAACAAGACACACATAACCGAGCTGCCGGATGAGATAGAAAAAACGTACGTGATTTGAGAATGAGGAGACCCCAGCCTGCTTTGCTGAGTTCTAGCTGGACAATAAAGATGATGATTAACGGTGCCAGATTTCAGATGATTGTCGATGGTTATAGCTTTATTTCAATGGCATATTGGCGTATTCGTATACAGCATCAAGGTTCTGGAAGTTCTGGCACTTTTGAGTTGCTTTAAGATCGGGCAAAAGAAGGATATTTGCCAATACGGAACATCTACTTAGCATTACAACGAACATTTTCGAAACAAGGATTTACATGATGAATGCTATCAATTACTACATTTTGCAACTATCTTCTACCGTAATGTGCCCTAATTCCATCCACCGAAGGTAATACATATCTACAGTATGCAAAAATAGTTTATTCACCCCCTTAACAATTTACATTTTTTTTGTTTTTCTGGTGAAAATCAGTTGAATTTGATGAGTGTTCTTACATGATTTATCTATTCATGTTTTTTTATCACATTGCCTTTGAAAATATGGCATTTATATCTCTTCTTGAGATGTTATGTGATGAATTATGAAAAAGGGTAAAAAATTACGCAAAAAAAGTTTATCCACCCCCGAACGGATACTACGATTTAAATGTGTTTTACAGAGTTTTAGTGTGTATTCTGCAACTTTCTCGAAAGTAAACATTGTGTCTAGCGGTCATTTAGTGCTCTTGAAGTTTTCGTGTTCAACATTTTAGTTTCGTGTTCAAAATTGGAAGTTATTTGTTGCAAAACGTCCTAAAAAGCAGAAAATTTCGATCAGCATCCGAAATTTGAATTTTGAACATCACAAAACTGGCAAAAACTACCGCGATATTGCCGACATTGTTCAGCTTCACAAAGATACGGCGCAGGATTGTGAGATGTAAAAAAGGGGTTCGGAAAAAAAGGGGGGATTGGGAGGGGGGGGGGGGGGCGAATGTGAAAAAAGAGAAGAGGTGTTTCCCATCGCACCACAACTTGAATAACTTTTTAGAAAGGGGGGGGGGGGGGGGCGGGAGGAATGTGGTGGGGAAAAAAAAAAAAAAAAATGGTGAGGGGGGGCACATTCATGGAAGGAGGTGGAATAAGGTCGCTAGATTGTGCAGATGTAAAAAAGCGTGGTTCTATCTCAAGAAGGAGGGGGCCAAAAAATGGGAAGAAGAATATGGAAGAAGGGGGGGGGGGAGAGGGGAGGGGGGTGTGAAAGGGGGGAAAAAAAAAAAAAGGGTGGTCAGACGAGACGAAAGTTATGCTATTTTAATCTGATGGTATCACAAGAAAATGGCGGCGAACCGGTGAAAGTTTGAAAAAGGAGTGTTTGCGGCCTACAGTCAAGCATGGCGGTGGTGAGTTACTTTACCAACATTGATTTTTCAACCAACTGAGCATGAATTTGATTTTTATTTCTTCAGGTAGAGTCATGGTGTGGGGATCTTGGCTACATCCGGTGTTGGAGAACTTGAGTCCATTGATGGAATCATGACCAAGGTGGTTTATTTGGACATTTTGAAGCGAAAACTACCAGCCTCTGCACAAAAGCTAAAGTTGGGGCGCAGATATACGTTCCAACAAGCCGGAGATCCGAAGCACACCTCAATGCTGGTTTCGCAGTGGTACAAGGAAAAGCGTATCAAGGTTATGGAGTTGTCAGCACAGTCTCCCAACCTTAATCCGATCGAGCATCTCTGGTCAATTTTGAAAATTAAGGTCCAGGAGCCAAAACCAACAAGCATCCAGCAATTGCGGCAGGTAATCTCAACTGAATGGGACAAAATCACCCCGGAAACAACTGCTAAGCTTGTTGAGTCTTTGCTACGACGATGTCGAGCAGTTATTGAAGCCAAAGGTGGTCATACGAAGTACTCAAACTATGTGAGCCAGAGCGGTGGATATACTTTTTTTGCGTTATTTTTTAACTTTTTTTTTCTATCATCATGTTTCAAATGCAAGAGAATTTGTTTTTTGTTTTGAACTCGCATGAATTTGCTTTGTTTTTGCATAAATAATAATAAACTGAACAACAATTAAACGTGTTTCAATTTTCTGGTGGATTTTTTGGAAGAAATCTAATTTTTCACTGAGGGTGGATAAACTTTTTTTGCATACTGTATAAACTACCGTCTGCTTGAACTTGTTGCTACGAAATTGAAAATGTATTCCTTCATTGATAAACATAAAAATTATGAGGTGTTGCGTTCTAACTCTCAAAAAGGTGAAATTGTGGTTTAAAGAAAAAAAAAAGGGGGAAAAGTGCAAAAAAAAAAAAAAAAAATAGTAATGGGGGCCTTTGTTTTTTTTACAAAAAAAAAAATGCTTTTTTTTTTTTTTTTTGTTGTGGGTTTGACATTTGTGTTCCTAATTCTAATGACCCTTAACTATTCGCAGTTGAGATTTTTTATTAAGATAGAATACCGTTCGATGTTGTTTTGTTTACCGGCATGTTTTATAAATAACTGTAGTTGGATCTTTTACAAATCGGTGCACAGTGATTCCAAGGTGGAAAAAAGTCGCAAAATCAACCTCCTCATTAAACAATAAACATATTTTTGTAATTTTTTACACTATTTGAAATTCCTTTTTCTAAAATTTCATGATGATTGGATGAAAATTGCGCTCTCTACAATTTTTCAAAGTATAGGATCCTACATGGTCGTGATTTTTTACTACCATATAAATTGTATGGAGAATCGTAAAAAAAAAACTTCAACTAAGGTTTCAAATATGAGTGCACACGCGCACATACTTCACAATAGGTTTATCTGGGCGATATTTTTTGCCAGCTTACCAAAAATCTGAGTTTTATCTTGCGCAAATTTGCGCAAATGCGGTTCCGGAATGCCAGAGTCCTGGAATGTCTGGGAAACCTGTTAAGTTGGTAAATTCATAAATCTTGTACTGGATTACCACGGTTTTACCAACAATCAATGTGCAACTAGCGATTTGAAATTGGTTCACTGTTGTAGAACCCCTAATTTCGAAGTACACCTTGCAGTCTGCACCTTGCCATGCACTATTGCGCTTTTCAGTGCCTTTTGGTACAAGTATCTTTGTTTTGGTTTTGATTCGCTACACTTCCGCTTCATTTTACTCAATTTTTGAGAACACAGAAAGAAAATCTGTATATTCATTGTGATGTAAATATCAGAGCATGTAAAATTGTATTTCCTCCCACACGAAGCAGCAACTTGCATGAAATAGTTGTTCTAAAGACGAGCTATTGTATACAAAATAATGTACAATGTATGCAATGTCCCAGAAATTTACATGATTTATAATGTTAATTTGTAAGTTTTGTGACGCTCTATTTATATACGTGATATTGAACGGAAATTCAAAACACTTTTTCGAGCTGTGTACAATTGTATACTATCTCTTTTTCTCTCACGGAAATGTTACTCAATTTACGTAAAAAGTGGCTCTACTCATAAAATTGAGTAGATCCACTGTTTACGAAAATTGAGTAACATTTCCCCGGAGAGAAAAAGAGATAGTATACAATTGTACTCAAAAATTGAGTAAAATAAAGCGGGAGTGTACACAGATAAAAAGAAACATTGAATTTTCTGCGTTATCTAATGCACATAAAGGGAATGCTAGATTTGTCAGAAAATAATAGGATATTTCAAGTAAAGTTAAGCCAGATAACGCCTGAATCTAGCCTGTTGTATGAAAGAATGCGAACATTGTTGTATGGCGCATGAAAGATTGCAAACAATTTCGTTGTTTACACCTCCTTTGGCTTGGAATTAAACGAGGGGAAATTTTACGCGCTTGTTAAAATTCATTATTTTTTTCTGTGTATGTTATTTTGACAGAAATTTGGTGGAGGTGGTGCTGCTGGCGCTAATCGTGGTACTGGTGGCGGTGATTTATTTGCTGCTAGGAAACTGCGTTCTTAACATATATATCTCAGAAAACTGACACCGACCGAGTGTTTTATACAACGAACAACATTGCTGTGTGTGAACATATATGCGTAGTGTATGTGTGTAACCAAACTTCTAGCTCAGTTTCAAAAGCAACTACTCAACCGATTGGAATGAAATAACCGCCAAATTGAAGGTACTGTAGCCCTATATTTATTGGAATCGGTGGACTGGTTTCGGAGATACTCCCGGAGAAGCGGACAATTTCTGACTTAGATCAAAACCCATTATGCAACACCTCAAATTACATGAGATTTCAAAAATAAGTCCAATGGTGATGATATGAAAGGTTCACAACCACATTGGCTACATCCGGGTTGATGTTCTGGTGACTCCCAGGAAAGTGGCCAGATTCGGATTTGGGTCAAAACCCATCATGTGACACATAAAATAACATGAGAACTCAAAAATAATTGCAATGGTGATGATCAAGTTTCCAGGACCACAATGGCCACATCTGGGTTCGTATTCCTATTACTCCCAGGGAGGTGAAAAAAGCGTCAGATCTCACGATTGGTTTTTATTTTCAAATAAATTTACATGTTATGTGAAGAAACTTAAACAAGTTACTCGTTTCATTATAAGCTTTTTGCTAGTCTTATGCTCCATTTACTATGATTGACATTTAGCGGATGATATGAAATGTTTAAGGGAAGTCATCATGGAGCGAAAAGAGAACTTAACAAGCATTTTTTGCTAAATAAAGAATAACAGAAGACTCAATACAACGTGCAACACATTGAGAGTCATAAATTATGTCACGCTACATTGAGGAAAAATAAAAGTCTCAACCCCCAACAACCACCACCCACCCCATTTTCATCTCGTTTCCCCTGTATATGAGTTGTTAAAAAAACTTCAAACTCCATCCTCTTAGAGCGTAAATTGTACATAGTCCAGTGACAAGCTTCTTTTTTTGCTGAAACAAAAATGTTCGGCAGAAGCGGGGATCAAACTTCCAATCAGTGCCTCTATTGCATTTGTATGTGTGATCACGTTGCATTGCATTAATATGTGTGATAGGCAAAATTCCGGCCCCAAAATACAGCCTAACAGGATTAGGTGATTTCCTGTCGGAAGAATGTACAGTCAAAAAGTGGAAGTGCAAACTTTAAGCTAATTACACATTTCTAAAATAGGTTTAAATTATAAGATTTTATGCTTTTTCTTAAAACTATAACCGATTATTTTTCATCATCATCATCATCAATTCTCTGATCCCGTCTTTTTTCGGAAGGGAAGTGAAGCCGGTGGTTAAAGCCAACGTGTTGATGGGTTCGATAATACTTACCATACCAAGGTGTGCCGCTGCTGTATGCAGAAGTTGTCTCCATTCTATTCGATCCATGGCTGCACTTCGGCAGCCTTGTAGTCTATGAAGGAACCGCAGGTTAACATTTACTTGATCGATCCACTTTGCTCGTGCGCGCCTTCTCTTCTTGTGGCCGTCGGATCGTAATCGAGAATGACTATAATTGGGCTCTTGTCCGACATTTTTACGACATGCCCAGCCCACCGTAGTTGACCAACAATTGATGCAATTCGTGGTTCATTCGCCTCCTTCACATTCTTTATTCCATCTGCACTATACCGTAAATCGTTCGCAAACCCTTCCGTTCAAAGACACCAACTGCCGAGCAGGAACGAATAACTTAATAAATGGCCTTTGTATTTAAGAGCACTTCAGTTATGAAGATCAAAATTAGGTACACATATGTTATTTTCTCCTGCTAACATTTACTTCTCATCTTACGTAATATTTACTTCTCATTTCTGAAGAACGCTCAGACTTTTCTCTTGATCCCTCCCATTAGATTCTGACCAACTTTCTCCGTAGCTTTTCGATATGATGCAGACCAACAGTCAACAGAGCTTGCTGCTGTTCCATCTTTCTTAAGATGCCACTTAATTATTGCCCAGTATCTTTCGATAGAACGCAGTTCAGGGCAATTTGGAGGAACTTGGCATTTGTCGACAAAATCGACTTTTTCCTTCCTGAGCATCTCCAACGTAACAGAAACGTAGTGAGCAGATGCCAGATCCGGCCAGTACAATTGAGGATCCGTATGCGTTCGGTAGATGGGAAGGAGCCGTTTTTTATGTATTCTTTTCTGTAATTTTCACCGTTGATTGTGCTCTTTGTGAAATATGAAGAACTCTTCGAGCCACAGGAGCAAAACCAAAGTTTTCGGTTCAAATGTATCGCATAAATTGTATGTATAAATTACGGCCTGGAAGTGGACTGCTATCCAATTTAACGTACGTCTCAACGTCCATCAAAATGCACCGGTTCGGCATTTGGAGGAGATCGTCATATAAGTTCCGTGACCGTATTTTCGAAGGAACTTTCAGTGAATTCGTAATTTTGAATGCTTTCTGATTCTTGTAGGTTCTGATATTATTACGCTTTTTGATATTCTGCACAGTTCCGACGCTAATGTCCACTTTTTTTTGGCAATTTCATGATTGGAACACGGTTTGTGCGATTTCAAAAGGCGTACCGCTGCCAGCTACTTTTTCTGGTCCGATGACCCCCGTTTTGCGTCCAGATTTCGGTAAATCTTCAAGAGAAAATGTTTCTCCAAACTTTTTACCAGTCTTGAATATTGCAGATACACGCTCTTTGGCAAATCTCGAAACGAACACTTTTCGGAAAACCATTTGTGCATACTTAATCTGCGAGTTTATAAGCTGATCCGACCCATCGTTCAAAATTGCTCGATTTTTTCCAATTTTTCAGGTGTGTTGCCAAAGTAAGCAATGTCTCTACACACAGTGTGTGTGTCTTTACAATCAATCTCCCACTGACCGGCAGTGCTTTTATGGAAGAAACTTGTCTGCATTTCTTCAGTAATTCATATATGATCACTATGTGCAAACATTTTTAGCCCTGGAGATTGAAGGTGGGCTTCAAATGGTGAGTTGACAACTTCGAAGGAGGGTGCGGCCGACCTCTCGTCCTCACACGAGTCTTATGATCACAAAAGACTACCAGCTGAAACATGGAGACGCTGGTTGGCGTAGCCTGGGCAATGTTGTCAATCTGACAATAGCGAAGTAAGGGGGTGCGACTGAAGATCGTGTACCTTTCAATCATATTGTATAAATCCCATTCTCATTTTATCAATAATTTCAGCACGCTTTGGAATCATTTTTGCATTCCGAAACCATGTAAGAGCCGGGAGCAGCACGACAGGCATCAAAGGCTCAATATGATTTTCAGCATTTCAGCATTACATTTAATTTTAAATTGCACTTCTGAATTTCAACTACTATATTCATAAAAGACTGGCATGTGCTTATAAGCAATGTAAGATTATATTTTAATATTGTGTTTAGTGGAATTATGGTAAGATAAGCCATTTATTTCAGGAACCATCAAACCGGACTCTTCGTTCACTCCAATTGCCATATTTGAAATGTTACTAGAACAATATAAAGAAAAATATTACAACATGTCTTATAAAACAATATCTTTTATTGAAATTTTATCTATAATATTTGGAATGATCTATTCTGTTGTCAGCTTTTCCAGGACAAGAAGGATATTAATACATATCTAATTTTTATTTATTTTTTAGTAACAATCTATTGGTAGTATCATTCAAGTTTGAAATTTGAATAATGTTTGTCATGTTTGTCTATAATGATATCCTAATATTTTGTGTACAAAATATACTAAATATAACATATAACGGGAAAAGGGAGAGACCATCAGGGCACCCAAGTAAAACGATTTGGAAAGGGAGGATGGGACTGCCTCCTCCCTATTGTTAATATTTCGCGGAGCGAGGGCGGGCTCTTCGACCCCATCTATTGGGTTTATTCTGTCATTCGAGGGCTCGATTCTAGTGCTGTCTGTGTGACCTTGCTTTAGGAAGGACATTCTCTTCCCTATATTCGCGGGTTTCGCGTAAGTGTCTCTGCTCACGGGCCCGCCCAAACGTATATAATAGAATAGAATCCTGATCAAATCGTTTTTCAGATCATTTCCTTTGCTATGGAAAGTTACCTTGCTACAATAGATGGTAGTATTATATCATCATCATCGTCATCATCATCATCATGGAGATTGAAGGTGACAGCTCCAGTGAAAATCCAACGACTCATTTCAAGAATGCCTGTTCATACACGTACATTCTGAGGTCATCTTCATAAACAATAAGCCCCGCATAAAAATCTTCACACATCAAATGGATATGTGAAGAGTTTTCACACTTCCAGAATCAAAAATGGAAATCCTTGATCCTGGCGTGTATATATTAGGTGCGCAACTAAGTTCTCGCTGTTTTTTGGTGAAAAAGGAACTTTATTTTGAAAACAAAGGTTAAAAACGAATTATTCAAAGTATTGCCCATCACTACCCAGGTAACCAATAAGCAGTTCCAAAGCGTCTTTACGGCAGCCTATCAAGCAATTAAGTCGCCTTAAATGCAACATAAATGCCACTTTTGGCCCAATATACGGCTGCTTTACTGCAATGCTATGATAATGCTTCATTAATGCTATTTTGCATTCGAAATGCTTATTACAGGCTACAAGCATTTAAATAGCATTTGAAATGCAACTTTACAACAGATAGCATTCAAGATGCTGATATAATGCTAATATAATGCTTGTAGCATCTGAAATGCAGATTTAGGGTTGATTTACTGCATATGCTAATTCTTATTGGTTACCTGGATAGCTACGACTTTTCCCCATCTTTCTGGTAGAACGTGAATACCATTTCGATAGAACTGTTCGTCTTTTGATACTATCCAAGAATCAAGCCATTTTGAAATGTCATCATGTGAGTGGAATTGCTGACCAGTGAGACCATGTGCCATCGAACGGATCAAGTAATAATCGGACGGTGCAATATCAGGAGAATATGGCGGGTGGGGTAGGACTTCCCATTTGAGCGTTTCCAAGTAGGTTTTCACGGGTTTCGCAACGTGAGGTCGAGCGTTGTCATGCTGAAGAATCACTTTTTCGTGTCTGTGCTCGTATTGTGGCCGTTTTTCGTGCAGTGCTCGGCTCAATCGCATCAATTGAGTTCGATACCGTTCCCCGGTAATGGTTTCGTTTGGTTTCAACAGCTCATAATAAATAACACCAACTTGGTCCCACCAAATACACAGCATAACCTTCGCAGCGTGAATATTCGGCCTAGGCGACGATGTTGAAGCATGCCCGGGCAGTCCCCATGAATGTTTCCGTTTTGGGTTACTGTAATGAATCCATTTTTCGTCACCCGTCACAATGCGATGTAGAAAACTCTTCCTTTTTTGCCGCTGGAGCAGTTGTTCACAGACGAAAAAACGACGCTCAACATCTCTTGGCTTCAAATCGTAAGGAACCCAAGTTCCTTGCTTTTGAATCATTCCCAACGCATGCAATCGCTTAGAAACGGCTTGGCGGGAAACTCCTAATCCTGAACCAAGCTCTTCTTGCGTTTGACACGGATCCTCATCGAGCAATGCCTCCAATTCAGAGTCTTCGAAGTTTTTTGGCCTTCCTTCACGCGGACGATCATCAACACTGAAATCACCGTTTTTGAAGCGACGAAACCAATCACGACACGTTGTTTCACTCATAGCAGCATCACCGTAAGCTTTTTGAAGCTCTCGATGTACTTCAGCCGCCGTTTTCTTCGAATGAAAGAAGAAAATCAACACTTCCCGCAAATGACGAATATTTGGCACGAAATCAGACATCTTCAAACAACCAAAATATATAACACTAAAACAAAATCACTGATTTGGCAAAGCGGTTTGTTTACCATATGTCTGAGCTTGGTTTATGACGCTTGAGATGTACAACATTCGACCAGCACTTACTACTGGCGCCATCTATTGATAAACAGCGGCAACTTAGGTGCGCACCTAATAGTTAAGGTATATTTTTGATAATATGAAACGACTTCACAAATGTTCCTTATTTGATGCTGGAAAGCTCGTCCGGATGCGTGCGCGGGTCACTAAAAACACAAGAAATGGTCAAAAAAAAAACAACCCATCTTAAGAAACACGACCATTACACACTATGATAGGGATTCCATTCCCAACGTCCTACGCAAAGCACTCAGAAAAACTATAATTTCACCATTTATTTTATTTGAATGAAGGAATATTTTTAATATTATTTCCGCGAAAACGACGCATCAAAAGCAAAACACGTCATTTTCAAAGCACGACTTGCTGTGATCAAGCAATGTCTCTACACACTGAGCGAAAATTCAAAAAGGTCAAATTCGGCAAGAAGCAATCAGGAATCATCTAAGTTGTCGCCAAATTAAGTATCAACAAACTCGACATTTGAGGGCAGTGCAGTAGGCCGAGTTCTCAATGCGACACCAACCATTAAATGGACGAAACCCAAAGGTGTTAGTTTGCTTGCATAAAGAGAAACGGCTAAAATTTGCTCAAAAGCACATGCAGTGGTGTAATTAATGGCGCAAAGTGATATTTTGCGATTGGAAAAAAATTAACTTGGATGGTCCAGACTGGTTACTAGAGGTTGTACGGAAACAAATTGCACCACTTTTAAATGGCTGTAACTTTTTACCCGTTGGGTATTATCTACTGATATTTTGGGTGGAATTAGTTCAATGTCTATTTGTTTACTCTGTGTAAGTTTCACTAGCAAATGTGCAATCGTTGCGAAGATGGAGTCGGAAGAACAGCAGTGGCGTAAAGAAATTTTGCGCACGTGCCTTGAAAATCCGGCTCTTTCTCATCCTACCATCAGCAGGAAGCTGGGAATGGTACATTCTACGGTGTCTCGTGTTTTAAATCCACCATCGTTTGACCATCGATCGGAAAGAAAAAAGTGGCAAAAATGGATCTCCGTATAGTGTTGAGGATCACAACCGGGTAGTTCAAGCTTTCAAGAGGAATCGCAACAGTTCAGTTCGAGATGTGGCGAGGAAACTGAATCTAACCAAAACTTTCGTGCAAGATGCGAAAAAACGTGAAGGACTATACACGTACAAAGTCCAAAAGGCGCCTAATCACGATGAATGGCAGAATACGGTAGGTAAAACACGGGCACGGAAGCTATACACCCAGATGTTGACGAAATCACATTGCCTCGTTATGGATGATGAGGCGTATGAAAAATCAGACTTCCGGCAGCTTCCGGGGCTCTAGTTTTCAGTGCTCATCATAAATTCGATGTCCCTGAGGACGTTAGGAAGCAGCAAATGTCAAAGTTTGCAAAAAAATATATGATTTGGCAAGCAATTTGCTCGTGTGGAAAGCGCAGCACCCCATTCGTGACAACTGGAACGGTCAATGGTATACCTAAAGGAATGCCTCTAAAAGCGTCTACTTTCTCTTCTGAGATCACACGATGATCCAACGATTTTCTGGCCGAATTTAGCCTCGTGCCATTACTCGAAAGAGGTTTTGAAGTGGTACAAGGCTAAGGAGGTCAATTTCGTGCCGAAGCATCTCAACCCCCCGAGCGCACCGGAACTGCGGCCAATTGAAAAGTACTGGGCCATCATGAAACATCCTAAGGAAGTGAAATCGAAGGAAGATATGAAGAAATGGTTGAACTGGTTCGCGGACAAGGATATAACGTACTTGAATGGTCAGCTTGTAGTTCAGATTGTAACCCAATTGAGAACCCCAAGTAATACGAAATGTTTGATTGCGTGCATTTTTGCTTAAATGTGACAAATGATTATTGTCAGAATTTATGTCACACAATTGTCATAAAAAAAAAGTTTTAAACATTATTTAAACAAATTTTCGTCGGCAACAAAGAGGCTTTCATGAACCAGGGTCATACTATGGAATCCAAGCTTACTAGATCGGTGTTCTTACCACACGACCATTTCAACATATGAGATATAGAGTAGTCAGAATCCTCTTAAACCTTACCAGCACCATACAAATTTGCCAACCTTATTGGGGACTTAAAATATATTCGCTTTGATATAAGTGAATTCCGGCTAGGGGTATTGATTAAATAAAAAGCATTTGCTCAAGCATATAGTTGTTGCATTGCGCTGGCGTTTTGAAGTATCAAAACGTTATCATACAACCAATCTTACCAATCCTGATGTTCAATCATGTAAGCAATTGGCAACTGAAATTTTCAATATTTCATTCTAGCATAACTGAACTTGGTTCTTGAATGTTGCAGTGGCAAACGAGTATGTGACATAAATATATATTTGATATATATATTTGTCTGAAGCGAAGCTCAAAACATGTTCCATCCAATACACGCTAACCAAACATACTTGAATAATTTTGTTGACGTTTGGCCTTTCTCTATATTGAGAAAAGTGCTCTAATGTAGGTCTATGGATCTAGAATTTGGCCTATCGATAAAATTTGCCTGTCCTTAATTTTTTTTTTCCATATTGATATGTCAACGAGGCAATATTACTGTATATTTATGATTTTAAGAATGAAAAAGGCGAAAACATATTTAACTCGAGTTTTAAGCATAGGCTGAATCCTAAATCCATAGACCCACATTAGAGTTCATTCCCCTATTTGTTTCTTGAAATGCGGAAGATTTTTGATGATACATTTATGAAACATAATATGCAAACAAGATTTCAGACGTAAACAAACATGCGCTAGCTGGAAAACCTCAAACACATGTATGAAAAAACAAATAGTCGGCTAAGAGGATCTAGATTTGAGTTGCATCAAACGTACAACTTCATGACAAAACTAGTCAAATCACACTGTTATAGATCTACAGCATGACACATGAAAAATATTTATGTTTTCGGTGCTACTTGGGACATTTGGGGCATTCTGGCAGCAAAGGTTAATGCAAATGGGCGCTAATTCAGCACCGTAGCCGAGTTAAAACGATGCATTAATGAATGCTGGGAACAAATTGATCGTGAAACGATCCAAAAACTTGTAACATCAATGTCAAAGGTAATCTTCGAGATTATTAAGAGCAATGGAGGAGCAAACAAGTATTGAATGATGATTCGATATCAAAAATGTATTTTTTATAACTAAACTCGAACTGACGATTGCAACACATTTATTTTTTATTTTTTGATCATTTAAATTAGACGAATGAGCTATGTTTGAGGAAATGATGGTCAAAGTTTGGATTCAGAATGTAAATAAATTAGAAAAAAAATTAAAACAAAATCCAATTTACTTTCATTGAGAAACATAACTTGATGCATGTGCGGCCAAACCAATGCACCACACTGTACCTATATAAATTTTTCTGCAGTGAAACGACTTGTTTGCTCAGAAAGTATGGCTGTTGACAAACTGGTCCTCGTTTTATGGAGTTCAGCTCTCGATGTTCCTGACAACAATGTATGTTTTAAGGTCATTTATGCAACCACTCTGAAGCATGAGCGTCTGCCAAAACATGTCCAGTTGTTACTAGAATGTAACATCTTTCATCAAATTATATGGTAGGCTATGGTGAAAAAAGGAAAATAAAATCTCGTATGGGTTGTTGAGATTTTTGGCTAGGATGCTTTAGTGTTCCGTGTTTCCAATAATATATCGGATTTGGTTGTGTTTTCAAGCTTTAAACGTTGCTGAAAGACACGTGAATACGAGACAAAAACAACAATAATTGTGATACTTTCATACCTTCTGGAACATGTTGTTTAAAAAGTATGGATTGGTGGGAAAACAAAAAATCATTGATAGGCAGTTTGATGTTTGCCTGATCAGTTTATAATAAATTGGCTGAAAATATGTCTTTAGATGTCTGATAAAACCTTAAGAGATATTTGAAACATTTTCGATAGGAAGCGACTCGTATTCAACCTTAAACGTTTCCCCAAAACTGTTGAATTTTCATTTCCATTAGACTGGTCACAACAAAGCCCCTCCCGTCAATTACCGTCGAATCCATTCCGTATCAAAACCGTATTCTCCCTGCAGTAGGTTTCCCGTTTCTTACGTCAATTTGCTAAGAAATAATGAAACCTTTCATCCAAATTAATCTTCCATTCCCTCTGGTCGACTGTACCACAGCCAAAGCCACACAGGCAAACTTCGAAGACGTCCTTCTTCTAAACAAACAAACAACGCTGTAGAATCCTGACAGCAGCCCCACCGGCCGTCCCAATCCCTCAGAACTCAAACCACACCTTTGCTCAAAGTCCCTCTTGGCAGAAACTGATTCGTTGTTACCATGGAGCATTTTCCAAATCCCTGCTTCTGTGCAAACAAGGATGAGCCTTCTCTACCCTTCAACAAACCACGCACCTTCCGCACACCGTCATCCTCTATTCGCTCCAAACAGGGAAAATTGCGAATCCATCCCTTCGTCCTTTACGCGAATCTGCCAGGGTGCCAAAACGACTCCGGCTGGCTTGTTTTGCGTCTCGCTTCTTCTTTTCCACTACGCACAAAGCCACTCGCACGCACCGTATCTCGCTTTTCCGCTTTTCCCTGCGAGCACACATCGGCACTGAAGCGTGATTTAATGTCATCATCAAACCTCGACGCTACCGATGATGCTTTCCTCGTCGTCGGACCGGGACCTTTTCTGCGTCAATTTAATCCAGCACCAAAAGCAGTCATCCCTTTCGGTACCTATCGAAGTAGTCCCGAAAAGGGGAAATGGCAAGCGAGTGTGGGGGGGCTCCTCACCTGTTCCGTTCCGGATGTTGTGCGTTCATTTATTTTTTCCTGGATACGCATCACGTATACCGTATACCTTGCAAGAGATCTCTTTTTAGCTTACTGTGAGATGCGTGACACGCTAGAAACGGCATGTATCCTGTTTTAGGTAGATTCAGTTTTGTACAGTTTTCTTTTTTTTATATTTGCCATGCGTGAACAAAAAATTCAATGATAATTGATCTGGAGCTCATTATTTGAGTCACTCATTATGCTTTGATCAGCGATTAAGAGTGGCTGTACTCAAGAACTTCTTATCAAAACAATTGCAAACAAATTGAAATGTTTTAATTGTTTTCCGGAAATGCGACAAATGGTTTGCAATCTTTTTCAATTGGTCAAATAATGTACAAGAGAGTTCCGTATTAGGTCAGACCAAAATGTGATGATAGTTTAGTGTGTAAACATACGTGAACTCCTTGAACGTGGCTTGTGTAGATGGCTTGTGTATGTGACAGTTTTATTTTCAGATATCAAAATATCTCGGATTTACGAATAACAATGTAGTCTCTTAATCACTACCATCCAATGAACCTGATCAAACGATCGCAATAGAAAATAGGTTCGATCGCTATTTTGAGCGAATTTCGTGCCACCTGGTGCTTGAAACGCCTATGCATCACCAATCATAGTACCCCTATTGTTTACAGTAAAACTTTGACAGTGAAATTAGGTTTTTTTACAGAAGCCATGGCCAAAGCACTATGAACCATCGTTCGCAAAACAAATTTGCCATCGTGAGGCACTTTGTGTCGATGGGATACAGTAGATCTGGCATCTATAAGATCATCGCCAAGCTGGATGAAGGAACGAGCATCGAAAGGAAGCCTGGCTCCGGTCGTCCGACGGTCTTGCACGACCGGACAATCCAGCAGAAAATGAAGCCCAAAACCCAAGAGAAAGAAGGTGGTGAAATCCTTCCGTGCTTTCGGTTTTGAGATCGGTGCAACCAGGCGAACCATCAAACCGTATGTAAATCGTCATGCAGAAGCGCATGTCAAATCCAGTCGTCTCGGAGTAGTTGACATTGAAAACATTGATCAAGCATTTTTTTTCTGGCAAAGCGCAATGTTGTGCAATTGAACTTCTGAATAAATCTCAAACGCAGGATCTATTTCAACAATGTTCTGGTGGAATCTATGATGCTGCTTCCGGAAAATGAGAAAAAGGAGCTGCAGAATATTCCAACATCGTTCTATTCTACAGCTATGACCAAGGTAATGGCTGACTCTGATCTTGCAGTAGATTTCCTAAATTTGCGTTTGTCGAGCATCGAAAGTTATTCCTATACCCAAAAAACCTAGAAATAATGCATTGCACAACATGCGTCCGATAAGCATACTCTGTTAATTGTCCAAAGCTTTCGAAAAGATTGCCAAAAAAACAAATGCAAGAGTTTATTAACACCCTCAACCTGCTTACTCCGTACCAATCAGGCTTTACTGGTCATAGCACAACTTCAGCATTGTTGAATGTGAAGATGACGTCCATGAATATGTGGACAAAAAAGGCGTAGCTTTTCTGCTTCTCATCGATTTTTCTTTAATCTTTTGATAGAGTGTCCAAATTATTGAGAAAACTTTCAAACCAGTTCATATTTTTTCGTGAGGCAGTTTACCTTATTGAGTCGTACCACAGTCATCGCTCTCAATATGTTGAAACTCAAGGAACTCTGTCAAGATCGGTCAACATTATATCAGGTGTACCACAAGGGTCAGTACTCGGGCCAACAATTTTCATTATTAATAAATGATTTGCCAACTCCCTTGCGCTTAACTGGCCGGCTTGACGTGCAGCAAGGCTCAAGACCCGAAGCTAAGACTCATTTCCATCGTGGAAATATCACATCAAGTAGTTTTTCCACCTGCTACAGAGGATCGTGTGCCTGGAGGTCATATTGAGAATTTTACCATTCACATTAGGTTCGTAGTTGCAGTGCGCTTTGGGATCATACTTGCCTTGGATCCACATTTTTTAACTTTTTTTGTGTTATGATTGTATATTATTGCACATAAACTGGTCTCAGGTTATCGAAATTTGGGATGTACTGTCTTTTGCATGATGTATTTCAGGTCTTTCAGGTCATCAGGTATTGTAAATTAATTGAAAATTTAAAATTCATTTTTTTCTCATGGCTGTCATACATTGTCTAAATTTTCTGGTTCATAATCATAATATTTGATAATATTTTTTTATCGATTCTACTTCATAGATGATTTAAACATTACTTTTTTTTATGTCCATTTGTCTTTAACTCCCTTTCAATTAAATCTGCCCTGCTTTCCTAACGCAGGAGCAATAACTTTTAGGTCTGCAAAAATAAAAGCGGATTGCTGTTTTAACATCAGCATCAAGTAGCAAATAGTGACCATGGCAACAATAAATTAAAATGTATAAATGTTAGTTTTGTAAAATTTTAATAGATTTAACAAACTTTTTCAGGAAACCTCAAATCAAGATTTTGATTAATTGCTGCTATCACTGAAAACGAACGAAAATGTGGAACCACAGAACTCTACACATCATTCGAATGAAGATCATATATATATTTTTTTTTTTTTAAATATTCATTTATTTGTACAGGCTCAATCGAATCAACTTTACAGAGCCAAATTTTCATGTTTATATACATCAGTTATCTTAGAACTAAGGTTAAGGGGATGGAACCGATTACTCGCGGCCGTCTCGAGGTTAATAGGAATTACAATTTTATGGATGGGAAAATTTCGGTGGAAATTTTAAACAAAGCATAAGGAACAATGGTTTTCTTATATCTAGAATTTCAAATTACAATTTTAAAATTGAACGTTTTCAATTTAAAAAAAAAAATCCCTAACTCACACACACACACACACAACCACAATCACAGACCGATGCACACAATCCTCAAAAATTTAACCTAAACAAGTAAGTTAATCAAACTACAATCTAAGGCTAATGTTAATCAAAAACACATAAATGAGTTTCATAAACTCCAGATCGCGTGCAGCCAGAATGTCTCGAATCGGTACATTGGGTTGTCTACCTCGAGCCCGAAGGGAATCATAAAGCTCAGATCTGACTCCACGATGCTCAGCACAAAACCAAATAACGTGATCTGCGTCCTGGTAACCTTGTCCGCATTCACAGAGATTGCTGTCTTCCAGCCCAACACGGAACAAATGAGCGTTTAGAGAATAATGATTGGACATGAGGCGAGACATCACACGAACGAAGTCTCGACCCACATCCAATCCCCTGAACCAACATTTCTTAGACACCTTAGGAGTGATAGAATGTAGCCATCGCCCCAGATCGCCTTTACTCCATTTATACTGCCAGCTATCGAGTGATAACTGACGATAAATATAGAAAAATTCGTTCATATATAATAGATACGAATGCGTATGCGTATTGTATTATTTTTCATTTACATCGTCTTTTTTTATACGGTTTTTTTTACACGGTTTTTTACACGGTTTATTTTACACGGTTTTTTTTTACACGGTTTTTTTTACGACGATTTTCGAAACAACGCGGTTTTTTTACGACGATTTTTGAAATAACGCGGTTAAAGAGCCAAAAAAGCCTAAGTGATTTCTGAGGATGTACATAAAATGAAAAAGTCAAAAAACGCGCAAAACATCATTGGATACTTGGTGTGTCATGAAGAAGATTAGTTTCCTCGGTGCTCAGTTAACCTACGCCTTCAATTGTGTGCTGTGGAGGGACTGTTCACATATTATGCAACGTCCGACACCATTGTGAAAAGCAAGATAGCGACTTCCGGTTTGTGAAAAGCCGCCGAATATCCTAAAATATGGGTATTTTTGGAACGGGGACAACCTGTAGCGGCCGTAAATCGATGTCCAACGCCATTTGGGAATCTAAGGTAGCGACTTTCTGTTTATGAAAATTTGTCAAACATTCTACAATATGGGTATTTCGGAAGGGACGACGTGTAAAGGTCGGAAATCGATGTGCGACGCCATTTTGGAATCCAAGATGGCGACTTCCGGTTTGTGAAAAATTATCAAATAGTCTACAATATGGATATTCTCGGAACGAAGACGACGTTTAGAGACCGGAAATCGATGTCTGACGACATTTTGGAAACCAAGATGGCGACTTCCGGTACAATGTGCAGACCTCTTTAGTGTCGTACTAATGTTAGGTCGAACATTAGAACGACACTGCCCAAGTAACATTGCCAAAACCAAACTGCTTTATTAAGTTTTATTAAGATTTTATCAAAGCCACTAGAAATCAATTTGGTGCTGCCAAGAGCTGCCAATAGGTTTCATATTTTAGTCAGGTTTATGGGAACCTACACAGCTTGTTTAAAACGATCTTAAAACCTCGTTTTTTAAAATTCCTTTTACTCCTATCAATGGTTTTATTTTGACTTTATGAACTCATAATATGCTGTTTTGAAATGCCTTTTTAGGACTCATTCGTATTATCTTATTATGGTCAGTTGAAAAACCCTTTTAAAACCATTTTGCAGCATCCAGTAAATACATTCAATGGCAAATTGGCATTAAGGGAAGCCACCAAATAACCAAATAGTTTTAAAGTAGTCATTGCGAAGATAATTTGGCTTTATGCCAGAATTGTGATTTTTTCCATATCGCCATATTGAAATATACGAAATAATTGAAATAGGGAAAAATAAATGGTGTCCCGGCGGAAGATTCGGAACAATTATGTAATTGATCAACTGATTTAAGCGTTTTGAGGTTTTGTCGGTCATTCAATAAAACTGATTCTACAGTTCTGTAGATTTTCCGCATCTGCTTATAAATTAGTCAATAAATAAATTCAAAATTTAAAGCTAAATATACAGTCCCTC
Source organism: Aedes koreicus (assembly GCA_024533555.2). Classification (NCBI taxonomy): domain Eukaryota; kingdom Metazoa; phylum Arthropoda; class Insecta; order Diptera; family Culicidae; genus Aedes; species Aedes koreicus. The sequence goes on from JAHHFK020003649.1 coordinate 486,413, forward strand.
CACAATAATGAGTTCTCTAGAGATTTGGTTTTGTTATCATATTTTTCTCAACTCGGTAGTAATTATTTTTAGGTGTGTGTGGAAAGGAGAATTAGTCACATAGAAAAAAGTTCTGAAATTAAATGCACACTACTGTTATTGACAATAATGAAATCGTTTATCGTTACACTGCAGCATACAAAATTCACGCTACTTGTGAAAGTAACTCAAAGTAAACACACAATTTGGGGTTCCCAAAACCTACAGACAAAATATCTCAATTGGCCGTGTAACCAAAATAACTTTCATTCTCTCCGCTCGTCTCTTAATAACATAGTCTCTGGTATATATGAGAGTCTCTTTATCTCGATATTCTCTCTATCTTGATGATTCTGTATGTCTGTAGTCCTTTGAAAATATTTGTGAGCAAATAACCTTCCATCTGCCGATGAAAAAATGGCGAAATACCAGTTTCACCTGTGTTTGGAGCAAGCGTTCGAGATTTGATTTGGATACGGGATACACAAAAAAAATTTGTGAAATGCTTCTAGGATCGTTCTAGCAGGCTAGTCAATTTCTGTTCTGAATGTCGATCTCTCCCTATCTCGATGGTCCCTTCAATATCGAGGTATGGAAAGTTGACTGTAAATACATAAATGCTGATAAAAACGGATAATTTTCATCCTGTTTTAGCTATAAATTAATGATAACCGCGATTTTTGTCTTTTAACAATGCAATATGCGTTGAAACAATGCATATGCACCTTCACAGTTATTAAATATTACAATGTTTTTCTATATAAGACGGTTTTTTTTTACGACAATTTTTTAACTAACTTGGTTTTTTACGACGATTTTTGAAATAACGCGGTCTTTTTTTACGACGATTTTTGAAATAACGCGGTTTTTTTTACGACGATTTATCAAATAACGCGGTTTTTTTTACGACGATTTTCGAAATAACGCGGTTTTTTCTACACGGTTTTTTTTTTACACGGTACGTATCCTCCGTGTAAAAAAAAACTTGAGTGTACACTGTTAAATAAATATAACATGGGAATGGGAGGGACCATCAGGGCACCCGATTGAAGCACTCTAGATGGGGAGAGTGGGAATGCCAACTCCCCATTTCTAACAGTTTATGAATAGAGGGCGGGCTCTTCTCCCCGCCCATTGGGACATCCTCATGTTAGATAGCTCGCTCTTATGACCAATTGTTCAGTCTTGTTGTTGGAAGGAGATTATTTATATCCCTGTGGAAACGTATAAGTGATGTTGCCTATCGATCCACCCAACCCGTTTTTGGCCCTTCATACAACGGCATGATTAGGATAATCAGTGGTTATTAAAGCTTGATCAAGTCTTACAGAGAGGAAACCCATTGCTGTCGGACTAAATTTCCGTGCTACAATGCACAGTGGGAAAAAAGTACATGAATCTCGAAAGAATTCAATAATTCAGCTCCAAGTAGCACAAGGTTAGTCAACAATAGCATTGTTTATGTTTTTTTCCTGAAAAATCGAATGGAAGGGGTCTCACTTGCCGCAAATTTTTTTATTTTATCCCACTTCACCCATTTTTCGAATATTATATACAGATATTTTTTATTTTATCCCACTTCCCCCATTTTTCGAATATTGTTTATTAATCTATGATCGGAGGGGTCTGTGGTAGTCAAAATAGGCCTATTCTTATGTAGAATTTCCCCGAAAATCGAATGGAGGTAGTTGTAGCCACTGCACGAGTCGGGAAACGGAGATATTGCTGATTTACCCTACTTCCCCATATTTTCGGAATATTGCCCATTTATCCATACGCTTTTCAGATGTCTTTGGAATAAAACAAGTTAACTGGGCCCTTTCAGACCACCAAAAAAAGTATATTATCCATTACCATCAGATAATTCATCTCTACTCAAAGTTGTCGCTCATCTTCACTATATTCGTCATCGTTTTCGTTAGATTGGGAAATGTTTTCGTGTTCCTGTTCATCAGATACACAGAACATCTGCGCTCCGAACTCTGAGTCATGCTTCCAGAATGATTTTTTTCCGCTTGATTTGACCGATAGATACGCCATCTTGGGATCAGACCAAGTCAAAGCTTCTCTCATCATATCAGTAAGGTTATCCTCCGCAGCAGTTTTCCGTGCAAAATGCAATCGGGAGAACTTGTGTCGCTTGTGACTTGTTTATCCAGCCTGCTCGTCGACGAAGTTCATCGGAAATGGCTTGAAATAACATTTATTAGCATTATATACTTCCACATACCTTTTTTTTTTATCAAATTTACCAAACGTTCAATCAATTCCGGTAGATGCTCATATTCATGAAGACATGGAGGGAGCTGCCGTACAAACGGAAGTTCACAACGGTATTGTTGCTCAATGTTAGTGTACAACTGTTTGATTTTATTGTTGTACAACGTTTTAGATGAAAGTGCCAGACTGCTGATGAGCCGAAGGTTACTTATCAAATCCAAGTCAACCCCAAGAATTTCAGCAAACTGTTGAGGTTGTGCAAGTAGCCTCCTCGCCATGTTGCCATTATTGGAGCTTCCGCAGCCTCCAACTTTGGGGTGATTAACGTTCAGTTTGAAGTGAGCTTCAAGCTCATCTGCAATTCAGTGTGCTTCCTTCTTAACTTCTGGGTGGGACATGGCTGGATGGTTAGGAACAGCTTTTTTAGCAGAATTTCGTTTTGAGGCCTTCTACCAAGTTCAATCTTGAATGAAAGAAGGATGGCCCGATTCGTTCATCATCTTTCAGACATAGTGGACATGCTTTAGTGTTTCGGTTTCCTACAATGGCGTTTGCCGCCCTGCCATCTATCATCGAATAGACTGCTCTGATCTTCACTCGCAAAGTTACGTTTCCAGCGTCGAAGATGATGGGTGAGGCATTCAGTTCATCCACCTCCTTGAAAACCTGGTCGAAAAGCTTTAATGTGATTTCATCCGTTTCCTTTGTCCAGTGCATAGACCGAACGCGACAAAACATGTCGGATTGGGGATTTGGATTTACGTAAATTTTATGACCACTTTGCGATATCAGTTTCAAGGACATAAAATGCTCCGTCAATAAGGAATCATCTTTCCCTATCAACTTATAGCTTAAACCTGGTTATAGTGGCTAAAGCCAGTTGCAGAGTCAGCTCCAGCAGCCACATGCATGACACAATCAATGATCCCACATAAAGCTATTTAATTGAGATTGTCCCAACTCCATAATCCGCATAACATCGTTTGATATCATTTCCCGAACCGAAACATTCGAAGACAAATATCCTTCGTCATGATTGGGTTCTGTAAATTTCGGAAGTATGCTATCATATCTGCCCATGGAACAAATGCCTTCGGTTTCAGTTCCTTCAGCATGAATGTGGTCATTCCGGAATATTTGCTCTTTGTTAATCCCAATCTTGTTTTCATCATCAAAGATGATTCCGATAAAGGCCCTTTCGGATCTTGCTCAAGTTTAGACACTCTTTGTACCTTGCTTGTCCACGCTTCTTCTCCTTTTCTCAACTTTCTCAAAAGTCTACTCATATCGGGACATCCAGCTTTACGTGTTGCTGTTTCCGCTGCACATAAACGTTTTTCGACGCAGCGGCCACGAGCCAAGTCTTGGCAATACTTGACTTTAGTGTGTTCAGCCAACTGTTGGAATGATAGCGACTTTCTGCCACGATTTTGGGATAACGGTGATGTCCGCAATGCATGAGTTTCATGAGAATTAGATTGAGTTGCTACTGATGATACCTAAGGCGTGGCAGAAGCATATTAACAGCAATAATAACAATTTGATTTGGAATATGTTTCTTGTTTATTTAATTGGCAGTAGTACGGCAAAGAATTTAAAAAAAAAACTTCACTTACCTGAACGGCAAAACGAGCCAATCCGCCTTTCTTTCGAAGAATCTATTCTTACTTCGAACATTCCTCCGATAATTTTGAAATGTGTGTATTCAAGTGTCCACACTCCGTTCAACAACATCTTCTTCCACTATAAGATTATGCCGAATAAAATCCAAAACATGCTGTTTCTTCCAGCTTTTCAAATAAAATTCCGTAACTTCCTGGTTTGAAAACATTTTGAATCGAAAAACACAGAAAATTTGACAGATTTGTTTCATTAGTGTGCGTGCAATAGCGGAAACAAAATGGCAGAAAAACACAGAAAATTTGACAGATTTGTTTCATTAGTGTGCGTGCAATAGCGGAAACAAAATGTCAGTCATAATAATAAAAAGCGTTGCGTAGGTTTGGGCGATAAAATCTGAAATATCTCCGTAAAATCAGAAATATCTCCGTTATCCGACCCGTGTGGTGGCTGCAACCACTTCCATTCAATTTTAAGGGAAATTTTACATAAGAATTTTGACTACCACCTATTTTGACTACCACAGACCCCTCCGAGCATAGATTATTCAGCAATATTCGAAAATACGGGGAATTGGGGCAAAATAAGTTCAATATCTCTGTTTCCCGACTCATGCGGTGGCTGCAACCACCTCCATTCGATTTCTAGGGAAATTCTACATCAGAACATTATTCGAAAAATGGGGGAAGTGGGGTAAAATCAGCAATATCTCTGTTCCCCCCCCCGGGGGGGGGCCCCCACCCCCCTCCAATTTTGGGGAAACACAATAAGAGACTATTTTGACTACCACAGACCCCTCCGAGTATAGATTATTCAGCAATATTCAAAAATACGGGGAATTGTGGCAAAATAAGCCCAATATCTCTGTTTTCTGGCTCATGCGGTGGCTGCAACCACCTTCATTCGATTTCTAGGGAAATTTTACATACGAATAAGCCTATTTTGACTACCGCAGACTCCTCCAAGCATAGATTACTGGGCATTATTCGAAAATACGGGGGAATTGGGGTAAAATAAGCCCAATATCTCCGTCCACTGAATATTGCGGTAAGTGGGACCCCTTTCATTCGATTTTCCAGGAATTTTCCATACATATGTGATCAAATTTGATCTTGCGACCAGCACATGCATCTGTTCCCTTAGCTTTGAAAGGAAATAAGATGAGTGTTTACTAGGTTTCATCGAACTGTCGGGTGTCCGAGAAGATGAAGTAATAGTCTCCGGGCATGTTGGAAATCATCCCCAATGCGAAGTTGACTGCTTCCAACTCAGCATCATAAACTGAACAAACTTCCTGAAGTTTGTGGAAGGCGCTAGAGTTTTCATTGAAGACGCCGAAGCCAACTAACATAATTGAAACTATCTGCACAGTTTCCCACTTCGACCACGGGCAGTGTTGACGAAGATGATGATGTTCCTCAAGGAAGGCCCTGACCAACCAGCGTTCAAATCACTTTGTTTTGTTTTTCTTATGCATAAGAAATGATAAATATCGGAAGTTAGCATAAAGTTAAAAAAGTATGCCAAAAAATACATGAACTTTCCACAAACTTCAAAGTTCAGATAAAGTACTAAATGTACTTTCTAAGACCTTCCAAGTTTAGATTGAGTACTAGATGAACTAACCAAAGACTTTAATGTTCTGAGAAAGTCTTTAGCTAACACTTGTTTTTGAAATCAGCATTTTGGGAATAATCAATTGATACTCCATATCGTCGATATGGAGCGATGGTATCTCAAGTAAAATTGCCAAAACCATCCAGCTTCATTATGTTTTATCAAAGGTTTATGAAAGCTACTAGAAATCAATTTTGTTTCATTATGGCAACAAGAGGTGCCTATAGGTTTTGTATTTTAGTCAGGTTTATGATAACATAGCTTGTTTACAACGACCTTAAAACCTAATTTTCTCAAATTGTTGTTACTCCTATCAAGGGTTTTATTTCGACCGCATGAACTCGTAAAATCCTGTTTTGAAATGCCGTTTTAGGACTCATTCATATTATCTTATTATAGTCAGTTGAAAAAGCATTTTAAAACTAATTTGCCTCCAGCAAATGCATTAAACGGCAAATTGGCATTGGAGGAAGTCACCAAATGACCAAATAGTTTTATAGTAGTCATGGCGAAGATAAATTGGCTTTTTGACAAAACTCTGTTTTTTTCCAATCGCCATATAGACTGTTTCGGAAAGTATAAGCACACTTTCAAAATAACAAAAAAGTTATGTTTTTTTGAGTTTTAATAATTTTATTTGGCAAAACATATTTGTATTTGTGTTTTATATGATATTTTACTCTCGTTTAATCAAAATATTTAATCATAGCCAAGACTCCTAACTTTTCCTAGAACATGACCCATTCGCTTCTGCACAGTGGTACTTCCCACCATTTTGACCACTTTGGCCAATCTTTTTTAAATTTTTGGATGTCGTCCGCTGGTTTTATGAACTTTCGAAGCTTTGCTTTGGTTAAAGCCCAAAAAGTCTCGATTGGCCGTGCCTCCGGGCAGTTCGGCGGATTCATGTCTATCGGCTCGAAACATACATTTTGACTTTTGTACCATTCTAAAGTGTCCTTTGCGTAATGACATGACGCCAAATCAAGCCAAAACACTACTTGACCTTTGTGCTGCTTGATCATCGGCAATAATTGCTTCTGGAGACATTCCTTAACGTATTTCTGAGTGGTCATCGTCACCGTTGTGATGTACGGACAAGATGTTTTACCACAATCGCAAATTGCCTGCCAAACCATAACCTTCTTACCGAATTTATACGTAAAAATTGCCTTCTCCGTTTCGGGGATGTCTATGTCTTCGCTTACAGTATAGAATTGTGGTCCGGGAAGCGTTTTGTAATCTAGTTTCACATACATTTCAGCGTCCATTATTATACACCCAGAATTTCTACACAATAACGAATCGTAGAGTTTGCGGGCCCGTGGTTTCACGGACGCGGCCTGTTATGGGTTCCTTTTGGGTTTTTCCTGCTTCCGGTATGTTTTGGGCCCAAGTCTTTCTTTGGCACGCATGACGTTACTCGACGAGGTCCCTAGTTTTTTCGCAACATCCCGAACGGAAGTCGCTGGTTTTCGCTTGTAGGCATCCCTGATCTTTTTATCGATATCCGGACTAACAGGACCGGATTTCCGACCACTCTTTTTTTATAAATTCATTTATTTGTACAGGCTCAATCGAATCAACTTTACAGAGCCAAGTTTTCATGTTTATATACATCAGTTATCTTAGAACTAAGGTTAAGGGGATAGAACCGATTACTCGCGGCCGTCTCGAGGTTAATAGGAATCACAATTTTATGGATGGGAAAATTGCGGTGGAAATTTTGAACAAAGCATAAGGAACAATGGTTTTCTTATATCTAGAACTTCAAATTACAATTTTTGAATTGAACGTTTTCAATTTAAAAAAAAATCACTCACTCACACACACAACCACACTCACACACTGACGCACACATTCCTCAAAAATTTAACCTAAACAAGTAAGTTAATCAAACTACAATTTATAATTAATGTTAGTTAAAAACACATAAATAAGTTTCATAAACTCCAGATCGCGTGCAGCCAAAATGTCTCGAATCGGTACATTGGGTTGTCTACCTCGAGCCCGAAGGGAATCATAAAGCTCAGATCTGACTCCACGATGCTCAGCACAAAACCAAATAACGTGATCTGCGTCCTGGTAACCTTGTCCGCATTCACAGAGATTGCTGTCTCCCAGCCCAACACGGAACAAATGAGCGTTTAAAGAATAATGATTGGACATGAGGCGAGACATCACACGAATGAAGTCTCGACCCACATCCAATCCCCTGAACCAACATTTCTTAGACACCTTAGGAGTGATAGAATGTAGCCATCGCCCCAAATCTCCTTTACTACATTTATACTGCCAGCTAACGAGTGATATCTGACGAAAAATATAGAAAAATTCGTTGAAGGCAATTTGTCGGTCATAAATACCGCCTTTCATAGCGCCCACCCTTGCAAGTGAGTCCGCTTTCTCATTGCCTGGAATCGAACAATGAGAAGGGACCCAAACAAAGATGATAATTAAAGAACGTGAAGATAAAGCACTTAGAAGACCTCGTATTTTCATAAGAAAATAAGAGGTGTGCCTTACCGGCTTCAAGGAGCGATTATCCTCTATAGAACTAACTCCGTAAAAATGAAGCATTGATCCGGTGTAAGTGAGGCAACAATTTCTAAGGAAAAATGAATTGCCGCCAATTCCGCGACAAAAACAGAACAAGGTGCTTGAAGTTTACGAGCGACGGTATAATTTTCAATGTATACACCAAAGCCAGCGGAGTCCTCTATCAAAGATCCGTCAGTGAAAAACGTTTTAGTAGAATCAACTAGGCCAAACTTTGCAGCAAATATCACCGGAGCAATCATAGGACGATGATGCTCTGGGATTCCACGAAACTCCTGTTTCATGGATAAATCAAAATGAACCGGATTTCCGAAATCGAAGAAGCAAACAGGAATTGTTACTTTATTATCAAGAATCGCCCAAAGTTTCTCGATTGGGATCAAGTCAAGGCTCTGGGGCATTCTAAGGGTTTGATGCGACAGGACCGGAAAAAGGTTGGCGTTTTTTTGTCCGTATGCTTGGGATCATAATCCTTCTGAATGATGTAGTTGCCTTCCAACCCCATCTTCAGCAATGACTCCTTCAGATTTTCGCACAAAATATCAATATAGCCATCTGCTGTCATGATCCCATTGATTAGGGCCAGATTTCCCACTCCAAACCCCGAAAAGCAGATCCAGACCATAATATTACCTTCACCGTGTTTTATGGTTGGCTGGAGATGCCTATCCTGCAGTCCTTCATCACTACTGCGCCTTTCGCTTTGCTGCCGTTTCTTGTTGAACAGCTTAAACTTGGATTCTTCCGAGCACAAAACACGTTTCCAGAACTCCAGGGACTTAAAGGGCGATACGGTCAAAATTTGGTCAATATCAACTTGACGTATTTCTTTCAATTTTGCATTTAAAAAACCTGAACACCCCTCATTTTGAAGGTGTGTGTGTGTAGAATGTTGCTCCTATTTTGATTTTGGAATTCACTCTTCAGTTGTCAAAATGCCGTCCAAGCAAGAAGAGCAGCGTATCAAAATTTTGCTCGCGCATCGCGAAAATCCGAGCTACTCGCACGCAAAGTTGGCAAAATCGCTAAAAGTTGCCAAATCAACCGTTACAAATGTAATTAAAGTGTTTGGGGAACGTTTGTCGACAGCCAGGAAGTCTGGATCGGGGGAAATCGAAAACCGGAAGCCGCTGAGACGACAAAGAGAGTTGCCGGTAGTTTCAAGCGAAACCCTAACCTATCTCTCCGAGATGTCGCAAATAAGCTGGGTGTATCGTCTACAACCGTGCATCGAGCCAAAGAACGAGCCGGACTTTCGACTTACAAGAAGGTAGTGACTCCAAATCGCGATGATAAACAAAATACGACGGCCAAAGCGCGATCCCGGAGGCTGTACATGACGATGCTGACGAAGTTTGACTGCGTGGTAATGGACGACGAAACCTACGTCAAAGCCGACTACAAGCAGCTTCCGGGACAGGAGTTTTATACGGCAAAAGGAAGGGGAGAGGTAGCAGATATTTTCAAGCACACGAAACTGTCAAAGTTCGCAAAGAAATATCTGGTTTGGCAAGCCATCTGTACCTGTGGCTTGAAAAGCAGCATTTTCATAGCTTCCGGGACTGTCAACCAAGAAATTTACGTGAAAGAGTGTTTGAATAAACGTCTGCTGCCTTTCCTGAAGAAACACGGTTGTTCCGTACTGTTTTGGCCGGATTTGGCATCTTGCCATTACGGTAAAAAGGCCATGGAGTGGTACGCCGCCAACAACGTGCAGGTGGTTCCCAAGGACAAGAACCCTCCCAACACGCCAGAGCTCCGCCCAATTGAGAAATACTGGGCTATTGTCAAGCGGAACCTAAAGAAGACCAAAAAAAACTGCTAAGGACGAGCAGCAGTTCATCGCAAACTGGCTTTCTGCGGCGAAGAAGGTGGACAAGGTGGCTGTACAAAATCTGATGGCAGGGGTCAAGCGTAAGGCCCGGCAATTCGGATTTGGAAAAGCGGAAGCCTAACTGAATATTTTTCCTGAATTTTATACTAATTGAACTTGAAAAAGAAATTTAATTTGATTTTTTAAATAAACGATTTCACCGATTAACACGCGTTTTCCCTTGACCAAATTTTGACCGTATTACCCTTTAGTTATGTGGGTTCTGGCGAATTGGAGCCGTTTTTCCTTGTTATTCCGGCTGATGAACGGTTGCTCCCGGACGAAATGGCTTTTCAACCATTGCTCAGCGATGCGTCAACGGATAACGCGATCCGAAATCGGTAGGTTCAGCTTTTTTTTTCATTTCTCGGATGGTGATGAACGGATTTTTCTTGATCTCTCGGAGGATTTTTCGGTCTTCCAAGCTTCTGGTGCTTCAGAAAAATCTTCTGAACTGCACCACGGCTCACTCCATATCTCACGGCAACTGCGTGCTGGGTATGGTTCCGATTCAATCACGCACGATCAGATTTCGGACCTTAAAATCACTTCCGGTGAACTCAACACGTAACTTTTTCGACATGCGGAAGAACTTTGAGGCGGATGTTAACAATGAAATGCCAAAGCAGTGATATACGGGGTGTTACCAGCGGATTCTACAAGGAAAATTATTTTTCCGTTGAATGTTCTTTTGTTTGTCATACCTCAAACAGAAGATAATTAAGTATTCCGTCAGCGGTAAATTGAAATTAGCGAGGATATTAGAATATATGTGTGAAACTTGTCAAATGGGTCCAAAAAAAATTGAGCATGTGTAAATAAAATGACACTGATGTGATCAGGACTTATAAAAAGGGATTTTCTTAAATACGGTTCTATTGATCTATTTATTCGCCAGTCATGTTAGTTAGTAGTCATCTTTTGGTTCTTTTTGTTATTACAGTTGATAATTTTTTGTGTAATTGAAGTTGAAAATAACGGAGTGGCAACCTCGAGTGTTCAATAATGCTCATGCTCTTTCTCTAAATAAACCTATAATTGCTTCAGTATAAGTTTGAACGTTACTATTCCGGCAGATCAAAAACTGTACGGAAGACTTTTAATTGAAATATTCAAAGACAGTATTTTTCAGGTCTTGCCGTTACATTCACTGAACACGGGACAATAATTACATTTGCCGTAAGTAAGTAAATAAAACCCACATTTAAAAACACCAAACCCTACACATGCAGCCTGGTTGTCGAATTCCAAGCTGCAAGCTTGTAAGCCGATTCGGTGCTTTTAATTTCAAAGTCATTTACTTTAATTAATGCTCATCATCCGCTAGTTGGTCGTCCTGCCCGGTCATCCTTACACTGCAACCGTTTCTTTCTGCAGAAAACACAAGCAATTATGTACGGAAGGTACCGATGTTGGTGCAAATGTGACACGCAACTGTAACTGTGTTTCGTCCGTTTCCCATTTACGGTGCTGAGCCTAAATTTAGTTCAGAGGCAGACAAAATTCAAAGTAAGTACATAAGCAACCCCTCTCTATGCACTTGCACTTGCACTTCAAACGGCTACTGCACTTCGCACGACATTGCAGTCAGTGGGACGAAGGAAAAAAAATTGTATCAAGTGCATCCACTCATCCTCTTGGTTGCATGATGAAACACTGTCAGAATTTTTCGTTGAATCCGCTTGATGGATCATGGTTGATGGTGTGTGGGCGCAATTGGTGGGCTGTTGAGGTAGATGGACGGAAGAAGTACCCCGTCGCCATCGTCGTCGCAGTGAACTGTGTTAGGAGTGCAACTGCGAAAGTCGATGTAATGGCAACAAAGTCGTAGCGGAGGGTGGGGTGGGCGTGGAGGCAAAAGCCGGATTGTCAGGCAGTCAGTCAAGTGTGAGAAGACGAACCAAGTGCAGCATGAACGTGGTGAGAATGAAGAAAGAAAAGCCTCGAGACTCAGTCAGTCAGTCAGTCAGTTAAGTGGAGCTGTTTCACTGTTTTTTTACACTTGGGCTGGGTGGGTGGACGGAGAGGGGAGGAATGGATAGAACACTAACAGCGAATTCGTTTTTGATTCAGTTTCAACATGAATTGGGTAACAAATTCGGGTGTGTCTGTTTTGTGACAAACTGTAATTCAATCGGTTGATTTCACTAACAAAAAGTTCGATAATGCACTGGGCTGGTATTGACTTCAACTACATTCAACGAATTAGCTATAAGAAAGAATTGAAAGTTAGAAAATGTAGGTAATGGAACAGTTTTGGATGATTGTGGATGTGTACAACTAGGTGGTCGAACAGAGAAAAATAAGTTTTACTGTATTCCGTTTGTATTCCATTTTCAGTTATGGAGTTTAAACAGAAACCATGAAGACTGAATGTCAATTGTGTTGAGGAAATTTTTGCTCTCATATATAGTTCGTTCAAGATTTGGAACCAGTTTAAACCTTAGAGTTGTTTCATTAGACAAGAGAAGCTTTTTCTTTCTTTCTTGATAGTCTGTTTACCCTTAAATTTATTCAAAAGGGCAGGAAAAGCAACATGTCTGTGAAATCACGATTATTATTAGTTAAATTCATTTCAAAATAACGTGTATAATTCGCAAAATAATGCTGCACACTGTAACATATAACCTCCGTCTTAGGCCGACACTAATGAGAATTTGATTAAAAAAAATAGGGCCTTTCAAAACAAACACTCGCAAGGAAACACCCACTTTGTTATGACGTAGAATGCGCAGTTTCAAACCTCTTTTCATTAATGCGTATTTTGTATGGACATGATGTAATTTTCGTATGGATCACCAAAGTAAGCAAAATGCCTTACTTACCTTCCCAAGTAGCACGAAATGTTTAACTGAATGCAGTTTTGCTTTAATGTGACAAATAATAATGTTGAAGGTGGAGCCTATGAAACATACTTTAAGTTCGACATTGGTCATAAACAAAAAAAAACTTGTACTTTAGTAAAACAAATTATTGTCGGTTTGTAGAGTTCCGGAGTACTCAAAAAACATCAGAAAACTTTAACATTGGGTTATTTTGTAACAAATGACTTATTTCTTTTGACAAAAATACCTGGTGTAGAATCCATACACCGTGTCCAATATATTCTCATACAAAATAAAACTCTATTTATTTCAAATCGATAATCCAGATTTTATTGATAACTTTACCCATTATATTGCAATATAATACTGATCAACTACAGCGTATGTTTTGGAATAACACCGCCTTTAACCTCCATGACCAGCTTCAGACGTTTTTCGAAACCGTCACAGGCGGCACGCACGACTTCCATCGGCATTTCGTCCCAAATTCGTTTGATTACGGTTTTGAATTGGTTCATATTAGACGCCCTGTGGTCATTTACCTTCGCCAGCATGTATGACCATACGAAATAATCCAAGGGATTCAGATCTGGTGAACTGGGAGGCCATTCATTCTTGTCCAAAAAGTCGGTCAAATTTTCTCGGCACCAGCCCTGAACGAGATTTGCAGTATGCGATGGCGCTCCATCCTGCTGAAACTTATAGTAATTATCTCCAAGCACCTGTTGTACATATGTCTTTAACAACTTTCTCCAAAACTTCCGTTTTATAATATACGGCATTCAATTTAACGACTTTTATGATGAAAACCAGTGGTAATTTGCCTCGCTTGCAAATTCGTCCCCAAACCATCACTGAAGCAGCACTTTGGAGCCGTGGAATATTCCTATCATTCTCTGGAACAGTTCTCGAAGAGAGAGCCCACAATCTGTCGTTCTGGACATTGTGGGATTGTTGCAAGACGAATAACTTTTCGTCGGAAAAGATAAATTCTTCCCTACCGTGCCGCGACAAAAGCAGACTTGCTATTTCGAGTCGTTTCTGCTTGGAAGGTTCCGAAACTCCGTGAACCTTACGTTTTGTTTTAGTGACACCTATTGTGAGACACCCTGTATAAGTATTATTAATATGTGGAAAAACCAAATGTTATGTGTAATGCAAATGAACTGTTGATTAGAGACTGATCTCGGCATTCTTTTCGATAACTTAATTTTTTTTATAAAACATTTATTTGTACAGACTCAATCGAATAAACTTCACTGAGCAAAGTTTTCATATTTATATAAATCATTTATCTTAAAACTAAAGTTTGGGTGATAGAAGCGATTACTCGAGGCCGTCTCGAGGTTAATAAGAATAACAATTTAACGGATGGGAAGATGGGCGGAAATTTGAAGTATAGTTTATATAACACATTTATTGTAAATTCTGAATTATCTAAAAACCTATAACTATTCACCTTTTGGATTTTTTTAGCTATACAACTTTTGGACAGAACAACAAAACCAATCACAATATCACAGTGAAGTTTGACAGCTGTGGCCATTTGGCCGTATGCTGGTTTTCATGGCAGCCAATACAGTGACTTGCGAAAAAAAGATCATTCCGTAATGAATTTGTAAATGTTTACAATAGTCATAGATTTACATTAAGAAGTTCAGAAGATCAATTTCAAAATTCAACAGACAAATTGGTGAAAATCAAGTAATTAAGTAATGCAGCCGTTTTGGCATGCTTTCCACCAGGTTTCTGAGGTAACAGGGATCCAGTTCGTTCCAAGCCCTCTCCAACGCCGCATGATACGATGGTTTGTTGGTTACGTATGTTTTTCCAATTTATTATCGAGAATCGCCCAAAGTTTCTCGATTGGGATCAAGTCAAGGCTCTGGGGCATTCTAAGGGTTGGATGCGACAGGACCGGAAAAGGGCGGGCGTTTTCTTGTCCGTATGCTTGGGATCATTATCTTGCTGAATGATGTAGTTGCCTTCCAACCCCATTTTCATTTCCAAACCCTGAAAAGCAGATCCAGACCATAATATTACCTCCACCGTGTGTTATGGTTGGCTGGAGATGCCTTGTTTCGTGAAAGCTTGGAATCCGAGGTCATTTTGCAGTACATTGTGCATTGACGATCTCGAAACATTCAGATATTCGGCCATGTATACGTAATACAGCGCTGTGATTTTCATCTTATCCGTTCCCTGACCACTTTAACAACCTGTGCAGTCCACATCGTACGAGTACGACCGCATCTCTTCCGGTCATCCAACGAGCAGGTGTCACGGTACCTTCGGATGGTTCGGTGCACAAAATCCCGCTTTACTCCGAGGTTCTTCAAATTTCTGAAAATAGCGCCCGGGCGCTCACCTTTCAAAAAAAAAATTATCACCACAGCACGAAACTCCTTCATCGCTGGTAAAAGATAAACACCGAATGAAAACAATCGGACATAACCTAAAAGCGTTTGTATAAACATAGTGCAAAACTACACCAACACATACGTGAAGCATGTTGAGTAGTTGCACGACACCAATGCAAGGAAAAAGTGTATGAGAATATATTTGACAGGGTGTACATGCATCGTCAATCATACTAGCCCTACAGGGTGCGGCAGACCAAAATGTTATGATGATGATGATGATGATGATATAATACTACCATCTATTGTAGCAAGGTAACTTTCCATAGCAAAGGAATGATCTGAAAAACGATTTGATCAGGATTCTATTATTGTTTGTGATCATCATGCTCCTGTATGAATGGCCAAAAACGTTTGGGCGGGCCCGTAAGCAGAGACACTTACGCGAAACCCGCGAATATAGGGAAAATAATCTCCTTCCTAAAGCACGGTTACACTCACAGCACAAGAATCAAGCCCTCGATTGACAGAATAAACCCAATAGATGGGGTCGAAGAGCCCGCCCTCGTTTCGCAAAATGTTAACAATAGGGAGGAGGCAGTCCCATGCTCCCTATCCAAATCGTTTTACTTAGGTGCCCCGATGGTCCCTCCCTTTCCCTTTCAAACTTAAATGATACATCCAATGGATTGTTACTGAAAAATAAATAAAAATTATATATGTATTAATATCCTTCTTGTCCTGGAAGCGCTGAAAACAGAATAGATCATTCCAAATATCAAATATAAAATTTCAATAAAAGATATTTTTTTATAAGACATGTAATATTTTTCTTTAAACTGCTCTAGTAATATTTCAAAGATAGCAATTGAAGTGATCGAAGAGTCTGGTTTGATGATTTCTGAAATAATGGCTTATCTTACCATAATACCACTAAACACAATATTAAATATAATCCTACATTGCTTATAAGCACATGCCAAAATTAGAAGTGCAATTTTAAATTAAATGTCAATGTAAAATCTATGCTGAAATACTGAAAAACAAATTGAGCCTCTGATGCCTGTCATGTTGCTCCGGGCTCCTACATGGTTTTGGAATGCAAAGATGATTCTAACGCGTTATTATATACACAGCTCGAAAAATAGGGGATCGGCATATCATCACAAGGGGGCGCACAAACACACATTAATTAAAGGGAAGGGGGTTCCCTCGGGGGTATGTTGTTGCAAAAGCTCTCTTTTGTGGTGCTTGGCGGGGGGGGGGATAAATAATCTTTATTCATCACCACAATAAAATTCTTTTTTTTGTATAGCATTTCAAGCTTATTGCTTTCACAAATTGCTTATTGCCTGCTCTCAACTCAGAGTTCCAAATGCACTTCCACAGTTATTAAGAGCTTTCGATGCCGATGATTCTAATGCGAGCTAAAAATTTGAATAAATTGAGTATGGAAAATATGCAATATGACTTAAGGTACATGATCTTCAGTCGCACCCCAGGCTTCGCCAACCAGCGTCTCCATGTTTCAGCTGGCAGTCTTTTGTGATCATATGACTCGTGGAGGCGTGAGGGCTGCAAAATGGTGAGTAGACAACTGGGATGGAGCGTACGTCCCCGCAACATAGCACTGGTCCTCGCAAGTTCCTACCTCATGCTTCCACGGGTCAAGAGTTGACAAAGACCGCCAGCTAAGGGTTACGTTCTTAGCTGGTAGTGCAGCCTGGGCACTGTTGTCCTTCTGATTTCAGCTAGATTGAGGAGGTGCGTTCCGAGCGTCTGTCCACCAAGAAGGGGCGTAAAACGGGGGGCGGGGCCGGGGGTTGGGTAAGAAACGCTGACGGTGTCAGCTATCCTTTGGGAAGAGCCCAAAAAAGGTAGGAAGGTAGCATGCTGAAATCTTACCCTACCACAAAAAATGGAAGTATTCTTTATACGGTGTATAATTTCAGATCATCTATGGAATTCCCAAGTGTTGTTTATTAATTTTAAATTTTTTGTTCCCTTCGTGGCAATGATAATGCAAGTCCGTCTACAATTGCAGCTGGACATCAGTCTACAGACATGCAGACAGTACAAATATAATTGTTACTATCATTTTATATTATAACATCTCTTCACAATATTTTTAAAGCTATTTTCAGGTTCGCATCTATGCATCGTCGCAAGTTTTAGCCCACCTAACCCACGATATGTATTTGGAAAGATGGGATGGTTTTTAATTTTTTTTTTTTAGAAAGGATTCTACTAAATAAAATTTCCAAAAAAGTTTAAATATTCAAAATAAAAATTGTTTAAAGGGCGAACACGAAATTATTGCGACACATTCAACAGGGCATAACATTTTTATCATTGGGTAAAAATCAACCAAATTTTGCACACTTTCTCATTGATGTGTATTGTTAACATGCTGTCAAACTCGAAGTCGTGTTTTTCGATTCAACGAAAATGGAGGTGAACCAACGCGAGTCGAGAGAACAAATTCTTTCCAAACACCTGGAATTTCCTGACCTGTCGCACCGGCAGTTGGGAAAAATGTTGAACATTCACCATTCAACCGTCTCCAGAGTGTTGAAGCGGTTCCAGGAGCGGTTGACGTTGGACCACGGCAAAGGAGCTGGAAGAAAACCGGGACCGGAGAACAAAAAGACGGAGGGAAAGGTGAAGCGGATGATTAAAGCAAGTCCCAACGTCTCAAGCCGTGATTTGGCTAAAAAGATCGGCATGTCGCAGAGCTACGTCCAGAATGCAAAAGAAGAGAGCTAGACTACATACATACAAGGTACAGAACTTCCCAAACCGCGATGAGCGGCAACAATCTACGGCTAAAACTCGGGCACGGAAGCTCTACGAGAAGATGCTGACAAAATATGGCTGCTGTGTGATGGACGACGAAACGTATATAAAAGCCGATTTTAAGCAAATTCCGGGGTTGGATTTTTTCACCGGCAAGAGCAAGTTCTATGTGGACGACAAATTTAAGAAGAAGAAAATGTCGAAGTTCGCCTCCAAATATCTCATTTGGCAGGCCATCTGCTCTTGCGGACTGAGGAGTGAGCCATTCGTGACAAAGGGCACAGTAAATGGCGAGATCTACAAATCTGAGTGCCTCGAGAAGCGCCTTTTGCCGTTCTTGCAGCAGCACGACAAAGCTCCGCTATTTTGGCCAGATTTGGCATCATGCCATTATTCTAAAAGTGTCCTGGAGTGGTATGAGGCCAATTCTGTCCATTTTGTTCCAAAGGACATGAATCCGCCAAAATGTCCGGAGCTGCGCCCGGTGGAGCAGTACTGGGCAATGCTGAAGCGGGAACTTCGGAAGAGCAAGAAGACAGTCAAAGACGAGAAGGACATGTTAAGAAAATGAAAAAAAAAAAACTGAGAAACTGGTACCGGATGACACTGTAAAGACTTTGATGGAGGGCATCAAGCGAAAATGCGTTCAATTTTACACTCAAGGCTCCATCGATTAACTTTTCTTTTGATTTTCGAAGTAAATATATGTATAAAACTACCCTAAAATTTTGGTTTGATTCTAAACATTATAAGAAAATTGGCATGACATTTTCGGTGTCGCAATAATTTCGTGTTCGCCCTTTATGATCTCTCATTTTCTATTGCAAAGATATAAAGAATTATGTATGGGCCCAGTAGAAAGCAAGAATTATCGGAAAATTCAAATTTCATTTTTCTTTTTCTCTCTGTGGTTTTTTTTGTTTTTTGTGGAATTTATTTACCTTTCGTTTTTGGGGATTATTATTAATATTATATAAATTTTTTCGGGTATTTTTTTGGTTTAATTTCGCTGTTTTTCTTGGTTGCCCGGCGGTGAACATCTTTTTTTTATATATATCTCTTTATAATTTTTTTCTCTTAGTGTTTTTATCATCTAATTCTTGGGTATAAAAATTGTGGGCGAAAGCAGAATATCGGGAAATTCAATTTTTTTTTTCTCGGTGTTTTTTTTTTGGTATTATCGGTTTATGGGCATCACAGCAGAAGAGACAAATAGTTGCATTTAATGTTGAAGTGTATACTATTACAACATCGTATTATTTTTATCATATCATCATTATATAAATATGTATAATCAGATTTAAAATATTTACTAAAAGCTTAATATTAATAATTAAATTTCATTTTCAAAGGTTACAACGAAAAAGATTCCAGGTAGAATGTACAGATATTTTATTTCATTGTATCTAAAGGTGTTTTTCTATGAATTTAAGTCATTGAATTTTATTAAAATTAATAAATGCTCTTCAATTCTGCTGATTATGAATATCTATATGTCATGAATACATACATATTTTTTTATTCATGTATAATTAAATGGTTTATGTTTTATTTAATAAGACCTTCACATTCCAGAGTTATATTCATCTGCCACTGATTGAGCTGTAAAGAAGCACCAAGCTGCATATGATTGTCATATGCCTATTATTACTATTCTAACTATTTCATCATATCATTTTATTTATAACCATATTTAAATTACAGGATGACGAATTCCAACCATGGCATATTTTAAATAAATATTATAGTATATTTCATTGCTCTATTACATACTGCATATATTGCATATTATGACATATTATGTACATTATATATAATAAATACTGGGTTGGGAGGGAGCATCAGGGTAT
Organism: Aedes koreicus; assembly: GCA_024533555.2. NCBI lineage: Eukaryota > Metazoa > Arthropoda > Insecta > Diptera > Culicidae > Aedes > Aedes koreicus. Next base: position 506,151 of record JAHHFK020003649.1, read on the forward strand.
CATTCAAGCTGAAACTGGACGATGGTTTGATTGACTGCCTGAGTCTAGGAGGGAACGAGCATTATCATTTTCTTTATCCTACCGATTCGATTGTGATGCTGCGAGTTCTACTCCAACAGTTTCAGTGAGAGTGACGCGCCCTTCTTAACAAGCCATCCTGTAGAAAGCTTAATAAGTATTGCGAATTGGGTTATTCGAATTGTTGGATCGTATCGTTGGAAGGAGATTCTTAATTTCCCGTGGATTTCGCGTGAGTGTCTCTGCTTACGGGTCCACCCCTACATTTTTGGCCCTTCATACAGCGATATTGTGAATTCAGATTGGTGGCTCAATTTGATCTTGCTATTAAGTGGAGCTGCATCCAAGCCAAGGGCATGAAGGGATGGTGGCTACCATACATACATACATACATATGACTCGTGGAGGCGTGAGGTAGGAACTTGTGAGGACGAGAGGTCGGTCGCACCCTCCTTCGAAGTTTTCAACTCATCATTTGAAGCCCGTGCGGCAGACCAAAATGCCATGATGTCTTAACATCAATGTTAGGTTAATTCTGTAACTAATGACTTATTTTTGCTGACAGTGTATTTTTTAATGTTGAATGAATTATTTTATTGCAAAATTGTAAAGGTGTACGCCAAAGAAGTGACTACAAGTTTGCTGCTCGCTCAAAATATGCTGAAGGAGATTATCAAGGTGGTAGGATATCATTTGGCCACAGTTTAACGAATCAAAAAGTCTTTTCAGGATTATCCTAAGGTGTTGCCCAGTTAGAATTGGAACATAGACTATTGTGCATATTTCGGATATACATTGACAAAATAGTATTCTGTTTAAACTAAAATGTTCGACTCTATATAAACTTTAGACAGAAAAATTCAAAAAGAAATTAATCATGTCGATTTAGAAGAAATTTGCGGACTTTTCCCGGAATTCGTTTCATTAACCAGCGCACACTGTTCTCATCCATCGTTTTGGCAATCTTATTCCACTTGGCTATCAATTCATTTATGCTTTTGACGACACTGCCATTCACCTTCAGCTTCCTCTTCATAATGGCCCAAAATCTCTCAATCGGTCTGAGCTGGGGAAAGTGTGTTGAGTTCTTTCGGTATACACTGAGTCCCGTTGGTTCCATACCATTGTAGCACTGTTTTACATATCAGTAAACTGCTTGCAAGATCTGGCCAAAACATGACAGGTTCATTGTGGGATCTGATGAATGGCAATATTCGCTTTTGGATACATTTCGTTCTGTACAGCTCTGAATTAAATGGCTTATCGGTGATTAAAACCTCGGTCTTCCTACCGCAGCTACAGATGCCTTGCCAAATCATGTATTTACGTGCAAATTTATCTGCAAACACAAACTTGAATTTGGTTTGGAACATCTCCCCGAGCCATAGCCAAGTAAAATTGTTGTCCCGGTAGCTGTTTGAAATCGACCTTTACATAGGTTTCATCATCCATGAGAAGAATTGAATTTTGTCGGATTTTGGCCACATTGTTCTGCTTTGGATCCCTATTTGGCTGTCTACAGGCACGGTATGACTTAAAGCCTTCCCGGAGACGAATCCGTTGCACGGTACTGCGTGCGGCGTGAAACTTTTTGGCCAAATCGCGGTCTGAGATGTTGGGGTTTGCCTTAATGTTCTTGATGACTTTGTTCCGCAGTTGACGGTTGACAGTACCCGCCCGAAGCTTGCTTTGAGGCTTGCGATCCGTCGGCAATGTTTCTCTGTACTTTTTTAAAACACGCCACACGGTATTTCGGGGAAAACCCAACACTTTAGCAAGTTTTGGCCCAGACCACGAAGGGTTTTCCAAATGATTGCGCACAATTATTTTTTTTCTTTCTTCTTCCATTTTGTATTTCTCTGAAACACGTTCGAACTGCACCGCGAAAATAAACTTCTGATGTTGTTATTGTTATAGGGAACACATAAGATGTCATAGTTTACAAATCCGACCACTAGGGCTGTAAGAATTAAAAATGTTTGTTCCAATACTAAATGGGCCACACCTTAAGCAGTGAAAGCCGGGAAATGGAGGTCTGCAATTTGTACGTACGCCAAACGTGATCAAATCTGTCCGTCAAAGATTGCTCGCTACACGGTACATTGCTTATTTTTTCAAGTAGGAAAAATACAAAATAATCCTAGTCCCCGACGAAAAGCTGTTCAACATTGATGTTGTGTCCAACAGCTACACAGATCGGTTCATTTCACAGAAAAGACTTGAGGATGCTCCTAAGAAAGTGGAGTTTAAGTTCCGGCTGGTGTCATGATGTTTGGCTTGGTGGCGTCCAACGGTTTGAAAACCCCCGGGCCTGTTTTCATTGATGCTGGTGTAAAATCAATACCAAAGTGTTGGTATTTTTAAGGACCAAGTGCTTCTCTGGGTACAGGTCAGCTTCTCTGAGGATTGTCCTCCAACAGGATGGAGCGGTATATCATGTGTCATATCGGACTCAACGATGGTTGATGAAATACATGACGTTTTGGCCGAAAACTATCCGGACTTTAACCCGATGATGTCATTGAAAACTGGAGGACACATCGAGTAAATTTGTTTGGAAGGACCTAATAAATGTAACTGAATTCGAAGATATTCATATTATTGCTTGAAGTTATTGAAAATAGGATTTGAAAGAAATACTATTACTGTTCGCATTATTTTCTGTATTCCCTTGATACAGATAAAAAATCAAGATTGTGTAGTTTTGACGGGTTTACAATGTAAGTTTCTGAATTTAAGAGTCGTCAAAAGGAAATTAAAATAAAACTCTTCAAAATGAAATTAAGACTCGTCAAAATGAAATTTAAACCCGTCAAAACTACCTCGAAGATTGCGGAGCGAGGCTCCGCTATACAATCTTGAAGAAACTAAAGACCCGTCAAAAACAACCGGCAAGCGCCAACCAGAAGATAAATACCTCCGATTGCATTATACCGGGAAAACGCATCTAAGGAGCATTTTTCCAAAGTTTAAGGAGCATTTCCCAAAAAGAAGGGTGCATTTAACCCTGCTGCCGTTAGAGTGGTACGAACCCGACGATCTTGTTTTTGTGCCGAAGGAGGCAAATCTGCCAAACTCGCCAGAACTTTGCCCAATAGAAAAATGTTGAGCGATTATGACAGGCAAGCTCCGGAAAACAGGGAGGGTCTTTAAAAACGACAAGGATTTGAAGAAGGAGTGGATTAAAGTGTGTAAGAAAGATGGCGCAAGTGTTGCACAGGATGTTATGGGTAACGTTATGTCCAAGGTGCGGGTATTGAGCCTAGGAGAGGAGGTTAAATAAACCAACGTTGCAAAAACATAGCTGATATGTGATTATACATGCCCTGAGAGTTTCAAAAATATCCAATTTAAAATTAATTTTTGGTGATCATATTTTTCTGTTGCATTTAATTCGAGTACAATCTTTATGAACGTTAATCTCCCTCAAGGTCGAAACCAATCGAACTTAATATAAAATCCACACACACTTAAATTGCTCTAACTTTTGATCCGTTGGATAAAATTAATTGAAATTTTGCGTGGACATAGTTTAATGTGTATTGTTTACACTTTGTTAGTTGATTTTATCAGGTGCGCAAAAGTTTTCAAAATGACGACGAAAGAACAGTGCGTGCGCGAAAAAGTTTTGCACGAGTAATTTGAGAATAAGGATCTGTCGTATCGTGTCATCGGAAAAAAAAACTTGGGAATCGCAAATTCCACGGTGTCTAGTATCATAAAACGGTTCGAAGAACGTCTGACTGTTGATCGGAAGCGAAGATCTGGAAAAAAAATCCTTAAGGTCAACAAGAACGATCACAAACGCGTGGTTGGGGCCTTTAAACGGAAACCGAACGCCTCAGTTCTAGATGTGGCTAAAAAGTTGCATGTAAGCAAGACTTTCGTGCATAATACCAAAACTCGAGCTGGACTACGTACGTTTAAATCGATTTCAGAAGTCCCAAACCGTGACGAGAGACAGAATACGGTCATAAAAAGCCGTGTTGTACGACCAGAAGTCAACGAAACCACACTGCTGCGTAATGAATGACGAGGCATATGTGAAGGCGGACTTCAACCAGATTCCAGGAAACCTGTATGTGACTGCCAAGGATAAGTGAGATGTTCCCAAGAACGTCCGGACACAGAAGATGTTAAAGTTCGCCAAGAAGTTCCTAATTTGACAAGCGATTTGTACTTGCGGAAAGCGAAGTGCACCTTTCGTTACCGCAAGCACCATGAATGGATAGGTGTATTTGGAAGAGTGTCTCCAAAAGCGGCTTTTCCCTCTCCTGAAGGCTCACGACGGTCCAACGATCATCTGGCCGGATTTGGCATCATGCCACTACACGAAGGACTGCTAGAATGGTATAAGGCGAATGATGTCGATTTCGTGCCGAAAGATCTGAATCCTCCAAACACTCCGGAACTGCGCCCAATAAAAGAAAATTCATAATGGAACACCTTCTAAAACGACCTAAACTGGTGAAGAATGCAGAAGAAATGAAGAGAGCATGGGTTAATATGCAAAAAACTTTCGATTCTGAGGTCGTGCAGAACCTTATGGCTGAGGTGATACTGCGGACATTTATGCTACCCCTCTGCCAAGAATGGGAGGATTTTTTTATAAGTGGGAGGGGGGGGAGACGGGCAGCACCATTGAAAAAAATATCTTAGAGAAGAGAGAAAAAAAAAAAAAAAAACAAAACAACACACAATTTTAAAAAAAATAATGGGGCCGGGGGTGAAATGCTCGAACTGATGGAAAAAAACATCAATGAAATCCTACAGAGCATTGCAAACGCCGCCGCCAGCAGCAGCAAAGAAATCAGAAGCACAATATCATCACTTCTGGACACACTTCCGAACACTTCTGCAGCTGTTGAAGTGGCAGCTAAATCAGCAGAAAAGGCAGCAGTAGCAGCAGTCACACCAAATACAACGGCTGACACAATTGGCAAAATACTCACTGACCTCAAAAAAGACATAACGGACTCCCATGCCACTCTAGCAGAGGACCTGCCCCAATTAAACATTTCCCATGCAACTCTAGCAGAGGACCTACCAAAATTATTTTCCTCACTCAGGAAGGAATTTTTAAAATCACATTCATTGCTAGCTTGCGAAGTAAAAGCGCATATTAAAGAAATTGCCGAATCATTTTCCATCACGCAAGCCAGCCAAAGCAAATCTGACTTTTACAGCTGTAATAACTTTGCAGATGAATTGAAGAGTATTGAACAATCTACACCTAACTGGCGCATGATTGGAAACAAAAAAAAATGGAAACTTTACTGGACAAAATACGATCGTCGTTATCACCAAATTTTCAGTAACAACAACAACAAAAACAAAAACTACTACAACAACGGCAGCAGCAATAACCACAGCAGCAACTATTCTAATAAACCATCGGATAGGGATTTACTGGCTATGGCAAAAACACAATTTGCCGGCCCTCCAATGTCCATAGACCATCCCATAGCAGGCCTGTCCGTCGCCGCAGCAAAGACGTCATTCGTAAACTTTAAAAAAGCCGAAACCATCAACCCATACCGTTCGAACGAGACCTTACAATCCAGCCCTACTAACACCAACTTCCAGCTGCAGCAAAATCAAAGCATACAACCACACACTTCCGACACCTGTGTAAACGACACTTGTCCAGCTTCAACTAGGCACACAGATGGTCAATTTGAGCTTGATCCAATGCGTCCACCCATCGTACGTCTCACGGAACAATCCACGAATGGTGACGGTCGCTTCTTAAAGGCCAGATTGCGTGACCCGAAAATCATGAAAATTGTCCGTCTGTACCTTGCCTATATGAAGGACCAACCTGCTACAGTCTGCATAGAATGAATGACTCCAACTAGCATTAGAATGCTGCTGGCATCCGAAGGACTGCCAACCGCTCCAGACCATCTACAGCGCATCTTCGCGGAAGTTCATCAGGAGTATGGAATGAATGCAGCTGAAGCAGCAGCCGTTCTACAATCATACCAGCGATTCCTGCCCAGTGAACGAATGCACCTGCAACAACTACGTGAGAGTACCAACAAATTCCACTCTCATTCACTCAACCAGAATTTTCGGAAATAACGACGCCTTCCTCAGAAGTAGAAAACATTTACGTATGCGCATTTGACACCCTTTACGCGAAAGAAGAAGACATAGTAAGTATTTCATCAACCGACGTACCTTTAAAAATTTCTTCACCAAAACAGAATGCGACTGAAATTTTGATTTACTGTCAAAATTTCAATCGCATGAAAAGCCCAGCGAAAATTAAGGAAATTTACAAAAATTTATTATGCTCGTCCTTTTCGGTAATTCTGGCAACTGAAACTAGCTGGGATGAAAGCGTAAGAAGTGAAGAAATTTTTGGAAGTACATATAACGTATTCAGAGACGATAGAAATTTTCATGCGTCTCAGAAGAAGTCAGGTGGCGGAGTTCTAATAACTCTTTCAGCTGATTTCAATTCAAAAATTGTTCCCACATCCTAATTTAAAGAATTTGAGCATGTTTGGGTTCAATCACACATAGCAGGTGAAACGCATGTGTTCGCCTCTGTGTATTTTCCACCACACCATGCTCAAAAAAACACTTATGAATTTTTCTTTCAAATTGCTGAGCAAATTTTATCTCAACTTCCTCCTGAAGTAAAAGTTCGCATTTATGGGGATTTTAATCAACGCAAAGCTGACTTCATTCTGGACTTCTGAAAATCAAAGTATCTTACTCCCAGTCGTTGGAAATAACGAAACTTTACAGTTCCTTCCGGCCAATTTGGGACTTAACCAAACTAATCCCATAAAATTTATGAATATTTATGAAGACTTCTGTGTGACCGAATCATTAACTCCATTGTGGAAAAATGAAGAGCACAGCAATCGAATACTCATTACTCGTACATGAATACCAAAAACCCAACGATTGTGAATACGAGGAAGTCTTTGAATACCAATTAGCGAATTATGAAATTATTTCACAAGAAATACCTCTGAAGAAAAAACGACGTCACAGATATACTAAATATCCAATCTGGTATAACAGACAAATAAAACATTTAATCAATCGCAAGCAAAAAGCTACAAAAAATAAAATAACAGTGAAAATTTAGTGAACTATTTGACGAATTAACAAATCGCCAACAAATAATAGAACTTAACGGAAAGAAATCGAATCCTATTCAAGTCACTTCAGGTGTCCCTCGAGGTTCTCATTTAGGACCTCTTCTTGAATGAAATACAATTATTCTACACATGGTGTAAAAAAAGCCTATTGCAACTAAATCGAATGATGGCCTCTTACAATCAATACTGGGAAACCGTGGTTCTTATATTTTGTCGGCAAAAACTTAAACAATATTTTATCACTCCGTTTCGCAACACCACTCAGAAAAAAAAATAAAAAAAAAACAACCTCTTTTTTTTTTTTTTTTTTTTTTTTTTAATTCTAAACAAAAAATTATTCTGTTCCGGTTTGCGAAAAAAAAAAAAAAAAAAAAAAAAATTAAGGCCAAGGTTCACACATTCGGATAAAAATGCGAAATAAATTAAATGAATGATGCAAAAACTAACTCAAATTGTTTTTTTTACTCCCTGAAAATTTGGTGATAATCGATTACCAACTCGAATTTTGAGAATGAATTTTGTGTGTGGATTTTAAATGGTACACCCTTTATCGTAGCATTGGATACGATAACGTCACTCAACCACAGCCATCTCTTTCCTTCCAGAAAATTCGCGCCAATTCTCAAAAAATATGACATTGTCTCTCTACACTACCTCTACCTCTAACCATTAGGAACGTTTTAAATCCCAATTGCACTTTCACAAATCCTCTACCTAAAAGAATTGCCAATCCCCGATGGAAGAGGCTCAAAAATGGCGAAAGAGACAATACTAAGCTTAAATAACGTTGGAAGAGGACCGAGAGCAACTGCAAAACGTTACAACAGCTCTGTATGAAGATGATGACGACGATGGGACGTGAAATTAAGAGTGAAATGGGCAAGAACGACACGAAATGAAAAGGAGGAAGCGAGACGTAGGGGAGGCGCTTTTCAAAGGTTCTTTGTAGGTCAAAGCTGGTGCTTGTTCTGCCGGAGCCGACGTCGATCGGGTGGAGTCGGTGGCAAATGGAGGTAGCGAGGTAGCAGCTTGCGAAACAAAAACGAAAAAAAAAACCGAATGGGTTTGAAGCAAAGTGAAAGAGAAATGGAAGCGGTAAGCACACGTGCATGCGAGGCAAGTGCTGCAGTGCCAAAGCAGTACCTTGTGATCAAAAAGTTCCGGTAATTTTCAATTTAAAAAGGCCGCCTTTATTTTTTCGGTAAAATCTTTTTAGTGTAAGATGGCAACACTAGTTCTGATATTCTGTCAAAGTGTGAGAGCAAATTATCCATTAGTTTTGTTTTGACAACTGCTTTTGTTAGTCGAAAAATAGACGCTCGGCGATTTTTACCATGGATAAAAAATTGGAACAACGCGTTTGTGTGAAATTTTGTGTTGCAAACGGATTTTTCTGCAGCGGAAACGCTCAGAATGTTGCAAAAAGCCTTTGGTGAGGACTCTATGTCACAAAATCGTACATTTGTTTGGCACAAAGACTTTAAAGAAGGCCGTGAAAGCGTGAGTGACATGCCGCGTTCTGGACGACCATCGACCTCAACTACCGATGAAAACATCGCTTCCGTGAAGAATTTAGTTATGGAAAACCGCTCAATTAGCATTCGGGAGATAGCTGCACTCCTTGATATCTCATTTGGATCGACCGAACACATTTTGACGGAAATTCTGGGCATGAAACGCATTGAAGCACGACTTGTTCCAAAAGAGCTGAATTTTTTGCAAAAACAGCATCGAGTTGAGGTCGCTAAACAGATGATTGCGAACGCAGATAGCGATCCCACATTCATGGAACGCATCATAACTGGTGATGAAACGTGGGTATATGAATTTGATATGCTCACAAGTCAACAATCGTCCGAATGGCGCGCCGAAGATGAGCCGAAACCAAAAAAATCACGACAAAGTCGCTCCAAAATTAAAGTTTTACTGACCGTTTTCTTTGATTTTCGCGGTGTCGTCCATTCTGAATTCCTTCCAGAAGGTCGAACGGTTAACAAAGAGTATTATTTACAAGTTATGAGACGTTTGCGTGAGGCAATTCGAAAGAAGAGGCCAGAATTGTGGCGCAATAATTCGTGGATTTTACACCACGATAACGCTCCATCACACACCGCGCTCACTATTTGTGAATTTTTGGCCAAGAACTCCACCAATACCATCAAACAAGCACCATATTCACCAGACCTTGCCCCGTGCGACTTCTTTCTCTTCCCAAAACTGAAAATTCCGCTCAGAGGTAGGCGTTTTGAATCGATTGATGCGATAAAAAAGAATTCGCTGGAAGAACTGAAAGCCATACATTCATCGGCCTATAAAAAATGTATGGATGATTGGATAAAGCGCTGGCATATGTGTGTTGCCTCTAATGGCGAGTACTTTGAAGGCGATAATAAAGATATCAATTAAAAATTGAAATAAATGCGTTTTTTTTTCAAATTACCGGAACTTTTTGATCGGGAAGGGGGGGGGGGGGGGAAGGGGGAGAAGGGGGGGGGGAGGGGGGGGGGGGGGGGGGGGGGGGGGGGGGGGGGGGGGGGGGGGGGGGGAGGGGGGGGGGGGGGGGGGGGGGGGGGGGGGCGCAAAATTACACCCAGCGAAGGGGAATTGTTTCCAAATAAAGAACGTGAGCTTATGGCGCCTACTTTTGATGTGTTCAGTGGGGATGGTTGCTTTTGGCGTTTTGATACTGGTGCATTCGAACATTTATTATAGAAGTTTTATTTGAATTGAACATTTGTTAACTTACTTGAATAACCATTAATAGAACAGTACTTTCGGTGTACGATATTTTTTTCTCTGAATGTTTATGTTATTAAAAGCAAATAATATGTAGTTCACAGCGGAATTGTAGAATCAAAACAATGAAATGTTATTACAAAACAGAACAGAATGTTAGAACAAATCCCAGCCTCTCCAACAAAAGTAATAAGAAAGATCGAGTTGAACAGATCGAAGATGGCCGTACTTTGAAATATGTTGCGACTAAAATTGTTTGATTCAGAGGAGACGAGTTCAGCGTAGTGGTTAAGATCCATACCTCTCACGCCAAAGTCACGAGATCGGATCTCACCTCCGTACAAGTTACGAAAAATAACCAAAAAGGTATTTGAGTGACTACGACGGGAGATGAACCATCCCAGTGTTGAAAATCTCGATAATCCAAGAAACTGACTGACTGTTTAGTTCAGAAAATGTGAATGCTTTGTTGGTATTTAGGGACTTTTTTCATGAGAGTGAATCTAACATTGAGAGACTCTCTTTGATTATTTTCTCTTTCATTCATATTTCAATCAGCTTTACAGCGGCCAGCAATTTTAACTCAATTTTGAGTCGTTTTCGACTCACTTTCGTCATTTAGAGAGAGTCACTCAAATTTGAGTAAATGAAACTGGTATTGACTAGTCAACAAAAGAAACACATCGACCCAAATCAGATGGATGTTTTTGATTTTTTGTCGACTTGTCAGTCCCAGTCACATTTACTCAAATTTCGAGTGACTCCACTTTTTGACGAAAATGAGTCAAAACGACTCAAAACTGAGTTAAAATTGCTGGCAAAACGTGTTCGTTTTTGAATTATATTATTTGTAGAGTATGCTAGCCAGCACTGTAGTGTTTAGATCTGTACTAAAGAATCCCTCGAAAGTTTTATAATGGCGCTATGATAGATGAAAGAGAGCGAGACAAGAGAGAATATCTCATTGTAAGATTCGCCATATTGAAAAAAAGTTCCTAGATTTGTTAGGTAATTGACCACCCAAGGCTTCTCTTCCGTTATTTCTAGATCCTCAGTCATTACATAGAGAACCAACATATCATTTTTTTCATCACACAGTTGAAATTATTTTGTAATTTTAAGTTTATTTTCCTGCACATAACAAGAGCTTGCAAATAACATCAAAATAACATGTATGTATGAACATGACTTGAAAATCAGAGCTTGCTATACTTGCTCAATTGATATTCACATAACCTGCCCAAATGACCGCCCGTTTATTATTACATGAAATGACCGAAAAAACCGTAAATAATTACTAGAAAATGAGAAGAAAGATGAGTAATTTCCATTTAATTCCAAGTACCTTTATTGCTTATCTTGACCGATACGACATATTTCGTCTACTTCGTCATTCAAACCAAGAGTACCCGTTACCTCCGAAATAACATTGCCAAAACCATCCAGCTTTATTAAGTTTCATTCAAGTTTTATGAAAACCACAAGAAATCAATTTGGTTTTATGATGGCACCTAGACGTGCTAATAGGTTTCATATTTTATTTAGGTTTATGAGAACCAACACAGCTTGTTTAAAACGATCTTAAAACCTAGTTTTAAAAGCTCAAATTCCTCTTACACCTATCAATGGTTTTATTTCGACTTTATGAATTGGTAAAATGCTGTTTTGACAGATAGGTAGGACAGATTTATATTATCTTATTATTGTCAGTTGAAAAAAGCATTTTAAAACCATTTTGCCTTCAGTAAATGCATTAAACGGCAAATTGGCATTGATTGAAGTCACCAAATGGCCAAATAGTTTTATAGTAGCGTATGTGTCCCTTGACTCAGCCTATTATGCAAGCAAGTTTTGAATCTGTAAGTGAGATCAACTAGTTATACACGTACTAAGATAAGTTTGATAAAACAATTGGTAGTATGTATAACGAAAAGTTACACAACTCTTTTTATGAACTCAGAAACTTTCGAGGGATATGGATTTAATGTCGGTCTATAAGCTCCAAATTGGGTCTATTCATGGATGCAACTTCGTCCCATTCGATGGATTGATTACTAAATGCAATTTTTGTACGGTTTTTTTAAATCTAATTTTAAGAACTAAGGCATTGCCAGGTGTATTCGCTTTACTTAACACAAAATTTCACAAAACAAACTAAAATAAAACTGCTTCGAAACACTTAAGTGATGTTCATATATGATTTATCAGCCATTCAATAATGAAAACATTATAATTCACTATACAATGAATTTGTTCTTTCGATTTGTGTTTAGATGAGCCACTTGAATATAAAAAAAACTGCAAATTCTTGCATTTCCACTTCAAATTTTACCAATAACAACCTTTTTACTACGTATTTGGTGCAACAGCCCATAGTTGGGAACATTCAAATATGTCCCCAACATTGGGTCTACGATTTTCTTGTTAAGTCATAGTTATTGTAGTTATTTGAACAGTTAGTTTTTAACTTGTAACTATTTTCTGTACATCCAGACTGCATTACTCGCTTTATCGATTCAATTAAGCCAAATTTAGATCACTTGAAGATCGTGTAGATCATGTTCAGCTTAACGAGTGAAATCATGATGCCCCAAAACTTCAAGAAATCGAAAATTAAGCGGAAGTGAACTACTATAAGTTGATTAATATTATCTCAATTGCTTTGGATTACATCGGTCATCCTAATAGCAACAAGATTTTGTTGATTATCACTAAATTAATGACATATTTGGTACATTGGCCGAATGAAGGAGATAGTCTAACATTACATCCCGTTACCCTATCTAGCTAGACAGGTATATTGATAGACAATGTGTTCAAGATTATTGACATTCGTAGGGAATTGACTGTTGGATTCACTGAGTAGAAGTTTGATTAACACTAGCCAGTTTTATTGTGTTATGTCTCACTTCAAAGAGCCAGAGGAACAATACCACACATTATAACAATGGTATACAATCAATCTTATAACGGCTTCATTCTCGATAGTTTTATAATAATAGATAGGGAATAGGCGTGATCAAGCTTTACTTTGCCACCGAAAAATGAATCTTATAGCTGACCACGACTCAAATAATTATTCTTAGGCTACACATGCATGTAAAACTTTGAAGCGATTCAACGACTTAGAGCTTAGAATTAGACAAATAAGAAGAAGGCAATGAACTGACAAGTAAACGTACACTTTTCTACGATGATTATAGAATTTAATTGAATATCGCAGAAGACAAAACTAAGGTGGGCAAAGTGATTGGTGAATTAGACGAGGTAAGACGAGGTATGCATCGTTAATCCCCAGAGCACATAAGAACTAGACATCAATTAACTAAATTTTAAACGACTGAAGAAATAACTAAGGGACAAACTAAATAACAAAAAAAAACAAAAAAGACGAAACGACACCACAAAACAGTGGACATGAACATGACTGAGTGAAAATGAAAGTAAATTTGAAAATGTAACACCTTTTGAGGCAGTTACAACAGCGTCTTTATGGACGACATGATCCTTGTACGGCTGGTGAAATGCCAAAAGTAGTTAAGTAATCGTTCTAATGCACAAAATACAATACAATAACTTTTTAATTAAGGCTCGAGATAACTGCTTCGGTAGACTCTCAGAGCACATAAATTACACCCCAATGGACTAAACTACAAAAGGCTGAAAAAATAACGAAACGCCTTAGTTAACTTGTAAACGTAACACTGACTAACAGAATAACATAAAATAAATTGAAGAAACAGACGAGAGGATTAAAAATTCTCAAACGTGGCTCCTTTCGAATAATTTGCAACAGCGTCTTCTTAGACGACATGTTCCGTGTACGGCTGGCAAAGTGATTCTAAAGGATTTACGCAACGATATCATCAAAGGCCTAGCGTAGAGGTTTCTACTCTGTTCAGAGTCCCGCCAGTAAACATTTAAAAAAATGGACAGGCGTAAACAATACACATTGAACCAGTTTTGCTCAAATTTTCAAAAAATTTCCTGGCATGGTTAAAAAGATACAGACAAGTTTGTTTGTCATTTTCCATGAACGCACCCTTTCACCACCATTAACTTTTAAAATCTGATACCAATACTGTAAAAACTCTTTTGAGTAGGTCAGTTGAATTCATTTTCCGATTACACGTCTCTACTTTTATTATGCTCTCATTATCTTCGTGAGGTGTAGAAAACAAAAACGTGTTTTACGTTAATAGTAACTGAGAATGTCACTTCTGAAGACACTTGTATATCTCTCCGTATTTCGTTTCAGAAGTGATGTAAGATACTCTGATTCTGTTACTTTCACGCTAGATCAGAAATTTATTTCCTGCTCGTGAAATTACCAGAAGGCGACCTTTTCGTAGGTTTTGTCATTCGTTACGCTGTGATTTGGTGAGAAACTGCACATGAAAAAAAAAATCTGAAGTTGCAATGTGATGTAAATAATGATGCGTGTAAAATTGTACTTCATTCCACATGATACCGCAACTGGCAAACAACATTTCTGTGAAAGATTGGCTTTCGCGTACAATATTTAAGACAATGAAATAGCTCAGAACATTACACGTTTTATGGTGTAAACTTGAAGGTTAGGTGACATGATCCATCCATGATATTGAACATAAATGTATGCTACTTTTTCGAGCTGTGTATGTGAGGTTTCCGGGCACTGATTTTGAGATGAAAGCTTTTATTCAGATTCGGTGCTTGCTGCATCTTCCATATAGTGATAGTGATGATGATGATGCCACACTCTAACACTCAACGTGTAAAGTTCTAGGACATTTCATTCATTGCGGATAATGTTGTATACAAAAGCACGTCTTTATAACAACTTTTTCATCTTCACTTTTTTTTTTAAATACATTTAAAAAATAAAACACTTTGGCGAGCGTATTAGTAGAACGTTTTAAATTGAAAAACTCGGAAAATTTAAATAAACACTTCACTTCACTCCACTTGATCACTTTTTCTCTAAACTATCACTAGTAAACGCGAGCAAATGCCGTTAAATTCCAGTACAGATAGCTTATCTTTTGACAGATAGGCCTATTTCGTCTGCGACTTACAGTCTTCTTCAGTGTCGAGTGCTCGACTTTTTCATGCAATTTGCTGCTTTGTGTGGAAGGAAATAAAATTTTACATGCTCTGATATTTATGTCACAATGAAATATTCTGATTTTTTTTTCTGTGTAGCCTACTGTCCTCTTTGTTTGATTTGATCTTGCTTAACAGCATCTGAATATCTTACAGCTTAAAAAAAAACATTTTTTTTGCATTATCTAGTGCACATATATGGCATTCTAGATTTGGCTTAAATTCATAGGATATGGCCTAAGCCAGGTTTTTTGTATGGAAGAATGCAAAGAATTAAGTTTTTACGCTTTTTTTGGCTGGAAATTGAGCGAGAATAATTTTACGCGTCTGTTCAGATTCATATTTTTTTCTGGTTAAACAAGTTGGGGAAAAAACATAATGGCATCACATTATTCTAACTTTTCAACTGTTTTCAATTTTGAAATGGGGTATAAAAAGAGAGAAATTATGCTCATTACTATATCAGGTGCAACATATATGAACTTTTTTTTGTAATGATACCCACCCCATGAGCACCGCATGATCATTGTTTCCTTCCTCCTGTCGTTTAGAGGGATTGCTTTTGTCGAAAGTGACAGCGTTAACGGAAACAATATATATGAGACCCGTTTCGACTGCCACCAGGAAACTTTGCACAAGAGCCTTTTTCCCTGAAAATGTTTAGAGCTAGACCCACCCCTTTTGTCATCCTTCATGGCGTGGTGCAGACATTGAGGTTCTGAAGCAGCTCGCTTCGCAAACGCATTGCCAAACCCGCTGGCTATCGACTCGGTGCTCTAGCATGACGACCTTACTATTTCTTCACGTTACCAACGTCGTAATTCTTTATACTCCAGCCAACATAAACACATTAGTCTTGGAGTAAAAGTGATATATGTGCGCAATAAATTCTCATTCGTTAGCGTGTGTAAGTTATACCTTTTTCCTACCTTCCGCACGTTTTTCCCATTTAGTTCCTTTTGGGGTTTTGTCCGCGCCGCGCTGCTTCAATTCATTTTCTTTATTCCGAAGATGTATTTTGTTGGTATCGTGCCTATGGTGTTCTTTTCGGCTTGAGCACGAGGAACTTAACCTCACACGACTTCGCAAGGAGAGGAATCAAGATACGAAAATTTACACTGGGTTGAGCACACTTTTCTCAACACACTCGACGAACCCAGAGAGTAAGATGGGAGTCAGGATAAAAAATGTATATATATAAATTATATTTTATGTATCTATTTTCTTGTTACTCAACGCTTCCAAAAATAAAATTTATGAGCTTCAAAGATTTATATCCCTTGTGTCTTCTAGACGTCATCATTGTCGTCGCATTTGTGTTGCTTGTTAGCTCAATATGTCAGGGCTGTAATTCATGGTAGTCTGTACATAGTGATGGCACTGAGATTTTGCCAATGGATTTTCTTCCATTTACTGTCTACATTCTTCCTCAACCTCACTTCGTTTACACGGATTTTTTATTTTAGCCAATTCAGCTGTTATTTAATAGGTCGAAATCTTATTGTAGACTCTGACGCAGATCTTAATTCAGCTCCATTAGCTGTAGGATCTCTGACAAATCCAGTTGGGGAAATGTAACCACCCACCGTGTTTAGAGAGATGCGACTGTATCTTAAATGTTATGTACTACTACATATTCATCACTTCAAATTATGTTCATTTGTTTTTAGTGACATTTTTCATTACTCCATAGGGTGACCATTTTCGTGTTATGGTGGTCCGAAAAAAAACCCATTTTTTTCCCAAAAATTTTTTTTTTTAAAAAATTTCGACTTTAAAAACTCTGCAACAATTTTTGAAGGAGGTGGGGGGTCTAGGATATAAATCTTTGAAGATCATAAATTTTTTTTTTGGAAGGGGTGAGAAAAAAATAAAAAAAACATAATGTTGTAATTTGATTATGCAAAAAAAAACCTAAAAATTTACATTTCTTGATTTTCACTGCGAGGGCTCTCGACTGCTTATTTGAAAGATCATTTAAAGTCACATAGGGGGGTGGGGGGGAGGGGGGTGCAGTCCAACCAAAGTTTACGCTAGGTAAAAATAGTTTCCACACCCCTCAGCTGTAAAATTAATTTGCTTTGTTGCCGGTGCCGCTTCCGAAGCCTTACCGGAGCCGAGCACCTCCCTGCACAAAATGATGTTTATGACAACTACACAGCTCGAAAAAGAAGTGTGAATTTCTGTTCAATATCATGCACATAAATGGAGCGTCACAAAACTTACAAACTTACATTAAAAATCGTGTGAAGTTCTAGGATATTCCCTATATTGTCGAAAAAGTTGTATGCAAAAGATCTTCCTTGTTAGAACTATTTCATGCTGTTGCTGCTTCGCATGGAATGTAATACAATTTTACAAGCTCTGATATTTACATCACAATGAAAAGTCAGATTTTTTTTCTGTGTAGATTAATGGAATCATCCCAACCATCTTGCCGTCGGCCATTCACAGCGATGAGGAGTTTAATAAACTAGTATCCGGATTGAATGCAGCACATTATGGTGTCCTGCTGACCAAATAAACCAAAAATAGAAATTAATTCCTCAGGTGTATCATAACCATCGTCCTTTTCACGACGACCAATTTTTATTTGAAAAAAAGGAGGTGTTAGTTGAAATGTATGTTGTTGATGCTGACTGAACAAGGGGTATTTTTTAAAATAATTATTTTTTGTTGTTTGTGGGTTTTTTGCGATAGGGTGGTGAATTCGGCAGTGATGTTTCATCAAACCTGAACTGATGTTTTTTTCATTAAACTGAACCGAATTTCATAAGACGGGTCAAACAAAATAATAAAAACATATTAATATTAACCAACTATATGTGTTATGATATTTATAAATAAGATGATACCATTATTACTATGCACCAACGCGGTCCTACGTAATCCTTGCGGTTATATTCCTGATATAACCCATCTCTAATTTTTTTTAATTATATGTCGAATACATAAAGCTATCAAAATATATAAACTATCAAAATCTGACAATCAGCAGAGTGTTTTGAATAACATTTTCGTAGCTTTTTGTATGTTTTTTTACGTGTGCCATTCAACACAAAAATAGTAGGAATAATAGTAGAACGCAAGGAATACATTCGTGAGTCCAACGATCAATTTAGTAAAATACGTGTATTCATTTATCGTAGATGAGGCATATCTTCTGCCATCATAGTTGTCAGCACAATGTTATGATAAAGACCCAAATAAGGGAAGTGTAGGAATGTGTTGACGTGATACTCACTTTATTGGAAGACGAGAACACCTTTGCACTTCCTCGAGAAATAACTAAGATGTTGAATAGCAGGATTGGGTAGCAGCAGGGTTCGTTTTGAAAAACGATAAACTATCTAGTGTAATATTCAAATATCAGAACCAATTTCCGATTTGAACCGAATTATAGCAACAGTAACAGTATTGGGTTCAGAGAGACCCAGACAACCCAGCGGCGAGCTGGCAGCGGAAGAAAAGCAAAGACGACCAACTTCGTGATTCTTCCATCTGATTCGTCCAGCAGACAATGAAACAGGTTCATGTCTTCAAGGTTAAGAATGCGCCTAACCGAATCGATAAATATAATACGGTGGCCGAATCCCGTGCCAGGAAGCTGTACCGCATGTGGTTGGAGAAGCCGAAATGCATCGTAATGGACAACGAGACGTACATTAAAGCGGAAGCCAAGCAGATCCTCGGTTTGGAGTGTTTCGTCGGCAAGTCCCGCCTGGATGTTCCGGAGAAGTTCCGGATGAAGAAGATCGACAAATTTGCCAAGAAGTACTTGGTGTACATGGCCAAATAAATAAAGAAGAATGCCTTCAGAAGCACATGCAGTCCTTACTCCGGTCCCACGAAGATGACACTCTGTTTTAGCTGGATCTGGCATCGTGCCATTACGCAAAACCCGTGATGGAGTGGTACGGAGCAAAACTCGCCAGAACTTCACCCAATACAAAAATACTGGGTGATTATGAAGGGCAAGTACTGAAAACAGGGAAGGTCTTCAAAAACGACAAGGATTCACAGAAAGAGTGGCGCAAGTATTGCACAGGATTTGATGGGTAGCGTTAAGTTTAAGGAGCGGGCATTTAGCCTTGGAGAGGAGGTTGAATAAACCAACATTGCAAAAACTTAGCTTGTATGTGTTTATTTATTCCCTAAGAGTTTCAAAAATGTCCGACTTAAAATGATTTTTTGGAGATCATTTTTGTCTGTTGTATTCATTTTCGAGTACAATCTTTATACCTTGAATTACGATTGCAGGTGTTGGTGAAATTAGAGTCCCTAGAGGCATTTCGCACTCTCTGTTAACTTTATGCTTCTATTGATATTCAAGCTCATCGGCTTAGCACCAACCGGGGGATACTTGCGCCTACACCCAATGATATCATTATATCCAATGCGCCCTTCTTATCGCAATGTTTTGTGATATAGTGGGCGGAATATTATTATTTGATATAATAAAAACAGACGTCTTCCATATTTTGAACAGGTAATCGGTGTGTAACCACCTGGTACCTCATAACAAGATGTTTAGATGCGAACCGGCAGATTCGATGGGCTTGTTCCCTCGGAGTATATCGATAAAATTGATCACAAATGGCTATTAGTAGCATTTGGATACATAATATTGGAAAACGCATGGTATTTTATATTGGTAATCAGAGATTTAAAGGTTAACCAACTGCTAGCTTCTTGTTAAAACAAGTTAACCGTTACGTGTGCAACCTGGAATAAAGTTGCCTTTTTCGATTTCGAAAAATGATATTTCATAAAGTATTCATAGTAGGATATTGAAACTTTGTGCCACTTCATATCTTGTTAATACTTATCATCCTGGAGTGAAATAATGATGGCATACCCGAGCAAAGGATTATACCAAATTGATAACAAGTTCTCAAACCAGGTTATCATTTTTTGATCACTGAATATGTTATCATTGAGGCTGAATAAACAGCCAAAATAACAGAATGAATAACATAAAAATACTCGTTGAATATCATAATAATAACATATTTTGTTATCACTGCGAACAACTTGATAACAAATCCTGTATTGTAAGCAAATTTATTGAGATAGTTTCATGTTATGTTATCAATTTGAAATCAAATTCTCATGCTAATAACTGGAAAAAAATATTTTGATTAAAAGCAAAATTCCTTGTTCAAATATACTGGAAATATTCAGAGTTTTACAGTTCAACTTATAACGTTCAAAAAAAATCAGTGGGGTTGTGTACAAGACACGACCGGTTGACGTAGACTACGTTAAACCAAGTGATGCATTATAATGTCAGGGAAATTCTGTGTGGCTATTATTAGCGTTAAAATTATTCGTGCCGGTCGCTTACCCTTACCGATAGAAGCAGTTTAAGTCACAATATGACGGGTGCTGCTCTTATGGTACATTAGACCAGCTAAAACGTTAAGGAAATCGAAATATATATAAATATATTAGATCTCGCAGAAGAAAGAGAGTGAGTTTTATAAAATATCGTTATTTTTTGCAATGGGTATGGGAGAAAAGGTTGGTTAATATATGATAATATCTTATAAATATAAAATAAACACCTGAGAAAATAATCACGCATTAAAACATGTTCAGCGCATTATTTATATCGATATCATGTGTAGGTTCGTATGATGTAAAAGTACGCGGCGCATGTCATCACCAGAATACAATTAATACTATGTTGAAATTTATTAAGACAGGGAGCGATAACAGAGAAATATTCAATTGCTATGATGACATGCACTTTGTCAAATTGATTTAAATTTAACAAATATCAATTTCCTACCTCGAGTTGAAGGACCTTCTCCAGCGTCCCAACTAGTTGTTGGCAACGCATTACCTCTTGCTGCTTTCAATTTAGCCCGATAACTACGAGCTTGCTCGGCATCGGTGCATGGTCATTTCGGAGGATTTCCCGTATGTTCGCTCTTTATGCGCTTCCTGAATCTGCGCAAGCGTTCTGGATCAAATCGGTTAGGCATTCTCACTTTCACTATGTTTCTCAAACAGTTTTTCTTCCTAGAGGTAGGACTCTATCCAACGCGAATCGTTAACACAACAGAACAACTGTTTATAACACACTACTAATTGGAATTTACAGAGAATGTTGGTTCGGAATATCATGTTCGACATCGAAAATGGTGTCCGTGATAGGGAATTTGTGTGATTTAAGGTATGCGACGAAGGGAAAACAAGTTTTGCTAATACCACTGGCTGCCAATCGACAATTTGAAACGAAAATCCCAATCAAACAAACTCTCAAGCTGAGAATATTAAATTGAAAGTAGCAAATATGGATTTGTATCTGGTAGGATTTTTCGGTAAAAATAAATCAAAGCACCGGCAGGCTTTGATTTATTTTCACTGATTTTATGGATCCGCTGCATAGCACACTGTTGCCTAGTAACGACTTGGCATAATCCAATATGACTGCCAATCGACCGAAATGTAAGATAAACTCTTATTCAAATAACTCTCTTAAATTAGAAATTGAATAGATTTATTGATTCATCGCGGGTTGCGCCAACCAGCTAGGAAAAATTTTTCACCGACGGAGAATTGTCCTGCTCGCCTTCCATGGAGGCTCTCCCGCAAACAGTAGCGTTTTTGCAGTCGTGACGAACAAATCGGCACTAGATTAAATGGCGTACAAATAGAACGAAATATTAATTTAATTCTTTTTCGCCGATGATCTCAAATTTTTTCGTGTAATACACGGTGTTCAATAAGTTCGAATACAAGTTTTCATCATTGCGTAGGTATGCGCCATGTACATATTCTGCATTGGTATTGGTGTCAGCTTTAGCTTCATTCATACGCTACCGAATGTGCGCGGTGTTGACATTCTGTTAGTTGTTGTTTGTTTGTTACGCGCGATGAAAGAGTATCGGGACTTCGTAATTAAGCGTTTTTTGAACGGTGAGCGACCCGGCGATATATTCCGGCTGCTGAAATCGCATGGGGTCAAGCGGAACTTTGTCTACACGACCATCAGGCGATACCGGGAGACGTCCTCGACCAATGACCGTGCGAGATCCGGTCGGCCGCGTTCAGCGAGGACGCCACGGGTCATCAAGATCGTGAGGGAGCGAATTCGGCGCAAAAAGAACCGCTCAATCCGGAAAACGGCTGCAGATCTCAACGTTTCCATTGGAACCGCTCACACCATACTCACCAAGGACCTTGGTTTCAGGCCTTACAAAAAACGTAAGGTCCATGGCGTTTCGGAGGCTACCAGCAAAAAGCGGTTGGATCGAGCTAAGAGGATCCTCTCTCGGCACGCTGGTCAGGAGTTTGTTTTTTCGGACGAGAAACTGTTCGTGCTGCAGCAGCCGCACAATGTGCAAAATGACCGGGTGTGGGCGCCATCGAGGGACAGCATTCCTGAATCCAATATAAACATCCCTCGGTTCCAAAGTGCCGCGTCGGTGATGGTTTGGGGGGCAGTATGCAAACGTGGTAAGCTACCCTTGGTGTTTATTGAAAAAAACGTCAAAATCAACGCGGCGTACTACAAAACTGAGGTTTTGGAAAAGGTTGTTGCCCCCAGTCTCCAAAGCCTCTACGGCGATGAGCACTACGTGTTCCAGCAGGACGGTGCACCAGCCCATACGGCAAATGTGGTTCAAGCCTGGTGTCGGGACAATTTAACCGACTTTCTGGACAAAACTTTGTGGCCTCCCAGCTCCCCGGACTTGAATACTCTCGACTTTTTTGTTTGGTCCTATATGATGGCGAAGCTGAACGAATACAAGGTCAGCACTTTGGATCATTTCAAGACGGTAATTCTCAAAATCTGGGACGAAATGCCCATGCAGTCCGTGCGTGCCGCCTGCGACGCGTTCGAGAAACGTTTGAAGCTCGTTAAGGAGTACAAAGGGGGGGTCATTCCAAGAGAAATGTTGTAAACGTTCCTTGTAAACATAGCTTTCAATAACATAAATCCAAAAAATAAAAAAACATGTTTTCATTTTTTTAACAAATTTTGAAAGTGTATCCGAACTTATTGAACACCGTGTATGTTCTCCACGCGACTGTGTCGCTTTACAAGAGGATATTAACACATTGTTAATCTGGTGTAGCGACAATGGCATGCGTGTTAATAAAGATAAATGCAAAGTTATATCCTTCACTCGCTCCAACAATCCCGCTCATCACCAGTACAGCATGGAGTCTGCGCATCTGGATCGTGTGGCTTCAATCTGCGACCTGGGAGTTACCATCGAGGCCAAGCTACAGTTCAATCAGCATGTGGGAATCACGACTGCTAAAGCCTTCTCAGTGTTAGGGCTAATCCGACGGCACGGCTCTGAGTTTACTGACATTTATGCTTTAAAATCACTCTATTGCAGTTTGGTGCGGAGCATCCTTAAGTATGTAACCCCCGTTTGGTCTCCTTATTATGTGGCACCCATAGTTTCCATTGAACGCGTACAGAGGAAGTTCGTTCGTTTCGCACTTCGTTCACTTCCTTGGAATGACCCGAACAATCTCCCTCCTTACTCGGACCGTTGCAAACTGATAAGTTTGGATCTACTGACTGACAGGCGTGTTAAAATGCAGCGTCTGCAGGTCTTTGACATCCTTATCGGCGTTATTGACTGCCCTGCGCTGCTTGAGCAGATTTCACTGAACGTTCCACCTCGTCGACTTCGAAATTATCCGATGCTTGCTGTTCCTTATCACCGCACTAACTATGGATATAATAACCCGTTTGATTCGTGTCTTCGAACTTTCAATGCTGTATGTGACGAATTCGACTTTGATATATCCAAAAATGTTTATAAAAATCGAATAAGTACAATTGTTTACACTTGAAGTTATTTTAAACTAGCATTAAGTAGTTCAGTCTGTACGATTTTTTTTATCGAAGACGGTGATAATAATAAATAATACATAATAATAAACAACTCTCTGAACTGGATTGGTTGTCTTCAAAAGGACAAATTATTTATTAGTGGGTTGCGCCAACCAGCTGGGTAAAATTTTCCCGACGGCTCGCCCTCCATGAAGGCGTTTTTGCAGTTGCGGCGAACGAATCGGCACCATGATATTAGGCGCACAAACCAAACGAAATAAAAGTTTAATTCTTGTATGAACAACTCTTTTAATTAAATTGGTTGTCCTCAAAAGGACAGATTATCAATTTATGGATTGCGCCAACCAGCTAGGTAAAATTTTTACCAACGGCTCGCCCTCCATCGAGCACCGAACTAAATTTAAGATTAGTTCATTAATAAACAACTCTTTTATTTTAATTTATTGTCCTCAAAAGGACAGATTATTTCCACCTACTGCTGCTCGCCCCCAAGGACGCTTTCCCCCAAACAGCAGCGTTTTCGAAGTCACGGCGAAACAATCTCCACGATGAGGTAAGATGGCGGCTTGCACAAACCGGCGTGATTGTGCGCCCTCATAATCCGCAATTTTCCTCATCGCGACGATCGCTGTTTGGTAGAGCCTTGGTTCTTACCACCACCAGCTGCTACGCGAACACCAGCTGCCTCTGCAACCAGCTCCGCTGCCGGACGAATAAAGCAGCTGCGACCAGCTGCCTGCGACCAACTACCAGCGATCAGCTCCGCACAGCTTCAATGCTGCCAAACGAATGAGGCAAATTTTTCCTAAGTGTACGTTTTATACCGTTCTTAGCTGCATGCGAGACGTACATGGAGCGACGAATGACATGATTGGTTAAAGTCCCTCTCTAATACAAAGAAGAAGAAGATGATGCAAGACGTTCCTTGCTTCGATTTGAAAACTGTGATAGGAAATTTGGTAAATTTACTCTGCAAAATGACATTATAAGACATCACCTTATATTTGCGTTATTTTCAATAGTTTACTATTGTTTGAGAATAATGTTTGACAATTGAATTGGAGCGCGGTAAAATTTCCGACCGATAGAGGAAGAAATCATGTAAATCTATCGTGGATTATTTGAGTTATTCGCGTACAAAACGTACGGTTTTTCGTGACGGTAGCAATATTTTAGATTTTCATTTGACACCCTACCCTTGCCGTAAGACGTAGTCTACGTCAAAAAAGGTTGCTAACATGATAACATATGATAACAAAATTTGCCAATGGTGATAACTAAATTTGTTATGCGATAACAGCTGAAATCAAAAAAAAAAATAGGGAAAAAAAAATTTTTTCTCAAAAAAAATTAGGTTTTTTTTTTTTCTTTGGTGGGGTAGCTACAGGGGCGTGAGGAGGGGCTTCTGATTTTTTTTATAAAGGCCGACAGGGAACGTTTTTACCCACGGAACTAAAATGAAAAAAAAATGGAAATATTTGTTTGGATTCAAGAACTCAACCGCTTTCTCTAAATTGTCTAATATGACCGAGGGACATCATCCGTCTCCGCAAAAACCCGGATATCCGGAACAGTGTTCCGAAATGGTATACTTATGAATATTTCAATGAACACCAACAATAATGGACGTATTTCACGCCATCTCGTCTTCGTGATTGGCAGTGCCCTCTCAGAATCAAATGAAACTTTGTGGGTGTGTAGACTATGTCTTTTCAAGCAACTTTGCATACTTTGTTTTTTTTTTTAATAAAATTATCTAGACTGCCACTTGAAAAGGGCTTTTTTGGTCGATTTTTTTAAATCAACATAACTCAAAAAGAACAAGAGTAGGACAAGGACAAAAAAGTGATGTATAAGTGACTTCTAGAAAACCGTTTTAACTTTTATGAAAATTTTTTGTTAAAATTGTAAAACCGAAAAAAACTTGAAAAATTTAAAGTCAAATTGCAAAAAATGGCTTATTTAGAATTTGACGAATTTTTTTCTCAATAAAGACAATTTTTTTAGCGTGTAAGAATCGATTTTAAAATTTTAACATTTTGTTTGTCATTAAATTTTAGACAATTTCCTAAAAGTCACTCATACATCATTTTTTTGTAAGTCTTGTTCTTTTTGAGTTATGTTCACTTAAAAAAAGCTATCAAAAAACTTAAGCTCAAATTAGACTGCCATTTCAAACAACAAAGTATGCAAAATTGCTTGAAAATACATAGTCTACACACCCACAAAGTTTCATTGGATTCTGAGAGGATGCAGCCAAACACTGGATGAGTTGGCGTGGAATTCGTTGATACAAAAACTGTGGAATGAATACAGAGGAATGTGTGTGATTTCCATATGAAAATCCGGTGACTTGATTCAAGAACAGTCAACCCGGAGCAAGTTCCCATGAGGCCATGGATGACCAGAAAATTATATGAATTGAAACCTAACAATATGGGTGTCAAAATTCTTGGAATCATTCCAGAAGAACGTTTGCCATAGTTATTGGACCATCCGGTCACTTAGTTTCGGATTGGGCAGTTCAGAGTAGGTTCCCATGAGGCCACAGATGGCCAGAAAAGTATATGAATTGAACTCGAACTGGGTGTCAAAATTCTCGGGATCGTTCCAGAAGAAAATTTCTTATCGTTATCGGTACATCCGATGACTTAGCTACTGATTGGCCGGTCGAGATTAAGAAACGCGAGTCAGGAACTATCACTACAGTTATGTTTGTCGGCAATAGAATCCCGGATGGGCAATCCAAAAGTGCTGGCCAAATTTTTCACACGGACGGCTGTTGATCAAGTTCTTGCAAGAGAACTTGCCAATGCACCTGAACCTGTAAAGAATCCAGTTGAACGTGATGCAGCCATAAGAGACCCACTAAATGGCGCCTGCACAGTGGAACGAACCTATTAAAATCACGCGTTTTTTTAATAGCTGGAAAATGTGCAATTTTACAAGGGTAGTCTCTCTGGAGAAGTTTATTATCATAAAATAGGCTATCTTTTTGTACCATTAGAGTGATGATGTATCCACGTATTAGGGTGATCCAAAATTTATTTTTTCAGATTGTGCACAAAAAAAAGTGTTGTTTTCACAAAAGTTGTAGAACACACTAAAACAAGCAACTTTGTCGAAGACAGCAACTCGCTATCTCTCAACGTTGACGAAATATGATGCATTGTTTATGAAAAGCCCATAAAAATCAGTTTTTGATCAATAATTTTGTAAGCAATCATTATAAGGGTTTCAAATATTCTACAAAGTTAGTCACTTTATTAAAATACACATTTCAGTTGAAAATTGTGTAGCGCTATGATGTATATTAGGAAAGTTATTGAAGGTTTTTAATAAAATTTAGTCACTTTTTCAATAACTTTATCTTAAATTGAGGCAAGTTGTGGCAAATCAAACATCTCTCGAGTGATTATACTTACTTTTAACTACAAAATACATCAACTTTTGTTAGGAGATATTCGGAGGAACTGTGAGATCGGAGTTACAACAAATGTCACCATTGGTAATTAAAAATTTATTATGGAATCAAAGAAACGATTATGCACCAGTTGTTAGAGATGGTGCTAGTGTAGTAAACTTCCATGTCTCACGAATAATATTTGGTGCTGGTTTCAAAATGCTCAAACATTAACACAACACACGTCACAGTTGCAATGATTGCACAGCGTAGACAACATTTTCTGTTTGAATATGAGAGATCGATCAAAAGTCAACCAGGATGCTTTTGTTGAGCTTGAGTAGTAGGCGGTGCTTTTGGTTATCAGTGTTGTGAAAAGAACGATTGATATTTTATTCAAGGAATTTTAAAATTATAAATGGAGTCCGAAAATTATTATTCTTCCTCAGGTAAGTACACAGCTTGGCTTGGTGAGGTGTCACTTTCCCAAAAATCATGCAATTTTTTCAATATTTGTGCATATCTAGAAAACATTGACAAACGCTCGCTGTTTCTGGTTTGGAAGGAGACTGAAGGCACGTCAATAAAAAAAAATGCGACGCTGTTGTTCAGAAAATTATATTTTTATATAACATTGAAATCGATTTTATGCCAGACATTCGATCAGAAATTTCAAAAATTGTGATACATCTGTGCAAATATTTTGAAAAACTTTGGTTGAGACATAATCGAACGTTAAAGCGTGTGTTCGAAAAGCATGCTGAATATTTTGATCAGCTGTTTCAACTGCCTGATGAGCTTCTCTCAAAACTACCATCTACATCCAAAGGGAATAAGCGTGGTCGGAGGGCAAAACCATTTGACGATTGTTCAGAAAGCGTCAAAAGGCAAAAAGTTTCTGAGTTGCTGAAAAATTATGAAGCAAGTGAGCTGTGTTACGCTGCTCAGATGAGTCTTCGGGGTTGTAACAGAAAATATGAAGCTTCGGTTGTTCGAGAGGCAACGTGTACTACTCCTTCTCGAGCGAAGAAAATAATTTCTGTTCTCAAGGAAGCAGAACGGCCCAAAATTGTTCCTTACTCGGCAGATGAAGCACTTGCCATGATTTTGGACGTAAACATGACTAAATCACAGTACAACAAAGTCAGAAAAGGTTCTGTAGCAAGAAATGCTGACTTGTATCCAAGTTACTGCAAAGTTCAGAAGGCTAAACAAAATTGCTACCCGTGTAGCAACGGAATTTCAGTAACCGAAACATCGATTGAAGTAAAGCTTCAGAATCTACTAGATCACACAGCCACGAGAATCATTATAGCGAATCAAGATAAACTTGACAGTTTTTCTCATACCGAGTTACTCAACGTTACAATGACAGTCAAATGGGGATTCGATGGCAGCTCGGGCCATTCCGAGTATAAGCAGCAATTTAGTTCTGATGATGGATCTAGAACGGACTCAAGCATCTTCGTCACATCTATTGTTCCGATCTATGTTCAGTCTGATGGAAAGTTCATCTTTCAGAATCCTCGGTCGTCTTCAACCCGGTATTGTCGTCCGCTCCGCATTCAGATGATAAATGAAACTTCAGAAATATCGATTCAGGAAAAAGATTATGTCGACCGCCAAATTGAGGAGCTACAACCAACGCGCATTACTTGCAACGGTCGAAATGTAGTCATCACATATGAAATGCATATGACTATGGTAGACGGAAAAGTCTGTAATTCGGTAACATCGACCAAATCTGCGCAAAGATGTTATATTTGCAGTGCAACGCCCTCCGAAATGAACGATCTCGATATGGTCAGAAAACGGACAGTGAACACAGATGTATTTAAATTTGGTTTATCTACACTACACGCGTGGATAAGTTTCTATGAATATTTTCTTCATTTATCTTATCGCTTGGAAGTGAAAAAAATGGCGAGCTAGTGGAGACGATCACGGAAAGATGGTGCAAAGAAAAAAGAGAATACAAGAACGATTTCGGATTGAAATGGGGCTAATTGTAGACAAACCTCGTTCTGGTGGAGCTTAAACTTCTAACGACGGAAATAGTGCACGTCGGTTCTTCCAAAATTGGGAAACGTCAGCGTCAATTATAGGATTGAACAGTAATTTATTGTACAGATGCAAATCAATTCTGGAAGCACTTGCTTCGGGATTAGAGATTGACACTGTCAAATTTGAAGAGTATTGCTACGAAACGGCGGTAAAGTTGATTGAAAAGTATCCATGGTACTACCTACCAGTAACAGTTCATAAAATTTTACTGCATGGATCCCAAATTATTTCATCGTTTCTAGTTCCGATCGGACAATTGTCTGAAGATGCCCAGGAGAGTCGGAACAAAGATATCAAGCGCTATAGGTTAGATCATACTTGGAAGTTTTCCAGAACCGCAACGAACACAGATCTATTAAATCGGCTGCTTGAATCATCGGACCCACTCGGAGCACTTCCCAACAAAAAAGATATGCCATTCTCCGGCGATACCAAAGCTCTTCTTGTTGAAGCAACTGAACAAAGTTCTGATCACAGCGACAAAATCGACAACGAAAGTGAAAGCGATTTAACGTGCAGTGAAGGTGAAATGGTATGTACTATTGTTAATCCTAGTTAAATAAGTAGCCAAATTTTTAATAAGTTCTTTCTTATTATTTATTTTTTTCAGGACTAAAGGCAGTTTAATTTTTTTCTTCCAATTAAAATCATTTTAACACTAGATTTTAACACTCGTGTTATTCGTGAGACATGGAAGTTTGACTACACTAGCACCATCTCTAACAACTGGTGCATAATTGTTTCTTTGATTCCATAATAAATTTTTAATTACCAATGGTGATATTTGTTGTAACTCCGATCTCACAGTTCCTCCGAATATCTCCTAACAAAAGTTGATGTATTTTGTAGTTAAAAGTAAGTATAATCACTCGCGAGATGTTTGATTTGCCACAACTTGCCTCAATTTAAGAATAAAGTTATTGAAAAAGTGACTAAATTTTATTAAAAAACCTTCAATAACTTTCCTAATATACATCATAGCGCTACACAATTTTCAACTGAAATGTGTATTTTAATAAAGTGACTAACTTTGTAGAATATTTGAAACCCTTATAATGATTGCTTACAAAATTATTGATCAAAAACTGATTTTTATGGGCTTTTCCATAAACAATGCATCATATTTCGTCAACGTTGAGAGATAGCGAGTTGCTGTCTTCGACAAAGTTTCTTGTTTTAGTGTGTTCTACAACTTTTGTGAAAAACAACACTTTTTTTTGTGCACAATCTGAAAAAATAAATTTCCGGATCACCCCTAATACGTGGATACATCATCACTCTAATGGTACAAAAAGATAGCCTATTTTATGATAATAAACTGCTCCAGAGAGACTACCCTTGTAAAATTGCATATTTTCCAGCTATTAAAAAAACGCGTGATTTTACAAAACCGGTTCGTTCCACTGAGCTTTACATCTTCAATGTACAAGTTCACTAATTCATTCTATGTATAGATCTGTAACGTCGCCGACTCCCAAATAACATTGCTTAAAAACCATCCTGCTTTATTAAGTTTTGTTAAGGTATAATCAAAGCTACTTGAAATCAATTTGGTTTTATTATGACACCAAGAGCTGCCAAAAGGTTTCATATTTTAGTCAGGTTTATGAGAACCTACACAGCTTGTTTAAAACGATCTTGAAACCTCGTTTTCTCAAATTCCTTTTACTCCTATCAATGGTTTTATTTCGACTTTATGAACTCGTAAAATGCTGTACTGAAACGCCGTTTTAGGACTCATTGATATTATCTTATTATGGTCAGTTGAAACAGCATTTTAAAACCATTTTGCCTCCAGTAAATTCATTGAACGGCAAATTGGCATTGAGGGAAGTCTCCAAATAACCAAATAGTTATAAAGTAGTCATTGCGAAGAGAACTTGGCTTTATGGTAGAATTGTGATTTTTTTCCAATCGCCATATTGAAATATACGAATCAATTGATATGTGGAAAAATTAATGCACCAAATTCCTAATGTAATGCAAATGAACTGTAGATTGAAGATTAATTTCTGCATTTTTAAGATAACCTTATTGAATTCCATCAATTTTCAAGAAATTCATAATTAATTTATCGAAAATATTTGTTTTAATGTTGTGTTTGTTGTTGTGAACTCGTATAGTTTCCGAGGCGCATTAATTTTCGGCTCTTATCTTGCCAATATTCACCACAAAATAAATTGCCATATGATTTGGAGCATGATACGCTGTAAAAAACTTAATTTGTTTTGGATATTTTGCTATCAAACAAAATTTCCCGCAACACAACCTTTTTTTCGATATTATTTTCTGCTAAATGAATCAGAAGAGCAACGAATCGAACAAAGCAGAACAACAAAAACTAACCACGATATCACGGTTAAGTTTGACAGCTGTGGCCATTTCGCCGCATGCTGGTTTTCATGGCAACCAAAAGGTTTTATGAAGGTTCTCAAGTGGTCATAGCATCTTTCAATAGAATATTTTCAAAATCTGTATGGTCTTATACAGGTTTTATTAACTTGTTTTCACAACCGTCTATAGAGTGGGCCACTTTGTACAAATTTCGGCTTTAAAGGAGCATAGAGGAGGTGTTGGTAGACAAAACAGTTTTGAATGTAGTTTTATCAACAAAGCCGGGAGGAATGCTCTACGGCTGGAATAAAACTTTAATTGTTACTTGGGCTACGTCCTTACGGTCTTTTCGGAGGTTGTTGTTAGAGACCGTGTTTACCCTATGCGTCTTCACAATTGCCAAGGGAAGCATATTTTTGTGTTTGTGGGGCAGGTTATTTTTAGATCATGGATGCACTGTGGTAAGTGATGCGATCAATGAAAGAAAGCGCAGTAGACTGCTTTTATTTTAAATCTAGTGGTGATAAAAAGAGGGTAGTGATAAATGGCAAGGAAGGGGACGGGCCTGGGATTGAACTCCCGACCATCTGCTCACTAAGCAGAACGGGTAACCACTGAGCTACCCAGTCGCGTCTGTGCAGTGAGTTATATTATTCGTAAACAAAAACATGAATAAAAACTGTGGATAGTTAACATCCCCATACCTACCAGGCAATAGTCACGAGCTCAAATCACACCCACGAACAAGAACACAAAAATACCCAAACGGTGTTTGAATGGCTGCAAAGGAGGAGGTGGAAACTGATTTATAAATTTAAAAAATCTATTGCACAATTTTATTTCGCTGAGCTGAGTTATAGAATGACCCATTGTATCCTCTTTTCACAAAAAATAGCGTGTTTTATAAGGAATCTCCTATTGACAAGTTTGCTACATTCCAAACTTTGTTCAACTAGGTCCCTGTCACCATTCACTATCGTTTAACGGCACACCACATCCAGAAAAGGGGGAAACATATAACAATATATGTTTATTGTCATAATTTTTCTCCTTTAATACGACTTCCATGCTCTTTCCGGGGGAAGAAAAAGGGTGCGCGATTGTTTGGCTCCCTGCCACATACCCTGTTCCTTTTAACCCAAAGCGGCTATTGCAAATCCAGTTACATTCATTTTTTTTTCTTGTTTCAATGGAAAGTCAGCGATTATGAATGAACTAGCGGTTTGGCAAAAGATATTTCTTTGTTCACGAAAAGATGTGCCCAGTGGTTGGTTCACGGGGAAGAGCGAACACATTTTCTGTGTATAGTTAATCGACAGTCATATTTCTTGTCGAGTGGTGGAATATGCATTGTACATACCGCTCGATTCCTTTTCTCTCTTTTAAGACGTTTATGTGTGTCGGAAAAAATTAAAGCGGCGATGTCGACAAAATTTATGTCAGAATGTCATGCAATAATTATGCGAGCGAAAGAAATTAGTTTGTCAAAATGGAAAATGGACAAAATTTGTCGGCGAATTGGGAAGATGGGAAAAAAGAAGGTAATATTTTTGCTCGCCAGAGAGCATGCCAGAGGAAAACATATTTGGTCTGCTACAGACTTACATTGTTCTTTCTCTCAAATACAAAATTTGGAGATAATTTCGTATCAAATGCATTAAAAATCATGAAATATTTCTGCATCGCTAAGAAAGGGTTTTTCCGATCAAAATTTGGTCAAACAGTTATGTGTGTGAGTTGATCAAAGTTTTTATTAATAAGTCAAATTCTTTTTCTTTTTCAAGTTCAGTTAATACTGAATACAGGAGAAATATTTAGCTAAGCTTCCTTTTTTACCGAATGCGAATTGCCAGGTCTTTCGTTTAACACCTGCCGATTGGGATGAGCTTTGGGGGTGTTGGGAGGGTTCTTGTCCTTGGGCACCACTTGAACGTTGTTGGCAGAACCAGTCCATGGCCTTTTTTCCGTAATGGCAAGATGCCAAATCCGGCCAAAATAGAACGGAACAATTGTGTCGCTTCAGGAAAGGCAGTAGACGTTTTTGTAGGCACTCGCTCCTATAAATTTCCTCGTTGACGGTTCCGGTCGCAATGTAAACGTTGCTCTTCAAGCTACAGGTACAGATGGTCTGCTACACCAGATATTTCTTCGGGAACTTTGACAGTTTAATGTGCTTGAAAATATCTGCCGCCTTTCCCCGTCCGGTTGCCGTATACAATTCCTGTCCAGGAAGATGTTTAAAGTCTGCCTTGACGTAAGTTTCATCGTCCTGTACCACGCAATCATGCCAACTTGGCGTAAGAGTAGTTTGGATTTTCGCCATGCACGTGCAAAATTGTGATGCGTTGCTTCTCTTCCTTCGACGACATTATGATAACTGTGCTAATCTCAAAATCAAAATAGAGGAATGGTGCTTCAGGCACACATCTTTAAAATGAGGGTTGTGCCAAATTTTTGGGTCAAGTTTAAGTCGACCACATTTTGATCGAAACACCCTTTAATGGAAGAAATACACTCAGATTTTTTTTACAGAAATAGGGAAGATGTACCTATATTAATCCCATCACTTTGCAATTCATCCTACTTAAAATAAAACGATATACACGTGACAGGATTAGTTAGTAATGTTTGTTGTAGTTACTTAACGTAAGCAATCATTATTAGAAAACGATACCGATCCTTCAACTGCCCAATTGTTTGATTCATCGTAGGATGAATATAGGAACAATGAGATTAAATTGGGGGCCTCTTCCCTATTTAAAATTTTACCGAATTTCGTATAGCTAAGCGGATTCTCTATAGCTCAAACGGATTCCCTATAGCTTAAAGCTGATCAAATTCCCTATAGCTTAAACAGGATAATCGAACGTTGAGCTGTTGAGAATTCGGTAAACTTTCACAGATTTCTGTTAAAAAATCTAAGTGTGCATATTACTCAAACCACAAACATAAATATTTCCATGCATGCAGTGAACATATTTTTTCGATAATCCTGTTTCGTTCATTTCGTAAACATGCACTTTGTACTAGGAACACATGCCTTGAAAATTGTAAAAAACATTCATATTGCTTGTCATTTTGTAAAATGCTATCATTACGCCTTTTTGTACAATGCATGAATATCGAGAAAACTAGCCAATCGCAATGACAGATGATTGTTGTTGATTAACATGAAACATGTTAATGTATTCTAAATATTAATCTGACTAACGATTGAGCTGAAAATACTTTTTTCACCTCTGGAAGTGATGTATACATACGTTTTTATTGTTCTTAAGAACATTATTCCATGTATTTATAAAACATAAACAGGACAAGGCATAAGAATTTAGGGAAATTAGATAACAACAACCATGTTTTGCAAAACTTGTTTTTATTCTCATAAAGATGAATTCGTTGTACAAGATAGCGGTTTCACTGCCAACGGGAAGCATAACATAGATACTCAGACTTGACTTTTCATCAATCCGAGATGGCTCAGCAAAGAAGCTACAAACAATTACGTCAACGGTTAGTGTTGATATCCCACACTAGGCGATGTTATACAGTATTGGACAAAACATTTGCAACCAGTACATGACTACCATGAAATTGATCTATGAATGGTCAATCTTGGAATAATACATGTGTGCATTCAAAAAAAACATACTTTCGATTTATTGAAATAAAAAATAATCATTATTCTCTGAAAAGAAACTCATAACAATATTGAAAACAAAAACAAAAACGGTTTTCTTTCCGACAAAACAATTGCAACTTCGCATCCAATCGTCAGATTGAATTCTGCTATCAATATTAAGTAGCAAATCCCTTATTTTCAATAACAGCCTTGCATCGTCGAGGCATGGAGTCAATCAGGTTGTTCAGGTAATGTTCTGAGGGATTGCTGCCCACGCCTTTTGAATTTGCTCGAACAATTGGTCCTTATTTTTAACCCCCATGTGATAATTCCTTCGATCCACGATCTCCGAAAGGCTCTCGATAGAGTTTAGATCAAGGGACTGTGGTGGCCATTCCATAACCGTGATGTTATTATCGCTGAACCATTTTTTGACCACTTTTTTTTTTTTGGGGTGTGTTTTGGGCGTTGTCCTATAAAAATTATGGAACACAGAGGAGGGGTGGAACGCAAAAAAAAAGCCGCAGTAGAAACTACCATTTCGAGGTTAAATTAAGCGCAATCACCAACAATTTTCACCTGACTATAAATGCGTTTGATTTTACCATGCCTGCGATTAGATCAACCATGGTACGGTTGATATCAATATGAGGTCTGTCAAATATACCACAAATGTTGAAGGTTTTACCATAAACGTAGTAAATTTGACTAAATTTTCATGGTAGTTTTAAAGATAGGCATAGTCGGGTAAAATGGTAGTTTTTACTACAAGAATTTTTTTATATGATCTGGGTATTATCGGATGGGCACAGGGGGGACCCATGCCCTGGGGTTTGGATCCAAGCGTTTTCCGACGGGTCGACGTACACGGCAAATTCCATCACTCCCGATAATGTTGAACTTCGATTCATCGTTGAACAGAACAGTCGACCATTTCTGCACACTCCAACCAATACGAGGTTCAGCAAACTTGAGCCTTTTCTTCTGGTTTTTCAACGATATCAGCGGTTTCTTCGAAGGGCGTCTGCAAAACAATCCGGCATCAACGGCACGTCTTCTGACTGTGCGGTCTGACGTAGGCAGCTGCAACTCTCCTTACACTTTGAAGGATCTTTCTTGATGCACCGGACGATCATAGAATCGTCCCTAGACGTAGTGCAGCGTGGTCTTCCGCCTTTGTGCTCCACAGAAATCTTTCCGGTGGAACGAAACTTCGAGCAATGTCTTGAGATTTTACAGATCTCTTTTTGTGACATTTCACACGTGTAATCATTGTTCATTTTCTTTCGCAGTTCTAATCCAAGACTGTCACGGGCCATTTTGAATCTGGACGTAAAAATATTCCAAAAATTTGAAAAAAAGAATTATTTTTTTAAAAATAATTGTTTGTTATCTTCCTGTTGCGGTAAATGTCCAATATATAACCCCTTCGCTATTGTAGTATGAGTCCAATTACATCAGTTATCAACAGATTTGATTGAAAAACAACAAAATATTATAAGTTGCAATTGTTTTGACCAACGCAGAATGGTACTTGTCAACAAAACACTGTCGGTGTGCTA
Source organism: Aedes koreicus (assembly GCA_024533555.2). Taxonomy (NCBI): domain Eukaryota; kingdom Metazoa; phylum Arthropoda; class Insecta; order Diptera; family Culicidae; genus Aedes; species Aedes koreicus. Next base: position 542,920 of record JAHHFK020003649.1, read on the forward strand.
TCAGTTGTCATCTGACTACTCCGGAAATCATGTGGTATAAAATTAGACTCCTTAACCGTCAACTATAGTGACTTAAGCCGTTTTTAATTCGGAGTACATATATATTTGATGGGGTTTATTAGTAATTTTCTATCAGTTGTAAAAATTTTTTGGTCTAATGTGTATTTTTGGTATAATATTTTGTTTTTTTTTTTTTTTTTGTTTACATTTTATGTTGGGGTGGGGGATGGGGCGAATCTGTTATCGACAGCAACAGACATGTTTAAGTGAAAAAAATCTTCTTAGTTGTTTTGTATTGATTAAGGGACTACTCATCTCGATAACGTTGAGGATGGGAGCTGAATGGCTGAACGAAGTAAGATGATACCAATATAGCTCTGGCAGGGAGTAAGAGCCAAATGGCTCTATTGTAGCCAACTGGTCAAGACCCTCCACGAAGTAATACCATAAGGCAGTCCCATACCAGTGGGGTTTCCGCTTGTGCAACAAGGAACCAGGATTTAGTGGGATCAGAAGTCGGCCTTTTCTCAAAGGTCGACCCTGACCACACTCTGACACAGTGCACGATGTCCAAGTGCAAGCCTCTGTGTTAGGGCAAACCATGAGGATTTCCCGAACCATGTATAAACAGACACATACACACACACACACACACACATACACACACACACACACACACACACACACACACACACACACACACACACACACACACACACACACACACACACACACACAGGAGGGTGCTTAGGACTCTCTATTATGCGAAACTCATCCACACACGTATGGACTACCACCTTTGGCCCTTCCTTCCGGAGGTGACCGAGCTCCTCGAAAGCTCAAGCGGAGGTTGCCTAAGTTGAGGCGGGGATTCAGCAGTTGGCTCTGTTGAATGCTTATAAAAAAAACCACATATCCGAAACAAACTCTGTACAACCGACTTGGTACCGCTTCCAAAGTACCTTAGCCCATCTTTTGGAGTGCCAACCAAATCGATGCTAATAAGATCCTGATCATGGAATACTGGTCGCGACGCACACGGACAAGGCACGAACTACGGATCGAATTACGATATTGGGCTGACAGTCGTGCTATTCTGCTCCCTGAGTAAGGAAGGGTGATACCGACTTGAAACGGCGAGTAGGCTCATAAGGCGACTGCCTCCGTCCCGGTAGAACCTTGGCAGGCCTCCGGATACGTTCTGAACCCGTCCATCTTAAGTGATGAGTGCCTCCCTGTTAGCATAGATAACCACTGGATCAAGGCAGGTGACTGTTGTCGAGATTGCCGGTTACGCTATTAGTAGCCACAGCCAGTACCAGCAGTGGAATGGTACAGAGTGAACCACCAGGTAACCAACGAGAGATGGGGTTCCTGAATCGAGTGCTCACCCCAAAACACCACTCAGGCGACACTACCCAGGACGACTCGCAACTAGGGAAGTCAAACCTGGCGGAGGTGCGAAAGAAGGTAAACGAACTTCGTGAAGGACAAGCACAATGTACACACCAAGGTCAAGCAGATGGTTACAAGCATTAAGTCAGCTGTATCTGCTGCCGAACGAGAGCAGAAGGCGCTTTTGATGAGAGCCGAATTTGCTGAAAAGGCTCTGATGGAAGCCGAGGGGCACGCTACGGCCGTTCATAGAGAAAAAAAGACGAACAGAACAGAAGCAGGAACAGAAGAAGAAAGAAAAACGTCAGCCACCTCTGGGAAGATTCAAAGGTGATGCACTAATCGTCGAAGCTAGCGATAAAACAACATACGCTGCACTTCTCAAAAAAGTGAGGGATGATCCGGAGCTGAAGGAGTTGGGAGAGAACGTGGTGAGGACACGACGCACTCAAAAAGGAGCGATGCTCTTCGAATTGAAGAAAGACCCTTCGGTTAAGAGCTCTGCCTACCGTGAGCTCTTTGCTAAATCTTTGGGCAACGTGGCGAACGTGAGAGCTCTGTCAAAGAAGCAGTGGTCGAGTGCAAGAGCCTAGACGAGATCACAACGGAAGACGAACTGAGGGGTGCACTAACTAAACAGTGCAACCTTGTAGGGCCGGTGACAATCCGAATAAGGAAGGCGTTTGGAGGCACACAGGCGGCGGCGATTCGACAATCGGTGGATGCTGCTAACAAGTTGGTAGAGACCGGTTAAATTAAAGTTGGATGGTCAGTATGCTCGCTGAGAGTTGCTCCCAGGGTTACCAAGCAGATGGAGAGGTGCTTCAAATGCATGGATTTCGGTCACCTGGCGAGGATCTGCAAAGGCCCTGACAGGTCGAAGCTTTGTAGGAACTGCGGGGGAAGTGGTTACGTTGCTAGAGACTGTACAAAGCAACCGAGGTGCATGCTCTGCAAACCGGAAGATGGAACTGACCACATGACGGGTGACTTTACATGCCCGGTGTATCAAAAAGCAAAGGCAGCTCAACAATGATGAAGTTCACGCAAGTCAACCTCAATCATTGCGACACTGCGCAGCAACTGTTGTGGCAGTCGACAACGGAAACACAGTGCGACGTCGCAATTATTACCGAGCCGTTTCGAGGGCCTAGTCAGCACATTCCGTAAAGATGACCGGGAATCCATCATCGACGTTACGTTCTGTAGTCCAACGCTGTTGGAAAACATGAACTGGAGGGTCAGCGAAGAGTACACCCATAGCGATCATCAGGCGATCCACTATTGTATCGGTCGGCAAACCCCTACGGTGTTGCGGGGGTCGAGATCTGGCGAGAAGAAGTGGAAAACGAAAGAATTTGACAAGGACGTCTTCGTTGAAGCGCTCCGAGCAGAAATTGTAACTCCGAATCTGGAAGCTGGGGAGCTAACAGAAATGCTAGCGAGGGCGTGCGATGCGTCGATGCCGCGAAAATTGGAGCCCATGAACCGGTGGCGTCCAGGGTATTGGTGTAACGAGACACTAAGTACCCTCCGTGTTGCGTGTTTCCGAGCCAGGAGACGATATCAGAGGTCAAAAACCGAAGCAGAGAGAGAAAAACGGAAGATTGTGTTCCGAGCAGCCTGAGCAGCTTTCAAACGGAAGATCAAGATCAGTAAATCGATCTGCTTTAAACAGCTGTGCCGAGAAGCTGATGCCGATCCATGGGGCAACGCTTATCGGATAGTGATGGCGAAGATCAAAGGTCCAGCGACACCGAGTGAAATGTTAATCGGTTAATTGAAGGTAATTGTCGACGGTCTTTTCCCGCAGCACAACGCAATGGAGTGGCCGCCTTCACCTTACGACGAAGCAGAAGAAACACGTGCCAGAGAGATTCAGATCTCAAATGAAGAGCTCCGGGCAAGTGCAATAGGTCTGAAGTTGGGAAGAGCTCCCGGTCCGGATGGAATACCTAACGTTGCATTGAAAACCGCTATCATGGCGAATCCAGACATGCTCAGAACGGCGCTCCAGATATGTCTGGATGAAGGTTACTTTCCGGACAGATGGAAGGTCCAGAAGTTGGTGCAGCTGCCGAAACCGGGAAAACCGCCAAGGGATTCAGCATCGTATAGACCCATATGCCTGCTGAATAACCTCGGCAAGCTCCTGGAGCGGATCATCCTTAACAGGCTGACGAAGAGCACGGAGAGCGAGAGCGGTCTTCCTAAAAGGCATTTCGGATTCCGGAGGAATCTCGACGGTGGACGCTATCCTAACAGTCGTTCAGAGCGCAGAAAGGGCAACCAAACAGAAGAGGCGTGGCCATCGGTACTGTGCCGTCATTGCGATTGACGTAAGAAACGCTTTCAACAGCGCTTGCTGGGAGGCAATCGTCAAAGCGTTACACAGAATGCGAGTGCCTAACTATTTGTGCAGAATACTTGGGAGCTATTTCCAGAACAGAATTCTGGTATATGAAACGAAGTTGGGGCGGAAGTCGGTCATGGTCACGGCAGGTGCGAGAAGGTTCCATCCTCGGCCCAACGCTCTGGAACGTGATGTACGATGGAGTACTAACGCGGAACCTGCCCAAAGGTGTTGAGACTGTCGGATTTGCGGATGATGTCATCCTCACGATAACCGGTGAGACGTTGGAAGAGGTAGAGATGCTAACGACGGAAACGTTCGATATCATCGAAACATGGATGACTGGAGCAAAACTGGAGCTGGCGCATCATAAAACGGAGGTAGTTCTGGTCAGCAACCGAAAAGCGGTTCAGCATGTCCAAATCAGCGTAGGAGGGCATGCAATTTCGTCAAAGCGTGCATTGAAGCATCTAGGAGTGATGGTTGACGACCGTCTTAATTTTTACGCTCATGTAGACTACGTCTACGACAAGGCGGCGAGGGTGGTTAACGCCATATCAAGAATCATGCCAAATGTCGGTGGACCTAGGAGTAGCAGGAGACGTATTCTGGCGACCCAAGCTACACCCAACCATCATAATTAGTTGCAGCAACTTGATTGTGACCTAATTGAGTCGCATTGAAGTAACTTTTACTGTTTTGCAACAAGTGTGCTACTAGGGGAGTGTGGCAAATTTGATATTGATGTATGGAGTCCCAGCCTGGGTTGCAGCATTGAAAACGCAGCGCAATAGAAGGAAGCTGAACAGTGTGTACCGGCTCATGGCCATGCGTGTCGCGAGCGCCTACAGAACTATTTCAACGGAGACAGTATGCTTTATCGCCGGGATGACTCCAATTTGCATCAACCTGGCTGAGGACATCGAATACTATCAGCGGAGAGACGTCGTTAACGTAAGGAAGACGGTCAGAGCTGACTCGCTGGCTAAGTGGCAGCAAGAATGGGATAACGCCGATAGTGGAAGGTGGACCCATCGGCTCATGCCTCACGTGTCGGCGTAGGTGAACAGGAGGCATGGAGAGGTGAACTTTCACCTGACGCAGTTTCTGTCAGGTCACGGCTGTTTTCGGAAATATCTGAATCGGTGTGGTCATGCTGCGTCACCCTTCTGCCCGGACTGCGAGCATGTAGAGGAAACACCGGAGCATGTGGTTTTCGAATGCCCTAGATTTGCGGCTGTTAGAAGGGAGATATCGGATGTGAGCGTGGACAACATAGCTGAGAAAATGTGTTGGGATGAAAGCATATGGAACACTGTCGATAGAATAGTCACAAGCATTCTAACCGAACTGCAGCAAAAGTGGAGAAGCGATAACCGAACGAGAGAAGCAGAACAATGTCAGACCTAACTAAGGAGAGAGGACAATGTGCTTGACGTCGGGTCTTCGGGGCGCCGATGAACCGGATGTCATTGCCCAACCGGAATCGTTGGACCGACTTCGGCACTCGATTTGTCAGGCAATTGGAGAAGAACGAAGAAGTGTTCCGAGTATGTAGGGCCCCGGCAGTGCGGACGTCATCCCCAACCGGAACTGTCGGACAACCTCTACAACTCGGATACGAAGACTGTGCTCCCCTGCGATATCCATTGGTAGTCGGGGCACCACCGCACTGGTCCACCAAATTCCATCTCGAGCCTCCAGCCATTCCCCCGGCACTATCTGTTGACATTCCTTCTTGGGGGTGGCATTTCCATTTGGCGCTCCGCTGCTGGCATTTTTGCTCCTGCATTCACTCCGCTTTGCTTAGCTACTTCGTATCACTCCTATCTGCCTTTGCTCTCCTATCGTCGCATTTTCTTCAGTTCTGTTCGTCTCTCCCTGACTTTCCTCGGCGCCGAAAGTGGTCCACCAGTTCCGGTGTGGGAAACGTCCGCACTGGCTTGTTCATAAAAAAGATTTACCAACCCGTAAAAAAAAAAAAAAAAAAAAAAAAAAAAAAAAAAAAAAAAAAAACTATGCCACTACTGTATGCCTGGGGAAGTTGAGAAATTTTCCAATCCTGAAAATTTGCAGGCCGGTCGGGAATCGAACCCGCCGTTCAGTGTGCACAATTTTCTCTATCTTCATTTCGTTCTATCAGTCACACAATACATTCGTGTCGACTTATTTTGCATCTCCAGTCATTCCGGTGTCCCTGTGTTCCTCACAACTCTTTCACATTACAGCAAAGCACATATCTGGCTATTTCAGCGTCAAGAGATTTCGGTTGCTTGACTGAATGTTCTGGTAACCTGTCATTCGTGAGTGGTTTTTTTCTGCTGCAGTTTTTTTTTCTAATATTCCTGAAAATGGCTGAAGGCACAGGAAACCAAAAGGTGGAGCTGAAGCAAACGATCTATAGCCAAGATGGCTACAGAGTTCGTGGTTCAAGATCGAAAAAAGGCATTTTGCAAGATCGATTCGAGAAGTGGCTGAAAATATGTGCAGGCAAAATACGTTGGTGTTTCCACTTCATTGATTTTTCAAATGAAGGACTATCCCTTCTTCTTCACGGTAGAACGTTGAAATTTGTTTGCTCGACTGCCAACGTTAATTTGGATTCAAACTGTTGCGACCGATGCTCGTTGGCCCTCGGATAGGCAATACCAACTGCAAGACGACGACACTTACTCGGGACCGGCAGCTCTGAAAAGAACTTCGCGAAACAACTCTTAATTGAGCAACGACGCCTCCTAGCAGTGGAACAGCAAATGTCCACTTCAATTACAGGACAGAGGATCTCCAGCAGGCGGACGCTCTGCTAACTACCAACGAGCCAGGATCGATCAAAGATGTTTCTTTACAGGAAAAATGAGCACTTATTACTTTTCTTAGTGTTTATTCATCTACTCTTCGTTAACAAGTGACTAGGGTGCGCTATGCGCTTGCTTTTACATATATATATTCGAAGGTGTAAAAGAAAAAGGATACCTAACTGCGCAATACACAATGAATGGATACAGTTTTCCTACTAATTGCTGATTGGTTTAAGGTTCTTATTATAAGTGTTAGTGGAGGAGACCGTTTGCCCACGGCTTGCTCGGGAATAGTGAAAACAAAACACAAAGGAGGGGAAGAGGAATAGGGAAATATTTCTGCTGCATTGATTTGTCCAACATCGGAAACGTAGCGTGACAACTGCGTCGGCCTAATCGTCTGAGGAATGTTGGTCTCATCTATTCGCTTTTGCAAACATCATCCCCGGCGCAAAAAGATGTCACCAGCGATGTGTTGCTCTATGGGTAAAGAATAGAAATTTTAGTGATTGGACGACGAAAAACATAATCCCCCACTTAAACGTCAACAACCCACACCAGACCATCTTTGTAAATGTTGCCACCTCGACAAACAGTTTTGGTTCAAACCTTCATAGGAAGGTTCAGGGGCCGCCGTCATGGGCCTACTGATTAGGAAATATGCAGGAGTTATAACCTCACACTCAGTCGGGTCATTAGAATTCATACCAAGCATTATAACTAGAGAAATAGAATTCACATCTGGAAGTTGATGCTCTGGAATTTCGACAATTTCGGGTGGAACTAACGAAACGCATCTTAAAAAGTCGGGACCATTCCACCATAAGAACTTTGATTTCAATGAGTCAGGCAATTGTCCTCGAGATACAACATCAGCTGGGTTTTCCATTGATCGAATATAGTTCCACTGCTTGCGATCGTTGACTGTGACGATTTCTGCCACCCGATTTCGGACAATTGGTTGCAGCATTGAGGAAGGCGTTCGAATCTATGCGAGGATGATTTGACTGTCCGACCAGAGAAATACTGACGAAAATTCAATCTTCATTGAGGGAATAGTCTTCTCAACTAACTTGGAACACAGAGTTCTTTACGTGGAATCGTCAATTCCTGAAATGGAGCTATTTTTGATTTACTGCGTAGCAACCTAATTGATACTGAACTATCAGATTGAATACAACGAACGTGAAGACAGGCACCATATGCAATACACATTCATACTTAGGAACCATCACATGTCTCAGAATATGAATAACCTTGATCTGTGGCAAGGAGCAACAGAACGTTATCCAGGAATGCAAAATGTCTCCATCGAGAGGAGAGTCCCACTCAATCTTCATACTCCACGTTTTTTTTGCATAAGATGCTTTGCTACAACGATAACTAGTGAAATGAGGCCGATTGGGCCGAACAGCTTTGTGATCTCTGAGAACATCTTTCATTTGGTAAGAGGTGTTGAATCCGACAGATTCGGATGGGTTATGAAAACAAATTCGTCGACATGTGGATTCCAGAGAAGACCAAGTGATTTGATCACTTCATTGGCGGACATATCATTCAGTTGAACTAGAGTTTCACGATCGGACTCAGGGACACCATCCAAAATAGTCGGGTGGTGGACACACCATTTGTGCACTGGAAATCCTCCTTTTTTCAGCATTTTTTCAATTTGATAACGACAATCGAGAGCCTTTTCGATACTGTCTGTACCGGAAAGAATATTATCAACATAGCAATCCTCTCGAATAGCCTGAGCTACCAGAGAGAGCTTATTTCCTTCGTCAATGCACAGCTTAAGCAATGTTCTGGTTGCCAGAAAGGGAGCACATGAAGTGCCGTATGTACAGTCAATAACTCTAAAGCTCTTAGAGCTTCCGAGGGTTTCGAACGCCAGAAAATTCGAAGGAAAGCCGTCTGGAGCGGGTCTACAAATACCTGTCTGAACATTTGAGCGATGTCAGCAGTGAACACATACTTGTACTTACGAAATTATATATAATATATATAGTTTCCTTGGTTGTCTGTCCGTAACGCTCAAGGTTGCTAAACAAGGGTGGGAAGATGGCAACACCAAGGTGTATATAAAAGGTGGGCACTCATATATGACTGTATAGAAGAAGAAGAAGTAGTAGAAGAAGAAGAAGAACGTCCCGTAAGGAAAACAGAATGTTCTGGAAAAAAGGAATGATCTAGAAGGGAAAAGAATGTTCTGGAAGGAGGAAGAATGTTCTGGAAGCAAGAAGAATGTTCTGGAAGGAAGAAGAATGATCTGGCAAAAAAGGAATGTTCTGGAAGAAAAAAGAATGTTCTGGAAGAAATTACAGCTCTGCAATAATTGACAGCTTGCAAGTTTCCCAAGCTGATTCCGAAAGGTTTCAATGCCGAATCGATGAAGCTATTTCTGATGATACAAGACCTTCGAGTTTTCCAGCGGAAACCTGTGATATTGATGCACTTCAAACAAATTTGGATACACCAGGACGCAATCCGACCCAGTCGTGCCTGTTGCCGTATCCTGCCATCAAAGACGGCCTGGTCCTGTGGTCGAGTTTGGTGAAAGGGTCTTCCAGCCTGTGTTGCCAGGCAAGTACGTTTCAAATCGCGATATTTCTCTTCCTGATACTTCTTCAAGTTGCAGTATTACTGCACAGGACGTGCATGTACCTCCTGTTATCACCACTGCCGCAGCTGATTCATCATCGGTGTTAATTATTTATTATCAAAATGTTCGAGGATAAAGGACAAAAATTGATCAGGTGTTTCATTCTACGTCAGAACTGGACTACGACGTCTACGTCTTCACGGAAACCTGGCTTGACGACCGTATACTTTCTCAGCAGCTCTTTGATGGCGATTATTGTGTTTTTCGTGTGGACCGCTGCGGTACAAACGGAATGCGCCGACGTGGAAGTGGCATGTTGATTGCCGTGAAAAATTATTTTGAAAAATCGGTCATCCAGCTCTCTGCTGGTTCTAATGTTGAGCAATTGTGGGTCAGAATTACTTTAAAACCTGTGGTGTTGTTGATAGGAGCACTATACATACCCCCGGATAAAAGTCAAAATAGCTCTTTTATGCAACATCATCTCGATGCAATGTCTGAAGTCAATCGAAGCAGGAGTGACACGAGTGCAATAATTTTATTCGGAGATTTTAATCAGCCTCGACTGGTCTGGAAGAAAAACAACAATGACGAATTTGCTTTTGTCGACCCGCAACAATCCTTATTTTTTTTTGCTGGTCATTTGTTTCTTGATCCTTTTGTCTTCCAGGGGTTACGACAACGTAGCCTGATCAATAATTGCTCCGGTCGTATTTTTTTATTTGGTTCTGTGGAGTTTTTCGGAGTATTTTCGGGGGTCGTGAGTGGGGGGGTCTTGCGTTGGGTGTTTTTTTCGATTGTGAATTGGTGGCCGGGGGTGTCGGGTTGGTCGGGGGTGCTGGCCAAGTCTGCATGAACCAGAGTTGTGCATTCCTGTTTCATGTCATGTAAATTATGTTACAACCAACTAGCCCAGAAACCGGCTTGGTCCAATGCTCAACTTCGCGCTTTGCGCAGGAAACGCTCCAGATTGTTGCAGAAGTACTGTCAATGGAGATGTCCATTCACAAAACGCCAATTCGATGAAGCGAGTCGTCTATATAGAGGATACAATCGATTTTTGTATAAATGCTACGTAAAAAGGAGGCAAGATGATCTTCGGCGGAACCCAAAACGCTTCTGGAGCTTCGTTAATTCAAAACGTAAAGAAAATGGTCTGCCAACTTCGATGCACATAGGTGGCCTTCATGCTCGCACTGCAGAGCAGAAATGTGAACTGTTTTCTAAAAAATTCGCTAGCATTTTTGAAGACCGTGTTCCATCGATAGATGAAATAAGATTGGCTCTGAATTTTGTACCGAGAGATGTGATAAACTTGGATGTGTTTGACATTTCTGAAGTGATGGTTGAATCAGCAGTACAAAAGCTGAAGCAATCATACAACCCCGGTCCAGATGGCGTTCCTTCGTGCGTCTTTAAAAGGTGTGTTGGTATGCTGACCGCACCTCTTCAAGTTATTTTCAACAAATCTCTCCAATTTCAACAATTTCCTTCCGCATGGAAGTCATCGTATATGCTTCCTGTACATAAGAAAGGAGACAAAACCGACATCTCTAATTACCGAGGTGTAACATCGCTGGCAGCTGGCTCCAAGTGTTTTGAATCCATTGTCAACGAAGTTTTGCTTAGCACGTGTCGAAACTACATTAGCTCTTGCCCCAAAAGATCGGTGAATAGTAATCTTTGCGAATTTGCGACGACTGCCATTGCAGCAATGGATGCTGGAGCGCAACTTGACGCAGTTTACACTGACATAAAAGCTGCCTTTGACACCGTAAACCACGTGATCCTTTTGGCAAAACTGCAACGACTGGGAGTTTCAAACAGAATGTGTAAGTGGCTTCGATCATACTTAGGCAACAGACTATTGACTGTTAAAATTGGTATAACGCAATCCAGCTGGTTTTCTCCCCTGTCCGGCGTGCCCCAAGGGAGCAATCTGGGTCCTCTACTATTCGTATTGTTTTTCAATGACGTCGTAAACGTTCTGGTAAGCGGTGGGTTGCTCATTTATGCTGATGACTTGAAAGTTTTTCTTGTCATCCGACGAGAAGCTGATTGCAGACGACTTCAAGAGCTTATTGACCTTTTTGCTTCTTGGTGTAGCCACAACTTCCTTAAAGTGAGTGTCTCCAAATGCTCTATAATATCGTTCCATCGCTGTAGAATGCCTATTCACTACAACTACACGATGCATGGGGAGCAACTGGAACGTGTTGATAAAATTAAGGACCTTGGAGTGCTTCTTGACGCGCAAATGACATTCAAGATGCATTATTCGGAAATAATTGACAAAACCAACCGTCAGCTAGGCTTCATTCTAAAAACTGCTCATGACTTTGATGATCCCTTGTGCCTACGTGCTCTGTATTGCTCGCTCGTCCGGTCTATTCTGGAGTATGCATCAGTTGTTTGGTCCCCTTACGAAGCGGTGTGGATCACTAGGATTGAATCCATTCAGCGGAGGTTTGTGAGGTCTGCTCTTAGAAATCTGCCCTGGCGTGACCCTTTAAATCTACCCCCATATGCAGATCGCTGTGCTTTGCTGGGCATTGAAACGCTTCAAAATCGCCGTTTGGTGGATCAAGCTGTATTTGGAGCAAAAATACTTCGTGCGGAAATTGACAGTGCAGCATTGCTTGAGCGTTTGCAGATTTATGCTCCTCAACGTGTTCTTCGATCCAGGCAATTTCTACAACCAAGGACAAGAAATACGACGTATGGCTCGAATGATCCTCTCAACTCCATCTCCAGACGTTTTCAGGCAGGTTATGATGTTTTCGACTTTAATTTGTCAACTAACACATTTAGAGAACGGTTACGCACAATGCGTGTTTTTAGCTAATAACTAGTATTATTATTATACATTAAGATTTCATTAAGACCATGTTGTCGGATGATATGATTACAAATAAACAAATAAACAAAAAAGATTTTTTGGGAAGGAAAAAGAGGTGGGAAGAAAGAAGAGGTGGAAAAAAAGACTGGAAAAGGAAAGGTGGGGGGAGAAAAAAAGGGGGGGGAAAGGAGGCGGGGAAAGAAAAAGTGGGGGGAGGAAGAAAAGGGGAAAAAGGGGGGAGGGAGGGGGGGGAAAAGGGGGGGGGGGGAGGGGGGGGGGGGGGGGGGGAGAGAGAGAGGGAAGGGTGGTTGGTCGGGGGTAATTACGAAGCTGTCTGTGTAAAAGGATTACAAGTGGTGCCTTAAAGGTAATGTGTTTCAAAGATACTGTGACTATCTTGCGTGGGAACAAAAAACTCAGAATAGTGATTAACTTAAGCAATCAAGTGAAACATTGAATTGTATGCAAACACAATAATATAACGAATTACTTTCAGAAAGTCTGACAATCAGCAAAGGAGTCTCCATATTCAAGAAAAAACGCTTGAATAGGGAGCGGCAACAAAGGTTCCGTGACACGCCAAGACCAGGAAAAATTCGGCAATCCTATCGGGCGTCAAAAATAGCTCAACGTTTACGAAAAACTCCAGAACAAGCACAGATAGTGCGAAAAAAAAGATGCAGTGGCTCATTCTATACGCCGTTTGAAGGAGACCACGGAGCAGCTACAAAATCATCGCCAAATGGATCAACGGCGATCATTAGTGCAAATGGAAGCCAATTGTTCCTGATGAAGTTATGGTACGTCGGCATGATTGTGGCCCAATGATCTGCATAATGTCACTTCTGTGGCTCAAAGAACTCTCGAAAAAGAGCTGCCTGCTGACAAAGAGTTCAAATCCTGCTGCCACAAAGGAAAAGTAAAGCTACTTCACAAAACCTGTAGATGGCTGATGGCAATGTTCTACAATATCCCGCGTTTTTTGGTCCCACTTTTAACTGATCCATCAAATGCGCATCACAAGGAATTCAGAAGGCATACCCGGTCTTATAACTCCGCCATGTCGTTTGCTTCCATAGGGTGCTCAGATAGCCGATCCTCCCGGAAGTAAGCCATATGTTTTCAGAATTGGTGGAACGGTGCATCACCGAGCTACACATCTTAATCCACCCGAGGGACTATCACGGAAATTTGCACAGCTGTATGTTGTCGATAGCACTCAGGCTGTTGAGCAGCGGATTGAAGAAACTGAAAATGAAGGATGTTGCCCTCAAGTGATGGATGCTATTGATCGTTTCCTTCGGGAAAATTACTCGACTTGAACAACTTCATACCAAATGATTCGCGAAACTGAAGAACGAGAACGAGCAACAGCAGAACGAGAAAATAAATCCATCCCAGTAGTTAACATGAGCGATGCGTCGTGACCGTCAAAGTGACCAACGCCGTTATAACATGCCAATATCCAATGAAATAGCAATGGTATGTTGTAGACAATGACGGTGAGCCACCATTCGAACGTGACATTAGAATTTATCCTAGAAATCCAGTCAACGAGAATCAACAATTTGTCAACATCAACATCTTGAGTCCAAACCTTGATCCAATGACATATGTGATCCTGTATCCGTACGGCGAACCAGGTTGGCAACCTAACTGGCAATGTGAGCCGTATCCAGGTAAACTCAACACAAAAAATTGTTTCGTACTTAAAAACTCTAAGATATTTTTACCAATTGCCAGGTGCATTGCAAGGAAATACAGAACAAATGTGAGCATGCTCCAGTTTAGTACAAACTGCAGTTCGTAATGAGTTCAACCTTATTATCAGCGCGGGAAAGCTAATCTCAACAGTGGATCGTAGATTCCTATCTTCAAGTTGAGGCGAACAACCTAAACTTTGTACGTTATAAGCAGAACAAACTACGAGCGGAGTTGTACCAAGGACTTGCACATCACGTCGCAAACGTTGCTGGGGATGCTGGATTAGAGGCAGGAATTCCAATCATTTTGCCATCTTTCTTTGAAGGATCTCCACGTAATATGAGGGAGAGGCTCCAGGGATGCGATGTCAATATTTGGTAGATATGGCCCACCTGACCTTTTCATCACATTCACACTGTGAATCCGAACTGGGACGAAAAAAAATTAATTTGAGAAATTTTGAACATACGTGTGATCGTCCTGCCTTAGTTGCTCGGAGTATTTCGGTTGAAGCTCAGAGACACTAATAGAGGATGTAACAGTGAACCATGTACTAGGAAAATGTATTGACTTTGTGTATACAATTGAGTTCCAAAAACGTGGGCTTCCTCACGCGCACATGTTGGTAGTGTTGGAAGAAGAAGATAACTTTTTGACGTAGGACTTACGTCTCTCTTTTCTATTCCTCTATAGGGGCGCCGTTCTAAAATTTCTGAAATCGCAAGCGTTACGCGGGTTTGGAGACTTTGAACGATAATATCTCCTCTCTGGCCCACAGACATTTTACGATAAGTATTTCATTCGCAAGGTAGAACATCAACGTTGAATCCCTGTTGCAAACTTAATTCATAATGTTTGTTTAAACTAATCAAAATGTACTTAAAAGAAAAATGTCTAAACGCACAATGCTATTGGTCGAAAATGACATCATGTTTGCGCCTCGCTCTGATTGGTTCATACTGCCACAGTTACCGTGCCAGCGAATTTCAAACATGTGGGGACGACCGACCAATCATCAGTTCTCGCTGTGCATCCGTATGCTATAGACGTGTTTGCGGAGCACGTTGGTAGAAAACGCCGCCCGTGAAAACAAGAAGAGCAGAATCATCCCACGTCACCTGCAGCTAGCCATCCGCAACGACGAGGAGCTGAACAAACTTTTCTCCGGTGTGAGCATTTCACAGAGTGGTGTCCTGCAGCCCAAGAAGACTGAAGAAAATTTCAATCGCGAACCATGTTATCAACTAAAATCCGTCCTTTTCAGGACGATCAAATCAAGTTGCCAACTAAAGAGTATGTTTGATAGAAATTTCTCTTGAGCTCATCGAAATTTTCATTACCACGCACCGGCTCAATATGGCGTTGAAAAAGCCGCGTCTCGGAGAAAATGGCCAAATCAATCGCCCACATCATCTTCGTGGTCAAGTGGTTAGCGGCGTCGCCCGTCGTTCATTGCCATGAAGTGAGGGTTCGATTCCCGCTCCAGCCGGTGGAACTTTTTTGCAAAGCGAAAATGTCCAGTTTAATCCACTGGGTGTTAGGTTAAGTTGTTCGTTGTAATTCGCTCAATGGTCAATGTTCAGTGTGTACACTCTCGAGTGAAAGCCGTTGCAAATGTCAATTTTTATCGTAGTATTACGTGCTGCCAAACACTCAGGCCATCCTGCTGCCCAGGAAGACCGAGAAGAAAATTTCAATCGCAAACCATGTTCCCTCCGTTAGCAACTAAAACCCTGTATTTTCAGGACGAACAAATAAATTTGCCAAATAAAGAGTATGTTTGATTGAAATTTCTCTTGAGCTCATTGAAATGTTCATTACCACGCACCGGCTCAACATGGCGTTGCTTGAAAAGCCACGTTCTGGAGAAAATGATCATATTTTTTTATTAGTGTCCGTATATAAATCTCTATTTGCCATGTTAAAACTAGCAAGCACGTTGTACATTCAACAAACGAAATATTAACAGTTAATTTGAGCGGAACTGCAGCACGGCAGACCAATTATGTGTTTCACATATTCAGTGTAGGGGGTAGGTTAGCTTCATTGTAGTTCTTGTTGTACATAGGTTCATAGTGGATTAGGTGCAGATAATAGATTAGGTTAGTTGCAGGTAGTTTTAAAATGTGAGTTATAATTTTTCTGGCCAATATTTATAAACTCTATTCTTTTGCAACTCTCTTTGGATAGGGTTATGAGGCCCTGACAAGGGCCGTTTTTCTGTTGCCTGAGTTGAAAAGATGCAAATTTAATCTCGGAAACCCCTGTCGCTCTAATGAAAACTAATGACTTCATTTCAATGCTACTGTCTGGCGTAACAACTGAGGCCCGTCCCCTTTTGTAAATTTGATTCGCATTGCCTTCGTTGAGAACCCCCTTCCTGTCATGTAATGGTATATGCCATTACATGCCCAACATGGCGAAAAGCTATCATTCGTTATTGGACCAGACGTTGTGCATCCCTTTTTAGACGTGTGTATCCCGCTCTCCTGATAAAAAAGCACTTTTCCGAGTTTTTCGCCCTGCTGCTGGAGATCGAGTAGACGCCGCCTGATGTGGCTGGTGCGTCCGCTAGACGAGGCAAGCGGAAGAAGCCCGACGTCGACGCTGACGTAAATCATCCCTCCGTAAACAACTAAAATCTGTCCTTTTCAGGACGATCAAATCAAGTTGCCAACTAAAGAGTATGTTTGAAAGAAATTTCTCTTGAGCTCATCGAAATGTTCATTACCACGCACCGGCTCAACATGGCGTTGCTTAAACTGCCGCGTCCCGGAGAAAATGGCCAAATCAATCGCCCACATCATCTTCGTGGTCAAGTGGTTAGCGGCGTCGCCCGTCGTTCAAGCGGTTGTTGTCATGAAGTTGAGGGTTCGAATCCCGCTCCAGCCTGTGGAACTTTTTGCAAAACGAAAATGTCCAAACTGGTCTACTTGGTGTTAGGTTAAGTTTTTCGTAATTCGCTCTACACCCAAAAAGTAAGATTGTAAGACAATTTCGCTTGATTTTGTTCCATTCTTGCTATTGATCGTAACTTGGATGAAAAATCTAACATTAGTTGTGGGCAAAATAGTAACAAAAACTGCGATGAAAAATTGAACGTGTGCGTGAGGTTGTGCGCAGTGATATTTAGTTGATGAGTAAGAGATGTGTGTCCCGAAAGTCAGATGGCTCACCAAAATATAATATACAGATACGAGATCAGGATACGAACCGCGAACGTCAGCGCGGCGGCTTTTGTTAGCAACCATTTAGCCACTTCGATAAACTAAAGGATGGGGAATATAAACCCTACAAGTAGTTTTTTTGGCGAGGAATTCATGGTACAGCAATGATGCAAATGGATATATTTTCCACCAAGCTATGTACAACCGGTCGCTAACAAACTTGCATGGCATTGTTTATTAACCAAAGCGCTTTGTCGATGATCAGCGAGGACAAAAATAGAACACTTGGCGGCGGCAATACAACAGTGGCCAATAGCGTTGCGGCATTTTGTGATATGGACTCATCCATATTGTATATTGATATGTTGGTGATGATTGAATAAGGATCCTACAGCGATAAATTTGTTTCGAGCTATATTTGCTTGCCAGTCGCTTGCACACACTTGCATTTGTACCATAAAACGCATTGTGGATCAAAATGGGCAAAATAGCCTTTTCTGAATCATGCGGATTTCTCAGGATATGATTGCAAAACTGCAATTGCACTTTTTTGCCACCTTTTCAACTTTTGAGTGTATGTTCAATATTCAGTCTGTACAATCTCGAGTTGAAGGCGGTGCAAATGCCTATTTTTATCGTAGTATCACGTGCCGACAAACACTCAAGCTGTCATGCAGCCCAAGAAGACTGTGAAGAACATTTCAATCACGAACCATGTTTCCTCCATAAACACAGAATCCATGTCACACTTACAAGAACGTTGGACATTTCAGCGCCAACATTTGATTAGGGCGAATCTGTTTTTGTAAACAAACACTTTGTCTGCTAATTTATCGGAAGTTGAATACAATTCCTTCAAATTGAATATATCAGCGGATAGAAATAAGCTGATCTTCCTTAAAGAGTGCTTAATTTGTATTTGTATTTGTGACCTTTTGTTCAAGAGCAAATGAATACGAAAGCCATTGTTTACAAAAGCAAATTCGCCTTAATTTAATGTTGGCGCTGATTTAACAAACAAAATATCATTAACAGTAAATTCGAGCCGAACTGCAGTTTCTATCAATTTTTGTGGAGAACCAATTGCGGAAGAAGAACCGGAGCCTCACACACCAGTAGCATAGGGTTTCATGGTTCTATAGACTGAATAAAATATAGTAGAAATTTATTAATTCGATGACATCAATTTCTTCACATCAACAAGCAGTCCTACGTCAACTTTGCAGTTATGTCACTGACATAACTCACCCTTTCGTTTTTGATTACTGCTTCTTCACGTGCCTGGTGCTACAAGTTTTGAGTACCTTCGAACCATAAATGGAGTCGAGTATCACATTTTCAAGAAAGCAGCATTTCATTTGAACCTTCTGTCGTCAGACGAAGAGTGGGAAAAATGTTTGGATGAAGCGGTAGTTTTTCTCATGCCTCCCCAATTGACACAAACTTTTGCGCTTATTTGTATATTTTGTGCTCCAACAAATCCATTAGCTTTGTGGGTAAAGTACGTTGCTCATATGTGTCTTGATTTTTCCCAGCGGAACGCTGAGCGAAATGCTATAAATCTTGCTCTTAACGATCTCAAGGACGTCTTAAGTCAGCACGGATTTAGTTGTTCCTCTTTTGGATTGCCAGAACCTACCGTTAATATTTCAAGAGTCGAGTGTATCAATACACAGCAAGTATCCATTGAAGCAGAGCACAAAATTTCCACGTTGAATGTTCATCAGCTAGATGCGTTCAGAAAAATAATGAAAAGTATAGATGGCGGTGGAAGCCACAAGCTGTTCTACCTAAACGGACCGGGAGGTTCCGGTAAGACATACTTATACAACACGTTAATCAGCTTCTTAAGAAGTCGTGGACAAACTGTACTTGCCTATGCCACTACAGGAATAGCAGCAACCCTCATCAAAGGAGGTCAAACGATTCATTGAGGTTTCAAACTACCAGTGCCTATTACGGAGACGTCTGTGTCGAAGAATCTCCAAAACTCTAAAGAAGCCGAGGACATTAGAAAGGCAGTCCTCATCATAATGGATGAAATAACAATGCTTTCAAAGCACGGACTTCGGTGTATCGATTTGGTCTTACGTGATTTGATGGCCTGCAGCGTTCCATTTGGAGGAAAGGTAACAATAATTTTTATAATTGATTTAATAAAGCTTTTTCATAAACCTTTTTTTTATCATACAGGTGATTGGAGGAGATTGGCGACAGACTCTTCCGGTCGTTCCAAATGGTGCACGCGCAGATATTTTTGAAATATGTCTCAAGTCTAGCCCATTATGGTCCTGTTTCGAGATGCTATCTTTGGTATCCAATATGCGAAATGAAGGTGACGCTGATTTCAATCAATGGCTTTTGGACATAGGCACCGGGAATGTACCACAAATTGAAGGGATCCCACATGATGCGGTGCAGATTCCATCAAATATGATTGAACAAGGCAGTTTGATTGAAACAGTATTTGAAACAAATATCCACCGCTTAACATCAATGGATGGATCAATGGCGCCTACCAATAAGGATATTCTTCAAATCAACCGAGCTATAATTGATCAGCAGGAGGGAGCTGCTAAAGTTTATTACAGCACAGATTCAATACAAACTGAGGATGTGAGCGATGTAAATGCATACCCTGTGGAGTACCTATACACCCTAAATCCTTCCGGAGTTCCACCTCACGTTTTGTGTTTGAAGCTTGGAACAATCGTAATGCTGCTACGTAACTTAAACCCTAAAAAAGGTTTATGCAATGGGACACGAATGGTAGTCAAAGCCCTTCATGAATCTTTTCATCACGTGTGAGATCATATCTGAATCTCACAGAGGTGATGTAGTGTGTGTCCCACGAATCAACTTTGCTCCAAGCGATTCAAATTATGCATTCATCCTTAAGAGACGCCAATTTCCGGTTATTCCAGCATTTGCTATGACAATTAACAAAGCGCAGGGACAAACGTTTGAGCGTGTGGGTTTTTTACTGAATAGCCCAGTTTTTTCTCATGGACAGTTGTATGTGGCACTTTCACGCTCAAAAAATCCCGAATTCATCAAAATTTGTATCAAGAGTACGGAGGGACAAGGCTGTGAAGATAACGATGTTTGGTTTACACGGAATGTTGTGTTTCAAGAAGTTTTTTCTAACTACATTGTCTTTATAATAAATGTAAAAGTAAAAATATTTTCTTTGGTTCAATAAAAGAATTGAATTTTTTTTTATTTGCGAGTCCCATTTTTTTCAATACACAGCAAAAATGGTAAAATACACATCAAATTTGCTGCAACCAGTTCAAGGCGTTAATTGTTTAATATCACGTTTCTCGGTATATTTCGATTTTTCAAAAATATTTTTATCATAGATGAAATTGTATTTTCTGATTTCTTTGATTATCGGCATTAAAAAAATTTGAAAATGGTACATTTTTTATTGTTACGTAGCTGAAAATAGTGTAAAAATAAAAATGCTAGTTTAATTTAAGTTTGTATGCGGCAAAGCCGCATTGAGGATCGAGGAACTGAGGTGGCAGAATGCCACCGAAGTCTCCGAAATCCGAAGTGTAAGCATTGCGTCGATTCGATTCTTAGCAAACGACTGATTCAAGCGTTTGCCCGGTTTAATGCAAACAGAGGATGTTTTTTTTAGTTTAACTAAAAAAACTATAAGGGACAGCCCAATGGGGTTGTACGCAAAGTTGACGTAGGACTACGCAGCAATCGAATTCCCATACACGTCAGGGCCATCCGCTAATTGATTTAAGTCAGTTCTGAAAAGGGCCAAGAAAATTCTATTGTACACTCCTTAGAAAGCATTTGGTGGCTCTTAATTATGATACGGCCCCTGTTGTATTTTCTACGATGGTTGAGAGGGCCACTATCTCTAACGCGTAGAAGATAGTTATGGATCTGTTGGTTCATTGGTTGTTCAACGCGCTTTGCTATTTATTCCGGGACGCGGCGTTTAAAGCAATGCCATGTTCAGCCGGGCGCGGTAATGGAAATTTCAAACAGCCCAAGAGAAAATGTTAACCAAATAAACTCTTTAATTGGAAAATTGATTTGGTCGTCCTGAAAAGGACGGATTAAGTTGACGGGGGAGAAACAGTTCGCGATTGAATTTGGGCTTTCTTTCTTGGTTCATCTCGTGGGATGATTGATTCTTGTCTCGTTGTCACGGGCGGCTTTTTCCCGCCAAATTGTAGGCTTCAGCAGCCTTGTTTCTCACAGCGAGGTTGACGGGAACATCGGCAACAACAGCCAACTGCAACAACGTCTCTCTGGGCAACGACTGCTCGCCGCCGCCTACTGCGATCCTACAGCCACTGCAAAGCTTAACGACTGTCGTAAGACTGGATCAAAATGTGCTGCTAAAAGCTATGAGGTATAGGGGTCGAATGCTAGTGCACGAAAGAAGGCGGCACCAACGAAGGCAATGTGATACAAATTGCACAAAAGGGGGCGAAATTCAGTTATTGCGCCACAATAATTAGCTAGACGGATGATTTTCTTAACCGAAACATGTCTAATTTGCTTGCCACCGCTAGCAACTAATCCGCTATGCACAACTAGGAACTACAACGAACTCAACCACATGGTCGGTCTGAAGTGTCGCAGTTCGGTTCGAAATATCCGTTCTAGAATTTCGTTCGTTGGTTGTTCATTCTTTGTCATTTACTACGGGAAGCGGCGTTTAATTAATGCTATGTTCAGCCGGGGCGCGGTGACTGAAATTAATTTGAAACAGCACAAGAGAAAATTTTCACCAAAAAAACTCTTTAGTTGGCAAACTGATTCGGTTGTCCTGAAAAGGACGGATTTAGTTGACGAGGGAGAAACAGTTCGCGAATGAACTTGGACTTTCTTTCTTGGTTCATTTCATCTTCATTGCGGGTGGCCATCTGCAGGTGACGTGGGATGATTGATTCTTGTCTCGTTGTCACGGGTGGTTTTTTCCCGCCAACTCGTATGCTTCAGCAGCCATGTTTCTCGCAGCAAGGTTGACGGGAACATCGGCAACAACAGCCAACTGCACCAACGCCTCTCTGGGCAGCGACTGCTCGTCGCCGCCTACTACGATCCTACAGCCACTGCACAGCTTAACGACTGTCGTAAGACTGAATCAAAATGTTCTGCTAAAAGCTGTTAGGTAAAAGCATCGGATGCTAGTGCACGAAAGAAGGCGGTACCAACGAAGGCAATGTGTTACAAATAGCATCAACGGGGACGAACTTCAATTATTGCGCCGTTTTAATTATTACACGCAAGACGGATTATTTTCTTAACCGAACCTTTCCTAATTTGCTTGCGGCAGGGTAATAAAACATCAATAAAAATGGAAAAAATAGCAATAAAAATATGTGAAATCACCACTACATTATTGAACACTGTGCCAACGAAAAAATAACAATTTGCACTAGAAAAACATAAAATAGCAATAAAAAATTGATAATTCATTTTCAATAATTCAAAAGTGACCGGTAAAACTTTCAAAAAAAGCAATGGCAATTAGTATAAACGCAATAATAAACTGATAGTTATCCGTCATAATAATAAGTTCTAGCGCTATACATGTGACAAAAGTCTTCAAATCTTTCAAATTTTCCAATTGAAACCAAACAAATCGCAATAAAAAATCCAAAATAAAAAAATAAAAATTAAAATAATTTGTTTGGTTTTGATTGGAAAGCTTTGAAAAATTTAAAGACATGTCTAGCGCTAAAACTTATTATTATGACGGAAAACTATCAGTTTATTATTGCGTTTATATTAATTGCCATTGCTATTTTTGAAAGTTATACCGGTCACTTTTGAATTATTGAAAATGAATGATCAATTTTTTATTGCTATTTTAAGTTTTTCTAGTGCGAATTGTTATTTTTTCGTTGGCACAGTGTTTAATTATGTAGTGGCAATTTTGTGAATTTTCATTGCTAAATTTTCATTAATAAGTGCCAGTATATATTTTAGTCATTTGCTTGCCACCGCCAGCAACTAATCCGCTATGCATAGCTAGGAACTACAACGAACTCAACCACATGGTCGGTGTGAAGAGACGCAGTTCGGCTCGAATTCCGTTAGTTGGTTGTTCAACCTTCTTTGTCATTTACTACGGGACCCGACGTTTAATGAATGCTATGTTCAGCCGGGGCGCGGTAATTGAAATTAAATTCAAACATCACAAGAGAAAATTTCAACCAAATAAACTTTTTAGTTGGCAAACTAATTTGGTCGTCCTGAAAAGGACGGATTTAGTTGACGGGGGAGAAACAGTTCGCGATTGAACTTGGACTTTCTTTCTTGGTTCATCTCATCTTCATTGCGGGTGGCCATCTGCAGGTGACGTAGGATGATTGATTCTTGTCTCGTTGTCACGGGCGGCTTTTTCCCGCCAAATCGTAGGCTTCAGCAGCCATCTTTCTCGCAGCGAAGTTGACGGGAGCATCGGCAACAACAGCCAACTGCACCAACGCCTCTCTGGGCAGCGACTGCTCGTCCAACTGCAGATCCTACTCTGTACAGCTCCACGACCGCCGGAAAACTAAATCAAAATGCGAAGGTGTACCCGTTATATAACATTCATGGCTGCCTAGGAGACGTTCCTTACTTAAATATGAAGTCTGTGCGCGGAAAGTACTGTGTATTTGGTAAATTTACTATGAAAAATCGATATTATAAGACATCACTTCATATTTGCGTTAATTTTATTAGTTGCATGTTAAAAATCAATAGTTTGAAATATTTAAATCGAAGCGTAGAAAATGTTCCGATCGATTGGTGCAAACATTTTGGAAATCAATCGTGGAATGACTTAGTTATTAACGTTCAAAACCTATATATTTTTCGTGACGCTCCAAACTTTCGCAATTCGAACGTGTACCCCAGTATTGAAAACACAGACGTAGTCCTACGTCAATATGTACCATATATATACCATAATATGGTCCGACGAGCGTTAGCGAGTTGGGCGGCAATCGTCTGCCCGGTATAATGCAATCGTAGTTTTCTGCAATTACTGTTATTGTGCATTATGAGTACGTAATGTTACCTTCACCTATGATCTTTTATGCATTTAAAACGGTTCGGTGAAATAGTCCGCCATTGACAGGCCCTCAGACAATAACATAACATCAGTCCTGATTTGTGCAAGGACGATTAAATTACATTTTCAATGATTTTTAATCGTGGCTAGCCACGACGGGTCAACTAGTTTCAAAATAATAGTCTCAAGGCTGCTTTGAGCTACTGCTCAGACCTGCAAAACATCGTTTAAGAAAGTTCAAGAATGTGATTTAGCCGATGCATCGAAAACATACAGCGCATTATCCTGAGCTCGAAGAAGACGTCGTGCAAGAAAAAAGAAACGACGCAGGGCCAATGCTCGGTTGTTGTTGGGTTGAGATTATCTCGGAATGGGAATTTCACAAAATATCTACCGGATGAATCACGACGATGAGTTTGGCGGAAAGTCTCTTCACATTCTTGATGCTCTACAGTGGTTTGAGAAATGTTATCTACCTCTTCGATTTCCCAAAAACAGTTGATCGTTTTGTTTAAGGACTCAATAGAAAATGCATTTACTTGCTAAGGGCTCACAACCGCATCTGATTCATCTCGGATCCCAACTTAGACTACCCATCCTTATTCGGTTTCTCGCAATTTTGGTAGACCATAACCAAGCACTAGATGACTAGTACGCAAGAGACTAAATAAATGATTCATAACAATGAGTAAATCTATCTCAGAGGGCACATGGGGTTGGGGATCGGCTAATTCAAATCCGGTTGGAATGTTCCATTGTGAGACATCTATCCTCTTACACGGGAGAGCATTAATTATCTTTGGAGCTACCAGACACTTGTGACTTTAGTCGGTTTAGAGAGACTGTAGGCTCACGATCACGATATATGTTTGTTTCATAATGCAAAAGAGAATGGTGACGCTTGTTACACTTGCTGCAACTTTTCTTCGACGCACAATTTATGAATCGATGTCCACGACGTAGACAATTGTAACTTAGGTAGGAATCCTTCACTCTGACAACTCAATCAAACACAGATAACTTAAGGAAATCGGGGCATTGATAGTTGAAGTGGCCCTTGCCACTTCAACTGACATAAGTCACTGTTAATATTGAATGTTGACGCATGAACCTTAAGGCTAGTCGACTTGGAAGTTTGATGGAATGGTTTCACTGGGTTGGATTTCACACTTGTATGAGTATTAACTTCACACCGTTCAAGGATGCGGCATTGTTCCTTCAAAAAGGTGGGCGTCTGCTTGCGAGTGGAAGCATCAAGACATTTTTTCAATATTTTATTATTTATCATACCCGATGTTCTTTCAACTGGTTGATTCATGAACCTCAAACCCTCAACGTGGTGCGTGCACGTATCTACTAAAGCTCGATGTTCCCTATGGGATTCCTTTGACATTTTCTTCATCGCTAGAAGCCCGTCAATGTGAGTATCATTCAAAATTCTGGGATTTTTAGAACGACCCGTCATAATTTCCCAAGCATGTTTATGGTTGTTGTCAGCAAGAGTTTTTGAATCAATAATCCCAGAGTGCCTTTTCTAGATGATGCAGTTTGATTGCATCGGAATCAGAGCAACGACCTATAATATCTTCAAACATAGAATTGAGACGGGGCCAGTTCTTTTAGCGCCCGTCAAAGGGAGGAATCTGAGCTCTGAGTGGGTGTTGTTGCACGATTACTTGTGTAGCACTACTTGGAATATTGGAAGAAAAAACATTCTTGGAAACTGACAAATTCTCTATTAACAGCTCCAATCGAATCAATGATTCGGTATGAAGTTTATCAAACTCGTTCAACTTATCGCCATGTTCATCAACTTTGTTAGGAGGGATGGAACAAACAATCTCCTTGTGTAGAATATTGTTCTCATTGTAATAAACTTCGAGCTTCTTTGAATAAACCTTTAGGATGGGTAAACTCACTTGAGTAAGATCGTCTTCGGCTTTTTTCAGAAGAGCGACTCTCGAGCAGAATAATACCAGCTAGGAACACGTCACCTCCCTATTTGCTTCAGCAGACTACACTACATACTGTTCTTTTTAGGTTCTAGCAACACACTTTGTTTATGTTCGTTCTTGTTCTGACTTGTTTGTTCGCGTTTAATATCAACGGTAGCTTCACAATTCACCACTACCAGTTCAATGAAAAATATTCTTCTGTCGTTTCAACTACCGTCAAATTAAACCATGAACACACTCGCGGACTGTATTTTTGCACTTATCCGGTTCGAAGGACCACTATGTTGGCTCGACTGCCAACGTTAATTTGAATTCAAACTGCTACTGTTGCGACTGATGCTCTTTGGCCCTCGGATAGGGAATACCAACTGTAAGACGACGTCACTTACTCGGGACCGGCAGCTCTAAAAAGAACTCCTTAATTCATTATTACGGACGTATAAGGAGATTGATTTCAATTGGAAAACTAGGAAAATTTCAGCTTACATAAAAAAAACTGAAACAGATTATTAAACTATCACTAGTAAACGGGAGCAAAAAACCCTTCAAATTCAACTAAAAAAGCTTATCGTTTGACAGACTTCTCCAGTGTAGAGTACTTGATTTGTTCGACTAAATAGAGCACATAGCAATGAATAAGTGTGTAAGTCACAGATGTAGTAGGCCAATCCTTAAAAAGATAAGCTAGTGGAATTTAAAAGAATTTGCTCGCGTTCCCTAGTGATAGTTTGGAAAAAGGTTTTTTATTTTTTATTTCCTAAATGTGAACAAGTGAAGTATTAGTTCGAATTTTCTTAGCTTTTTAATCACTGGTCATGTCAGATTGTTGTGTCATTGGAATGTCATTTGTAGAGCACTCGTCGTTGTTACAAGGGATTCATCGTTACACGAAGCATACTTTGAAAACATGCATGTTGATCAAATATCGATGGAAACTTTAAATTTCCCACTGTATAAGAACCAGAACGTTAAAACCGCAGATATATGAGAGTCAAGTGGAATGTATCGCTTTGACACTTGTAGAATACAACTGCTTCTTCCCGCCTCCTTTAAGCTGTGTTTTAATAGGAGAGTTAAATTACTTTGACTGATTGCGAAAATTAGAAAAAAAAAAGGTTAAATTGTCAAATAAATCTGCTACTACAGCAGACTTTTTCAGACAGACGATTCACTAGTTTAAGCAAACATTTTCTTGAAAACCGATCGATCAACAGCAGAAAGAACTTTATTTTGAGCTTCTTTTTCGATGTTATGGATTCATCGATCTTATCTACGCAGCTGTTTAATTCTCTTCAGCTACAAGAGAATCAATAATCAATAAAAGATTAATTGATTAATCTACACAATTGATTTCTGACCGATTCTATTACCTGCAGACAGGCATTGACTCCTTCTGTACACATTGCTGTCAGCAGAGATGAAAAATTGCCACTCTGACAAGGGAATACGTAATTAATTTTATTTTACACTACTATCCCGAATGGTCACTCCCACCAGGGGAAAAAAGTGATTACGTAAAAACTATACATCTCTACCATATGAAGTTTTCTATTTCTATTTGTAGTTTTCCTAAATTATTGAATAACGTACAGTAAGATTTCGATATCAATAATGATTTTTTCCCGCATCATTGATTAACAGTGTATCTCTTCCACTGACTGGAACAAAATGATAAATGGATTCGGGTCAAAACTGTAAGCCCGGCGCTACACCAAAGACTCTTTCCCTACCATCATACCGTAGTGAAAGAAGCTGCTCCAACAAAGTGTTGGTACCGGGAAGATGAAACATTGAAGAGCCTTCTACTAAAAGGGGAAAAATCTAGCCGACAAAAGGAAGGTATGGGATACGTATTTCATTGGCGCAAAATAACCAACCACTTCGAGCCGCGTGTATAGCTTCAAATGAGCGTTCTGGATCTGTAAAGGTGTTCACATGGCTTGTGGTTCCGAGGTGAAGCGCAATAAGGCTTCGCAGGATGAAAAAGGCAAAAGGAAAAGATATATGGCATAAGATTTCAGGTTCATAAGATATAAATTTTATTTCAACTTTTTGAATTTATTGGCTGTCTAGTTAAAAAGCTTGTCTTTCCGGCTAACTCGACAAGAGGAGATTATTTCATTCATATTACCTGCCAAAGAACCAGTGCTGTAGTTGTACTAAACTTAACATGCGTCTTAAGATTATAATATTGCCTCACAAATAGATGCAACTCATTGAAGTGTCATTTGAAAAAATGAAAATTCTGGAATACAGAGCATATAATGTGCAGCAATTAACCTTTTGCCCTTCTCATTTGAGCATCTCCACTGGTCATTACGTTTTAATATCTAGTTTTTTTTTAAATATATAAAAAAATGTGGTCAAATTAGAGCGATCCCGGCATAGTGGCAGATTTCTATTTTTTTATTGTCGGCAAAATTATGTGTGTTCCTGATACTACGATAACTTCTCATTTTAATAATATTCGAACTAAACCAGTACAAACTATGAACTTCAGTTTACTTCAGTTATAATAGTGACTTTAGAAGTGATTAGTTCCTGAAATATAACATACTGACTGAACATGTTGTGAGTTTGTAAAACAACAATGTTGATTAAATTATCAATTTCAATTGATTTTAAAGTGGTTGAGACAAACAACCTGCTTTCAGATACTCAATATGGTTTCCGTAGGGGTAAGGGAACGAACGACTGTCTCGCGTTGCTTTCCAAAGATGTTCAGTTAGCTTTTGCTAAAAAAAAGAGCAAATGGCTTCAGTATTCTTGGATATCAAGGGGGCTTTTGATTAAGTATCTGTTAAATGTTTTTTAGATAAACTCCACGCTTGTGGCTTTTTTCCATTAATGAATATTTTTTTAAACAATTTGTCTGTACAAAACAGTCAAAGAAACATATGAGCTTTTCTCATGGAAACTCTATAGCTTTCCGATTTAGCTACATGGGTCTCCCCCAGAGATCATGTTTGAGCTCTCTTTTGTATAATTGTTATGTCAATGAGATTGACGATAGTTTAAATGACAACTGTACGTTGAGACAACTTGCAGATGACGGCGTAGTGTCTGTCACGGTACCCAGTGGGGTCGATCTGTAAGGACCCTTACAGGATACCTTTGACAATTTGTCTACTTAGGCTTTAGAGCTAGGCATCGAGTTATTTACGGAGAAAACAGAGTTGGTAGTTTTTTCTAGGAAGCAATACCAGGCACAGCCGAAGCTTTAAATTTAGGGTACACCGATAACTCATTCTATGTCATTTAAATATCTTTGGGTCTGGTTCGATTCAAAATGCACCTGGAGATCCCACATTGAGTATCTGAAGCGAAAGAGCCAGCACCTTTCTTCGAACAATTACTGGGAACTGGTGGGGAACGCATCCGCAAGATCTTCTAACGTTGTACCGGACAACGATTTTGTCGGTTATGGAATACGGTAGTTTTTGTTTTCAGTCAGCGGCTCGGTCGCATATTATAAAACTGGAACATATTCAGTATCGATGTTTTCGTATCGTGTTAGGTTGATACAATGAGTCTTGAAGTGCTGGCTGGCATTTTGCCACTCTCGGATCGGTTTTCAGAATGGTCTCTCCGTCTCCTCACCAGGTGTTAAGTTATGAACCCTCAAGTAATCGAAAACTTTGCGAAGCTTCTCGATTTGAATCCTCAAACTCGCTTAATGGTTTTGTACCATTTGTACATAACACAGGATGGCAGCCCTTCGCTGAATATTCCCAATTGTGTTTCCTAGAGCATCATCTTCCTATGATTGCTCCTGTGATATTTGTTGCAAAGTTTGGCCAAGTTGATTCCGCTAAATCGTTCTTCACTGACGGATCGTTGATAGAGGAGTCAGCAAAATTTGGTATATTCAATGCAATTTTATAGCGCCGCACGAAAACCTCAAGCTCCTTGTTCCGTATACGTCGCTGAAATAGCGGCAATGCCCTTTACGCTATATATTTGTTGGGTTACCGGACCCTAACCAACACCGATTCGGGGGTAATTAATTTACACTGCCAGTTGTGGGGTAGAAAGTACTGGGTCTCTCCATAAGTGGACTGTATTTAATTTATTCGGGGTTTCTTTTGGTAGTTACATTCCATCATACATCACATCACACATTCTAGTCACATTCGTACGGAACATCACGCAGCACATGTATTTGTCCAACACATTTTATTTACAGTTTATTTACATTTACTACAAACTACTACATCACAAACAATTTACACAGAACATTATTCCATTGTGACTCTGCTCACATCCATCCTTCTCGAGAGTCAGAGCCGACACGACTAATGCACAGCAGATCATCTACTATCTAACAACCAGATGATCCCTGCTGTGACGTCACCGATAACGATCGCCTGTGATCGCTGTCGCTATCGGTCGATGTGGTAGGGAGAATACCGTCTCGATTCGGTGGAATGATCGTTGGAGAGAATCCTCTCGTTCGGCAGTGGCGTAGCGAGGGTAGGGTGATGTTACTCCCGAACATACTCACCCACCCTGAAATGTCCTTCATTTCTGAATAAACCTTTCCTAGTTATATTCATCGACGTACAGCCTTCTTTCATCTCCTTGTTTTAGCGTACAATAGTTAGTATTGGTGGTGAATTGGTTGCTCGCCCACCCTAAAAGACCTGCGGCTGCCGCTGATGGTGAAAATATTCGTCTCTTTGCTCTCCGTTCTCCAATCTTCATTCACACGTATGTAAACACGATGTACGCATCCTTCAAAACTTGCGCTCCTGTTCCATGTGTTTTGGTTTTGGGTATATCCGAAGATGTCCTTGGGATGATCCTTCCGAAGTTCGTCCGTTGTTTGGAGTTGAAATGCCACGATTGGAATGGCCTACGATTCTACTAGGTTTAAATCCTCGATAGCCACCTTGCCATATTGAACCGTGGGTTGCGCTATCCATTGGTGTTGGCGATGTCGTTTGCGACGATACCCTCGATCGCTGAATGAGTCAGGTGGGTTCAGACACGTGTTGGCTTCGGCAAATATCCTCATTTCAAAATTTGAGTACATGTGGGAAAAAATTACATGTAGAATCCGAAAGTCACCTCGGCTGGTACATATACTGTTTTACTAACCTGGTAAAACTTCCGATGTTGCCCTCAGCCAGAGTGTGATGTCGTCCGTTATTCATTTACTCAATCTCGACAGTAATGCCAAATAGTGAAAGCGGTTTGCTTTGATATGCTCTCAATGCTTATGCCCTTGGTTCCAAATCCATATCCAAATCCATAATGCAGACACCCCTAGTGCCTACATATGGTAATCCAGCGGTGGACATCCTTATGTCCGATCGGCGTTTGATTACCGGTGTGGTTTATCCTTGAGCACCCGATGTGCCCAAGCCTTAGTTGAATTCCTTGGGTACCCATGTACCCATGTACCCATAGCTTGGGTAGGTATGTACACCCATGTGCACAAGCCGTGGAAAGGCTGGAAGACACCCTTGTGTCCATCCTTGACCTTAGTCTTGAACACCCGTTGTGCTCAAGAGCTAGAAATTGTACCTAGAGGACACCCTTGTATCCTCTTCCTGCCATGGCATTCCTAGGACACCCTTGTGTCCTTGCCATGTATAGTTTTGAACACATTTGCTTGTGCACAAACCGATGGATGTAGAACACCCTTATGTTCTGTCCTAGGATTGGTTTGCGCACCCTTTGCACACAAACCAAGGAACCGATACAGGGCACCCTTGTGTCCTGCTCGAGGGTTTGGTTGGATCACCCTGTGTGATCAAACGTCTGTGTAACCATTTCAAGCACCCTGTGTGCTGAATTAAAATTGTGTTGATGTTGAATTCGGTAATGAGCACCGATTTGCCCAAACCGTGGAGTAAACCGCAAACATCCTTGCACCTGCTTTGGTGATCATTAAGCAACCCATGTACTCAACCTGGTGTGTGTAGGGCAGACACCCTCGTGTCTGACACCCCTTAGAATGGTCGTCCAAATTGATCCCCGTCATGATAGAATTGGCTAGTTGAATCCGTATCCATTCTTACATGGACAGTTAGCGTGAAACATTTGCTTCAATCGATCAGCTGATCGACGAACCATATGGTAGGCCTCATTGTGGGTTCCGAAAAGATAGTGGTTGTAAGTTTCCGAAATGGTAATGCCTAGCTCGGCTTGACATATACATGTAAGCTGCTTACCTCGACAAGTAGGCGCAGCTTCTCGATCCCATTCCGATCCACGCCAATCGATGTATGCCTTAGGTATGTCGTCATCGTTGACCCATAATTGCTCCGAAAGAGTTCGCCACGAACTGATCCGCATTCATCCGTAAGCTAGCACCATGCATGTGTATTCGAGTCTCTCCCGTTGCAGTCATCTGTATGCTAGTCCAAACCAAAAATGTGATCGACACAACCATATTTCGCTCCAAACAGTCGTTCCAACAAACGTCTGTGTACCGATATCGCTCGTGATTCTCCAGTCGCCTCTCGATTCGTTCGTAATGCGTGTATGAACTGTATCCCTCAATACGGTTTCGATTTGTTGACGTCCAGATCGGCTCAACAGCTGATCCATCAGCTGTGATCGGCGATAGTAGTTTGTTGTTGTTGTGAAGATCGCTCCAAATGTGTTGTTGTTGTTGTTGACCGATAATGGAAAGTGTGTCAGTACGTTAAATGTGTTGTGTCCATCCGGCTGGACATACCTGGTATACTGCGCTTATAATTACCTGGTAAACCAGGCAATGTGCCGTGGTTTTTGTGTTGTGATGTCCGACGCAGCATAAGTATAACAAAGTGTGTTTTCCAGTCCAGTACCATTGTCCGAGGATCCAAGGTTCCATATTTGTTTTTGTTAGGATACGAGTATTCAATTCCTAGCAGCCATCATAACCTAGAGCCATATCCATCCAGAAGCAATGGCGATGTGGAGATAATTACTTATGCCGGAGTGATGGCTGCTGGCTTATTGTGCCCACAAACCAACAATTTTGGCATCCAAGCCACGTAATAACCAACGTTGGCAGATTACTTTGTCCGGTTTGCCGATTTATCCGGCTCCAAGGACCATAATTCAACCATTTTCACACTTTTAATTCAGCACACAGGGTGCTTGAAATGGTTACACAGACGTTTGATCACACAGGGTGATCCAACCAAACCCTCGGGCAGGACACAAGGGTGCCCTGTATCGGTTCCTTGGTTTGTGTGCAAAGGGTGCGCAAACCAATCCTAGGACAGAACACAAGGGTGTTCTACGTCCATCGGTTTATGCACAAGCAAATGTGTTCAAAACTATACATGGCAAGGACACAAGGGTGTCCTAGGAATGCCATGGCAGGAAGAGGATACAAGGGTGTCCTCTAGGTACAATTTCTAGCTCTTGAGCACAACGGGTGTTCAAGACTAAGGCCAAGGATGGACACAAGGGTGTCTTCCAGCCTTTCCACGGCTTGTGCACATGGGTGTACATACCTACCCAAAGTATGGGTACATGGGTACATGGGTACCCAAGGAATTCAACTAAGGCTTGGGCACATCGGGTGCTCAAGGATAAACCACACCGGTAATCAAACGCCGATCGGACAAAAGGATGTCCACCGCTGGATTACCATATGTAGGCACTAGGGGTGTCTGCATTATGGATTTGGATATGGATTTGGAACCAAGGGCATAAGCATTGAGAGCATATCAAAGCAAACCGCTTTCACTATTTGGCATTACTGTCGAGATTGAGTAAATGAATAACGGACGACATCACACTCTGGCTGAGGGCAACATCGGAAGTTTTACCAGGTTAGTAAAACAGTATATGTACCAGCCGAGGTGACTTTCGGATTCTACATGTAATTTTTTCCCACATGTACTCAAATTTTGAAATGAGGATATTTGCCGAAGCCAACACGTGTCTGAACCCACCGGACTCATTCAGCGATCGAGGGTATCGTCGCAAACGACATCGCCAACACCAATGGATAGCGCAACCCACGGTTCAATATGGCAAGGTGGCTATCAGGATTTAAACCTAGTAGAATCGTAGGCCATTCCAATCGTGGCATTTCAACTCCAAACAACGGACGAACTTCGGAAGGATCATCCCAAGGACATCTTCGGATATACCCAAAACCAAAACACATGGAACAGGAGCGCAAGTTTTGAAGGATGCGTACATCGTGTTTACATACGTGTGAATGAAGATTGGAGAACGGAGAGCAAAGAGACGAATATTTTCACCATCAGCGGCAGCCGCAGGTCTTTTAGGGTGGGCGAGCAACCAATTCACCACCAATACTAACTATTGTACGCTAAAACAAGGAGATGAAAGAAGGCTGTACGTCGATGAATATAACTAGGAAAGGTTTATTCAGAAATGAAGGACATTTCAGGGTGGGTGAGTATGTTCGGGAGTAACATCACCCTACCCTCGCTACGCCACTGCCGAACGAGAGGATTCTCTCCAACGATCATTCCACCGAATCGAGACGGTATTCTCCCTACCACATCGACCGATAGCGACAGCGATCACAGGCGATCGTTATCGGTGACGTCACAGCAGGGATCATCTGGTTGTTAGATAGTAGATGATCTGCTGTGCATTAGTCGTGTCGGCTCTGACTCTCGAGAAGGATGGATGTGAGCAGAGTCACAATGGAATAATGTTCTGTGTAAATTGTTTGTGATGTAGTAGTTTGTAGTAAATGTAAATAAACTGTAAATAAAATGTGTTGGACAAATACATGTGCTGCGTGATGTTCCGTACGAATGTGACTAGAATGTGTGATGTGATGTATGATGGAATGTAACTACCAAAAGAAACCCCGAATAAATTAAATACAGTCCACTTATGGAGAGACCCAGTACTTTCTACCCCACAACTGGCAGTGTAAATTAATTACCCCCCAATCGGTTTAACGGTTTTTTTTTCATTTCTTTACAGGCTATTCGCTCCTCCAGGCCGGTAAATGTTCTATGGGTTTCCCCATATACATGGGACAGTTATGCAGTAAAGGATAGGAGCTTCTTAATGCTTTATCTTCGCGTTATTTTATCATCATCATTATATGGGTCCCTTCTCATTGTTCGATTCTGGGCAGTGAGAGAGTGGACTCCCTCGCAAAGGTGGGTGCTATGAAATGATATTGACGATCGACAAATCACCTTCAATGAACTTTCCCCTACTTTTCGTCAACAGTCAACAGTATGGAGTAATGGAGTTGAGGAGATTTGGGGCGATGGTGTTTACTATAAGTTTTTTTTAAATCTGTGTTTGTGTTTTTTTTTTCTAAAAATGGTTTAAGTCAAAAGAAACCCAAAAGCTGTATAATTATAAGTTTTAAGACCATTAATAATTTAAAATAAATGTGTTATGTAATCCATACTTAAAATTCCCACCCATCATCCCATCCTCTATATTGTTATTCCTATTAAACTCGACATGGCCACGAATAATCAGTTCTATCCTTCTTACTTTAGTGCTAAGATTACTGATGTATATTTATATGATAACTTGGCTCTGTAAAGTTGATTCGATTGAACCTGTACAGATAAAAGATTTAATAAAAAATATGAGTATAAATTCATAATTTGCTTTTCTTTAGTTTATCGACTGTAGGAAATAAAATGTCCATCATTCTTTACTTTCTGGTAACCGCACAGTGTCAAAACAATGTTTACATATATACTTGTCCTAAGCACTGCACCGCTTATCCGTCTTCATATCTTTCCCGTAAGCCGATTAACAATGAACAATAGTAGATCTTAAGTTCTGAACTCCAGGACAGTTTGGATGGCATAGAATGTCCCATGATTATCTCGTAATAGGGAACGTCCATTAAGTATGTCACGCAAAAAGTGACTTTTTATACAATCCCCCCCCCCCCCCCCATTGGCACGTTTTTTGTATGGGCCTTCAAATTTTTTTGTATGAATCGTCACGTTTTCCTTAACCCCCCTCCCCCTAATTGCGTGACATAATTAATGGACCTTCCCATATCTGTTTGTTTTCCTGGACATTCCTTGAATATGTTGGAATACAACACTTTGTATAGCGGATAAAGCTACTGTTATAACAGATGATGTTGAGTTCTGAACTCTAGAACAGTTTTGATGACAAAGAATATCCCAAGATTATCTAATAATGCTTGTTGGTCTCCCAGGACATTCATTGCATATTATTGAATACAAACCGTAATTTTGTATAGCGGATAAAGCCACTGTTAGAACTGTAGATCTTAAGTTCTGAACTCCAGGACAGTTTGGGCGACCTAGCACATCTCAAAAAAATATTTCCTACTTTTTACCACCTTATTTGAAAAGCAATTTAACTACCCTGAATAAATATCACATACACTGAAAAAAATCTTGTAGTAAAAACTACGATTTTACCCGACTACGCCTATTTTCAAAACTACCATGAAATTTCAGTCAAATTTACTACGTTTATGGTTCAACCTTCAACATTTGTGGTATACTTGACAGATCTCATATTGATATCAACCGCACCATGGTTGATCTAATCGTAGGTATGGTAAAATAAAACGCATTTATAGTCAGGGGAAAATTGTTGGTGTTTGCGCTTAATTTAACCCTCGAAATGGTTGTTTCTACTGCGGGTTTTTTTTTTGCGTGTATGAAATAGTTACAATGACGTACGATGACATATGAGATGTTTAAATACTATTGTCTTCACTATTCCATTCAAATTCTTCATTTTTTTAAAAGGACCACCCGTATGAAAAATAAGTGAGCCACCTTAATGAAATATCACATATAATATTTTAGCTGTTGACAACGATGATATAGGATATGTTTCAATACTATTGCCATGAATAGCTCAACAATTGAATTCAAATCCTTCATTTCCAGTTCAATTCGCTCCCCCAACTCAAAAATGGTCTAAGTCCCAGAAGGCCGATTTAAGGCGTCATAAATAAATTCGATTTTGGAAGGACTTCAAATGGTGAGTTGACAATTTCGAAGGAGGGTGCGACCGACCTCTGGTCCTCACAAGTTCCTACCTCACGCCTCCACGAGTCATATGATCACAAAAGACTGCCAGCTGAAACTTGGAGACGCTGGATGGCGTAGCCTGGGCAATGTTGTCAATCTGACAATAGCGAAGTGAGGGGGTGCGACTGAAGACCGTGTACCTTTAAATCATATTATATATTTTCCATTCT
Organism: Aedes koreicus; assembly: GCA_024533555.2. NCBI lineage: Eukaryota > Metazoa > Arthropoda > Insecta > Diptera > Culicidae > Aedes > Aedes koreicus. The sequence continues at coordinate 579,933 of JAHHFK020003649.1, forward strand.
CATTTTATTAACAATTTCAGCACGCTTTGGAATCATCTTTGCATTCTGAAACCATGTAAAACTCTGGAGCAACATGACAAGCAGCAAAGGCTCAATTTGTTTTTCAGCATTTCAGCATTACATTTAATTTAAAATTGCACTTCTGAACTTCATCTACTATATTCATAAAAGACTGGCATGTGCTTATATGCAATGTAGGAATATATTTTAATATTGTGTTTAGTGGTATTATGTTAAGATAAGCCATTTATTTCAGAAATTATCCAACCGGACTCTTCGTTCACTCCAATTGCTATCTTTTAAATGTTGCTAGAACAGTATAAAGAAAAAATATTACAGCATTTCTTATAAAATAATATGTTTTATTGAAATTTTATCTTTGATATTTGGAATGATCTAATCTGTTTTCAGCTTTTCCAAGACTAGTGGGATGTTAATACATCCAATCCATTGAATGTCAGATATATTTGATACATACGCATATTATGTTCCCGTAGTGACTTACTGTAGCCGCTCTTTTTACGCATTTTTTTTTCTATAATGAAATCTTAAATTTTTTGTGTACAAAATATACTAAATATTAAATAACATATACCGGGGAAAGGGAGGGACCATCAGGGCACCCAAGTTAAACGATTTGGATAGGGAGTATGGGACTGCCTCCTCCCTATTGTTAACATTTCGTGGATCGAGGGCGGGCTCTTCGACCCCATCTATTGGGTGTATTCTGTCAATCGAGGGCTCGATTCTAGTGCTGTCTGTGTGAACTCGCTTTTGGAAGAAGATTCTCTTCCCTATATTCAAGGGTTTCGCGTAAGTGTCTCTGCTTACGGGCCCGCCCAAACGTTTTTGGTCCTTCATACAGGAGCATGATGATCACAAACAACAATAGAATCCTGATCAAATCGTTGTTCAGATTATTCCACTGCTATGGAAAGTTACCTTGCTACAATAGATGGTAGTATTACATAATCATCATCATCACCATCATCATGTAGGAAATAAAATGTCCATTGTAGCAGATTGGTTTAGTTACCCTTCGCCAGAACCCTTCAGGGAATTACATACATTTAGGCAAATTCAACAAAAATGAAAATTTCACGAATATATGAATATGGAAGATAACTATGACTATAATATACCAAGATTCTCGAAAATATTTCTATCATTATGAAAAGAATCATGGAAGCAACATGCCGTTAAACGAAATTTCTAGGTTGTTGACCTTTTTTTAAGGGAATAGGGATAGCTTTCAAATCTTCTTCGAACCGTGGTAGGTCCATATGGCATATAACATTAGAATCAGATTGGTGAATTGGATTAATGTCTGTGGTTGGGCATGTGTATGTGTGTATGCATGTGTATGTGTATACATATGTGACGCTGAAGTAGAGTAGCGCGTGTTTCAGAGCAACCACTGGACCGATTTGAATAAAATAAAAACGACAAATAAAAGGTATTGTGGCTTCTTATGGTTTATGAAATCGATCAATCGATTCCGGAAATACCTAAGGAACATATTTCGGAAAATTTGGGTTGATTTTTTCTAATTTGCCTGTAAAACATCATGCGACTTCTCAAATAATACGAAAGTTCAATAAAAATATCAAATGTGGTCATATTGAGTGCAAAGGTTTGAATCGGCAACATACAGGTAGTTTCCAGATATACCCACGGGAATAAACATTGAAAACCATTGCAATGGTGATTAAATCTAAAGATGAATAATAAGAATCGATATTCTTAAAGCAGTGAAATATTGTACGAAATATTTTTGGTATCGGAGATTTGGGTCTTCTAAAATGCGAAATAATGATTAACAATTTATCATTCATTCGCAAGATAAATGTGAAATATCAGGCATTCATAATTGACCTTAACTAAATAAAAAAAAAACAAATAAATCAGGAAAAAGCCATAAAAAAGATGTCGAAACGTGCAAAATTTCCAAAATAAACTATCACAATATGATAGCTTTTTTTTTCTAACCAATCAAGAATTCAATTTTCCTCATTATGCAAGGGGTGGAAGTTGAGGGCTCGGTATATTCTTGAAATAGCTTCGAATAATTTCCTGAGGACATTTTCGATGTATCTCAATGATCAATCTTGAGCCCATTTTAGTTTTGTATGGTTTGTGGAAGAAAATTGTGAAAAATATATAATTCTTTGGAAAATTCATTCTTTTTTCACTAAAATGCAAAGGGTGGGAGTTGAGGGCTCGGTTTATTCTTGAAATAGCTTGGAATAATTTCCCGAGGACATTCTTGATGTATTTCAATGATCAAACTTGAGCCCATTTTAGTTTTGTAGAATTTGAGCCCTCAACTCACACCCTTTGCATTTTAGTGAAAAAAGATTGAATTTTCCAAAGAATTATATATTTTTCACAATTTTCTTCCACAAACCATGCAAAACTAAAATGGGCTCAAGTTTCATCATTGAGATACATCGAGCATGTCTTTGGGAAATTATTCCAAGCTATTTCAAGAATATACCGAGCCCTCAACTCCCACCCTTTGCATTTTAGTGAAAAAAGATTGAATTTTCCAAAGAATTATATATTTTTCACAATTTTCTTCCACAAACCATGCAAAACTAAAATGGGCTCAAGTTTCATCATTGAGATACATCGAGCATGTCTTTGGGAAATTATTCCAAGCTATTTCAAGAATATACCGAGCCCTCAACTCCCACCCTTTGCATTTTAGTGAAAAAAGATTGAATTTTCCAAAGAATTATATTTTTTGCACAATTTTCTTGCACAAATCCTACAAAACTAAAATAGGCTCAAGTTTGATCATTGAAATACATCGAGAATGTCCTCGGGAAATTATTCCAAGCGATTTCAAGAATATACCGAGCCCTCAAATCCCATGCTTTGCATTTTAATGAAAAGAGATTGAATTTTCCAAAGAATTATATATTTTTCACAACTTTCTTCCACAAACTATACAAAACTAAAATGGGCTTAAGTTTGATCATTGAGATACATCGAGCATGTCCTTGAAAAATTATTCCAAGCTATTTCAAGAATATACCGAGCCCTCAACTCCCACCCTTTGCGTTTGAATGAGAAAATATTGAGTTTCTGAGAGAAATTTCTTTTTTTCCACAAATCATGCAAAACTTAAATGAGCCAACGTCTGATCCTTGACAAATATTCAGAATATTCTAGGATAATTATTCTGAGGTATTTCAATAATATTTCCTGCCCCCAACCCCCCCCTTTTGGGTTTGAATGAGAAAATTTTGTGTTTTTTTGGGAAATTTTTTTTTTTTTCTATTTTTTTTCTTAAATGTTTTGTGTGTGTTATGTATTTTATGTTCTATCCCCCCATTTGAGGTATCCTGAAAAAGTTTATTAAATCTATTGAAATTTTACAAAACTAACATTTATACATTTTAATTTACTGTTTCCATGGTCACTATTTGCTACTTGATGCTGATATTATAACAGTAATCCGCTTATATTTTTGCTGACCTTATAGCTATTGCTACCGAAGTAAAAATGGGAAGATTTAAAAGGAAGGGAGTTAAAGATAAATGGGCTAAAAAAACAATAAGTAATGTTTAAATCATCTATGAAGTAAAATCAATAAAACAATATTACCAAATATAATGATATTGTAAGTTATGATGAAGTAATGACAAAGATTGAAATGTAAAATCAAACACTAGCCAAATGGATCACAGCGCTGCATGAATCAGATCAGCTCAGAATTGGTAATAAGTCCATTTGCAAACCAGAAATGAAAAATACATTCAGCAATAAGTGCAAAAGCCTACCACAGATTCCGTAATTTTCAAAAGCCTACCACAGCTGTAATTTTCGGCGTTATATACTAGACATAAATGCAATGCTAGATGTCATAAATTGAAGGTATGTTTCGTGTTAACATAAACCAGATACCACCGAAATCAGGTTTGTTGTATGAAAATGTGAAGGTCATGATACGATGGAAATAATACGATGTTATAAAGAAATACTACATAATGTACACATAATAATTAAATGCCGCTATTTGCCTCTTCCTCTGCGATGTTTGATCATTGAAACTCTAAAATAGCGACAGTTCCAACGTGATATAATGTAATAAAGTTGATCACCTGGCAGCCTAGCAAAATAGCAAAGAAAATTAAGCAAACAATTATGCGAAATAAATTTCATATGAGTATGATTACTGCCCAAACACGGAAACTCAACAAATCCAAAACGAAAAAAAATAAAAATAAATGACAAGAAATTCTTTGATAACTCTTTTTTCCTACTGGGCCCATACTTGATTCTTTATGTCTGTAAAATCGAAAATGTAGGATCATAAACAATGTTAGTTTCTGAATTAATTATATTGGACGAAGAATTTTGTTTTTGTAGAATTTGTCGTATATAATCCTCTCTCTGAAAAAATGTTAAAAACCATCCCATCTTTTCAAATACATAACGTGAGTTAGGTGGGCCAAAACTTACAACGATGCAAATGCGAAGCTGAAAAAAGCATAAAAAATATTGTTAAGGAATGTTATAATATAGAATGACAATAAAAATTATATCTGTATTTTCTGCATGTCTGCTGATCCTGCTGCAATTGTAGACGGACTTGCATTATCATAGCCACGGGGGAAGAAAACAATTCCAAATTATTATACAATACTTGGGAATTACATGGATGATCTGAAATTATATACCGTATAAAGAATACTTCCATTTTTCGTGGTAGGGTAAGATTTCAGCATGCTTTTTTACCGGGGTCCGCCTTGGGGCGGCTGCCACCTAATGTATAGTTGACGCGATACAGCGTTTCTTACTCAACCACTGGATGTCAGGACAGACGCTGTTTGAGCCGCACCTCCTTGGTGGACAGACGTTCGGCACGCACCTCCTCAATCTAGCTGAAGTCAGAAGGACAACAGTGCCCTGGCTGCACTACCAGCTAAGTACGCAACCCTTAGCTGGGGTTTTTTGTCATCTCTTGATTCGTGAAAGCATGAGGTAGGAGCTTGTGAGGACCATAGCTATGTTGCGGGGACGCACGCTCCATCCCAGTTGTCTACTCACCATTTTGCAGCCCTTCACAACTTTCTTCCACAAATCATGCAAAACTAAAATGGGCTAAGGTCTGATCGTTGACAAATATTCAAAATGTCCTAGAGAAATTATTCTAAGGTATTTCAATAATATTCCATGCCCCCAACCCCCACCCTTTGCGTTTGAATGAGAAAATATTGAGTTTTCAAGAGAAATTTCTTTTATCCACAACTTTCTTCCACAAATCATGCAAAACTAAAATGGGCTAAGGTCTGATCCTTGACAAATATTGAGAATGGTCTAGAGGAATTATTCTGAGGTATTTCAATAATATTCCATGCCCCCAAGCCCCACCCTCTGTGTTTGAATGAGAAAAATTTGAGTTCCCATGAGAATATTTCGGAACCGATTGTTCGTTTTTATAAACGATTAGAAGCCACAATATCCTTCCATTCCTTTCATTTTTTCACATTCAAATCGGTCCCATAGTTGCTTTGAAATACGCGCTACACTACTATAGTGTAACATACATTCACAAATACACATGCATACACAAGTATACATACCCTCGCACATATATTTATCGTTATCATCGATCATCGAATGTTATGCACTTGGACCTAGCACGGTTTGAAAGTAGGATTTTAAAGCAATACCCTTGCTTGTAAAAGAAGGTTCTGTTGATAGAAATATTATTGAGAATCTTGGTATATTATACTCAAAGTTATCTTCTATATTCATAGATTCGCGAAATGTTCATGTTTGTAGAATTCGCCTAAATGTATGTAATACCCTGAAGGGTGGTTTGGCGAAGGGTAACTAAACCGATATCATTGTAGCAGGCTTGATTTTATGGAATGTGAGGTGATCCATAATGTCATAATGATTGTACTCGAAAAAAATGCAACAAACAAACATTTTTTTTAGTCTGATATTTTTGAAACTCTCAGGGAATAAATAAACTCATATTAGCTATGTTCTTGCAAAGTTGGTTTACTCAACCTCCTCTCCAAGGCTAAATGCCCGCAACCCATCAAATCCTGTGAAACACTTGCGCCATCTTTCTTACGCCCTTTCACCACTCTTTCGGCAAATCCTTGTAGTTTTTGAAGACATTCCCTATTTTCCGGAATTCACAGTTGCCCAGAATTTATTCTATTGGGCAAAGTTCTGGCGATTTTGAAGGATTTGCCTCCGTCGGCACAAAGACAATATCGTTTGCTTCGTACCACTCCATCACGGGTTTCGCGTAATGGCATGATGCCAGATTCGGCCAAAACAGAGTGTCACCTTCGTGGGAATGGGCAGCAGGCACTTCTGGATGCATTCTTCTTTATATATTTGGCCGTTGATGGTGCTGGTCATAATGATTGGCTTTCTGAATTTGCCGCAGCTAAAGATTATCTACTAAACCTAAAACATCTGGACACCTGATGAAAATTTAGGTTTTGGTACATTGTTTTGGACCAAAACCGGGGTACCGAAAATCAACTACTTTAAACCACCTATTTAAGCTATTAGACGTTTATTTACGGAGATAAACGCATTTAAAGGTTTCCAGAGCCCACCTGATGGAAAATTTTGGTTTTGGTATACTTTATTGGACCAAAATCGGGGTACAGAAATAGCAACGAAGCCGAAGGCATACCGCTCGGCATATGGTCTGCCCGTATGTTATTGAAGCGGAATATCGATTCGTGGGTCACCATCGACGGAGAGCAACCACCGGTCAACAACCCAAAAAAACAGCTGGTGCGAGACCAACAAACACCAGCCCGGTCGGTCAGAAGACCACCGCTCCACCACCGTTATCATGGGATGCTTTCTCAGAACTGCCGAGTGCCTCGAGTCTGGCCTCAAAAACGAATGTATGCAAGCAGCCCGTACCGACTGTTGTACCCTCGTGCTCGCAAACAAAACGAACGCAGAATTCGTCATCATCGTTCCTAACACCACCGCAAACCGGTAACGAAACCGACGACTCCACTACTTCAACGAGCAGTAGACGAAACCGAAGCCGACCGGTTGGTAAAAACCTCGCCAGGACGAAATCGACGACGAGAGAGAGGATGATATGCAACTATAAATGGCTCTAACGTCGTATAACATATCGTCCATCAACATCTGCACAGTCAGAAACCCCACGAAACTAAACGCTCTCCGGACCTTCATCAACAGCCAAAGCCTCGACATCGTGTGTCTACAGGAAGTTGAGAACGAACCGCACTCCTTGCCTGGCTATGTCGTTTATTTCAATGTAGACCACACGAGAAGGGGAACAGCTATTGCTCTGAATGAGCACATCCAATTCACTCACGTCGAGAGAAGCTTGGACAGCCGGCTGCTTGCGCTAAGAGTGCGAGACACGACGATCTGCAATGTTTACGCTCCCTCCGGTTCCTCGCAACGCGCCGCTCGGGAGAATTTCTTTAATGACACGCTCCCTTACTATCTCCGTCACCGCACCACGCACGCCATCCTAGCTGGCGATTTCAATTGCGTGCTTCGAACACGCGACTCAAGCAGCGCAAACACGAGTCCCGCCCATTAAGCAACTACAGCTCCACGATGTATGGGAGAAACTGTGTCCACGTGATGATGGTTTTACGTACGTCTGTCGGAATGCTCAATCGCGCCTTGATCGAATCTACGTCAGCAGCGGTCTCCATGACCACCTGCGAGCAGCACATACCCACGTCTCCTCTTTTACCGACCATAAAGCGCTTCTGGTGTCTCCGACCGTACCTTCTAACTGACGAGAACGTTACGGAATTCCAATATCAGTAGCAATATTGGACCCGGCAGCGTAGAAACTATGGATCATGGATGGAATGGTGGCTCTCGTTTGCTAAACCGAAGATCAAACGGTTTTTTAAGCGGAAATCTCGAGACATCTTCGATGAATTTCACAGCGAGCATCAACGCCTCTACGGTGAGCTTCGGCTTGCCTACGACGGATATTACCAGCACCCTGAAATGCTGACCACCATCAATGGGCTGGAAGGTGAAATGCTTGCGCATCAACGGAGGTTTTCTCACACGTTCATGCGGGTCAATGAAATGCACGTGGCGGGAGAACCAATCTCAATATTCCAGCTAGGGGAGAGGCGAAGGAAGAAAACCTTCATAGCGCAGTTGCAGATGGAGCAAGACGAAACCATAACAACATCACGAGCGGTAGAAGACCACATGGTGGACTATATCTCGACTCTCTACACGGAGGAGGCAAGACAACGAAAATTGATTCGTCTTTGAGAGTGTTGTGCCACTCAATGATCCATCAAATGAAGCCTTTACGAGCGACATCACGACGGCAGAAATCTGGTCTGCAATAACAGCGAGCCCTCCTCGTAAGTGCCCTGGCTTCGATGGTATTCCGAGAGCATTCTACCACCGCATGTTTGACGTCGTCCACCGTGAGTTGAACGTGTTGCTGAATGATGCACTCTGAGAAAATCTTCCTGCAGCATTTGTTGAAGGAATCATCGTGTTGGTCAAGAAGAGAGGTAGCGATCATACCGCACGATCATATCGGCCGATTTCACTGCTAAACAGCGACTAAAAGCTCTTCACCTGCATACTCAAAACAAGACTGGAGCGAGTGATGCGAGAACACCACATCTTGAGTGACGGGCAGAAATGCTCGAACTCAGAGCGAAACATTTTTCAAGCCACTCTCGCTCTGAAAGATGGCATAGGAAATCTTCGCCACCACCGCCGCGCCGGGAAACTAATCAGCTTCTATCTCGATCATGCGTTCGATCGGGTCCGGCACTCTTTTCTCAAGGCGACCATGAGCTCTCTAGGCCTCAACCAGGATCTCATTGCTCTACTCTCGCGCATTGCCAGTCGGTTCACTTCTCGGCTGTTGATCAATGGGCATCTCTCTCGGCCGATCGAAATCCAACGGTCTGTGAGGCAAGGGAACCCGTTGTCCATGCACCTTTTCGTGCTGTTCCTACATCCACTAGTGTGCAGGCTCGAACGTGTGTGCGGTACGGTCTGCTCGTGACCTATGCGGACGACATCAGTGTAATCATCACATCCACGAGGCAAATCGAAGGGCTGTTTACTCGCTTCGGGAGAGCTGCTGGAGCGAAATTGAATAAAATTTAGGTTCTAGTAATTTTTTTCGTACCAAAACCGGGTTTTCGAAAATCGACGATTTGAAACACCCTATTTAAGCGATTAGACGCTTATTTACGGAGATAAACGCATTTAAAGGTTTCCAGAGCCCACCTGATGGAAAATTTAGGTTCTAGTAATTTTTTTCGGACCAAAACCGGGTTTTCGAAAATCGACGATTTGAAACACCCTATTTAAGCGATTAGACGCTTATTTACGGAGATAAACGCATTTAAAGGTTTCCAGAGCCCACCTGATGGAAAATTTAGGTTCTAGTAATTTTTTTCGGACCAAAACCGGGTTTTCGAAAATCGACGATTTGAAACACCCTATTTAAGCGATTAGACGCTTATTTACGGAGATAAACGCATTTAAAGGTTTCCAGAGCCCACCTGATGGAAAATTTAGGTTCTAGTAATTTTTTTCGGACCAAAACCGGGTTTTCGAAAATCGACGATTTGAAACACCCTATTTAAGCGATTAGACGCTTATTTACGGAGATAAACGCATTTAAAGGTTTCAGAGCCCACCTGATGGAAAATTTAGGTTCTAGTAATTTTTTTCGGACCAAAACCGGGTTTTCGAAAATCGACGATTTGAAACACCCTATTTAAGCGATTAGACGCTTATTTACGGAGATAAACGCATTTAAAGGTTTCCAGAGCCCACCTGATGGAAAATTTAGGTTCTAGTAATTTTTTTCGGACCAAAACCGGGTTTTCGAAAATCGACGATTTGAAACACCCTATTTAAGCGATTAGACGCTTATTTACGGAGATAAACGCATTTAAAGGTTTCCAGAGCCCACCTGATGGAAAATTTAGGTTCTAGTAATTTTTTTCGGACCAAAACCGGGTTTTCGAAAATCGACGATTTGAAACACCCTATTTAAGCGATTAGACGCTTATTTACGGAGATAAACGCATTTAAAGGTTTCCAGAGCCCACCTGATGGAAAATTTAGGTTCTAGTAATTTTTTTCGGACCAAAACCGGGTTTTCGAAAATCGACGATTTGAAACACCCTATTTAAGCGATTAGACGCTTATTTACGGAGATAAACGCATTTAAAGGTTCCAGAGCCCACCTGATGGAAAATTTAGGTTCTAGTAATTTTTTTCGGACCAAAACCGGGTTTTCGAAAATCGACGATTTGAAACACCCTATTTAAGCGATTAGACGCTTATTTACGGAGATAAACGCATTTAAAGGTTTCCAGAGCCCACCTGATGGAAAATTTAGGTTCTAGTAATTTTTTTTGGACCAAAACCGGGTTTTCGAAAATCGACGATTTGAAACACCCTATTTAAGCGATTAGACGCTTATTTACGGAGATAAACGCATTTAAAGGTTTCCAGAGCCCACCTGATGGAAAATTTAGGTTCTAGTAATTTTTTTCGGACCAAAACCGGGTTTTCGAAAATCGACGATTTGAAACACCCTATTTAAGCGATTAGACGCTTATTTACGGAGATAAACGCATTTAAAGGTTTCCAGAGCCCACCTGATGGAAAATTTAGGTTCTAGTAATTTTTTTCGGACCAAAACCGGGTTTTCGAAAATCGACGATTTGAAACACCCTATTTAAGCGATTAGACGCTTATTTACGGAGATAAACGCATTTAAAGGTTTCCAGAGCCCACCTGATGGAAAATTTAGGTTCTAGTAATTTTTTTCGGACCAAAACCGGGTTTTCGAAAATCGACGATTTGAAACACCCTATTTAAGCGATTAGACGCTTATTTACGGAGATAAACGCATTTAAAGGTTTCCAGAGCCCACCTGATGGAAAATTTAGGTTCTAGTAATTTTTTTCGGACCAAAACCGGGTTTTCGAAAATCGACGATTTGAAACACCCTATTTAAGCGATTAGACGCTTATTTACGGAGATAAACGCATTTAAAGGTTTCCAGAGCCCACCTGATGGAAAATTTAGGTTCTAGTAATTTTTTTCGGACCAAAACCGGGTTTTCGAAAATCGACGATTTGAAACACCCTATTTAAGCGATTAGACGCTTATTTACGGAGATAAACGCATTTAAAGGTTTCCAGAGCCCACCTGATGGAAAATTTAGGTTCTAGTAATTTTTTTCGGACCAAAACCGGGTTTTCGAAAATCGACGATTTGAAACACCCTATTTAAGCGATTAGACGCTTATTTACGGAGATAAACGCATTTAAAGGTTTCCAGAGCCCACCTGATGGAAAATTTAGGTTCTAGTAATTTTTTTCGGACCAAAACCGGGTTTTCGAAAATCGACGATTTGAAACACCCTATTTAAGCGATTAGACGCTTATTTACGGAGATAAACGCATTTAAAGGTTTCCAGAGCCCACCTGATGGAAAATTTAGGTTCTAGTAATTTTTTTCGGACCAAAACCGGGTTTTCGAAAATCGACGATTTGAAACACCCTATTTAAGCGATTAGACGCTTATTTACGGAGATAAACGCATTTAAAGGTTTCCAGAGCCCACCTGATGGAAAATTTAGGTTCTAGTAATTTTTTTCGGACCAAAACCGGGTTTTCGAAAATCGACGATTTGAAACACCCTATTTAAGCGATTAGACGCTTATTTACGGAGATAAACGCATTTAAAGGTTTCCAGAGCCCACCTGATGGAAAATTTAGGTTCTAGTAATTTTTTTCGGACCAAAACCGGGTTTTCGAAAATCGACGATTTGAAACACCCTATTTAAGCGATTAGACGCTTATTTACGGAGATAAACGCATTTAAAGGTTTCCAGAGCCCACCTGATGGAAAATTTAGGTTCTAGTAATTTTTTTCGGACCAAAACCGGGTTTTCGAAAATCGACGATTTGAAACACCCTATTTAAGCGATTAGACGCTTATTTACGGAGATAAACGCATTTAAAGGTTTCCAGAGCCCACCTGATGGAAAATTTAGGTTCTAGTAATTTTTTTCGGACCAAAACCGGGTTTTCGAAAATCGACGATTTGAAACACCCTATTTAAGCGATTAGACGCTTATTTACGGAGATAAACGCATTTAAAGGTTTCCAGAGCCCACCTGATGGAAAATTTAGGTTCTAGTAATTTTTTTCGGACCAAAACCGGGTTTTCGAAAATCGACGATTTGAAACACCCTATTTAAGCGATTAGACGCTTATTTACGGAGATAAACGCATTTAAAGGTTTCCAGAGCCCACCTGATGGAAAATTTAGGTTCTAGTAATTTTTTTCGGACCAAAACCGGGTTTTCGAAAATCGACGATTTGAAACACCCTATTTAAGCGATTAGACGCTTATTTACGGAGATAAACGCATTTAAAGGTTTCCAGAGCCCACCTGATGGAAAATTTAGGTTCTAGTAATTTTTTTCGGACCAAAACCGGGTTTTCGAAAATCGACGATTTGAAACACCCTATTTAAGCGATTAGACGCTTATTTACGGAGATAAACGCATTTAAAGGTTTCCAGAGCCCACCTGATGGAAAATTTAGGTTCTAGTAATTTTTTTCGGACCAAAACCGGGTTTTCGAAAATCGACGATTTGAAACACCCTATTTAAGCGATTAGACGCTTATTTACGGAGATAAACGCATTTAAAGGTTTCCAGAGCCCACCTGATGGAAAATTTAGGTTCTAGTAATTTTTTTCGGACCAAAACCGGGTTTTCGAAAATCGACGATTTGAAACACCCTATTTAAGCGATTAGACGCTTATTTACGGAGATAAACGCATTTAAAGGTTTCCAGAGCCCACCTGATGGAAAATTTAGGTTCTAGTAATTTTTTTCGGACCAAAACCGGGTTTTCGAAAATCGACGATTTGAAACACCCTATTTAAGCGATTAGACGCTTATTTACGGAGATAAACGCATTTAAAGGTTTCCAGAGCCCACCTGATGGAAAATTTAGGTTCTAGTAATTTTTTTCGGACCAAAACCGGGTTTTCGAAAATCGACGATTTGAAACACCCTATTTAAGCGATTAGACGCTTATTTACGGAGATAAACGCATTTAAAGGTTTCCAGAGCCCACCTGATGGAAAATTTAGGTTCTAGTAATTTTTTTCGGACCAAAACCGGGTTTTCGAAAATCGACGATTTGAAACACCCTATTTAAGCGATTAGACGCTTATTTACGGAGATAAACGCATTTAAAGGTTTCCAGAGCCCACCTGATGGAAAATTTAGGTTCTAGTAATTTTTTTCGGACCAAAACCGGGTTTTCGAAAATCGACGATTTGAAACACCCTATTTAAGCGATTAGACGCTTATTTACGGAGATAAACGCATTTAAAGGTTTCCAGAGCCCACCTGATGGAAAATTTAGGTTCTAGTAATTTTTTTCGGACCAAAACCGGGTTTTCGAAAATCGACGATTTGAAACACCCTATTTAAGCGATTAGACGCTTATTTACGGAGATAAACGCATTTAAAGGTTTCCAGAGCCCACCTGATGGAAAATTTAGGTTCTAGTAATTTTTTTCGGACCAAAACCGGGTTTTCGAAAATCGACGATTTGAAACACCCTATTTAAGCGATTAGACGCTTATTTACGGAGATAAACGCATTTAAAGGTTTCCAGAGCCCACCTGATGGAAAATTTAGGTTCTAGTAATTTTTTTCGGACCAAAACCGGGTTTTCGAAAATCGACGATTTGAAACACCCTATTTAAGCGATTAGACGCTTATTTACGGAGATAAACGCATTTAAAGGTTTCCAGAGCCCACCTGATGGAAAATTTAGGTTCTAGTAATTTTTTTCGGACCAAAACCGGGTTTTCGAAAATCGACGATTTGAAACACCCTATTTAAGCGATTAGACGCTTATTTACGGAGATAAACGCATTTAAAGGTTTCCAGAGCCCACCTGATGGAAAATTTAGGTTCTAGTAATTTTTTTCGGACCAAAACCGGGTTTTCGAAAATCGACGATTTGAAACACCCTATTTAAGCGATTAGACGCTTATTTACGGAGATAAACGCATTTAAAGGTTTCCAGAGCCCACCTGATGGAAAATTTAGGTTCTAGTAATTTTTTTCGGACCAAAACCGGGTTTTCGAAAATCGACGATTTGAAACACCCTATTTAAGCGATTAGACGCTTATTTACGGAGATAAACGCATTTAAAGGTTTCCAGAGCCCACCTGATGGAAAATTTAGGTTCTAGTAATTTTTTTCGGACCAAAACCGGGTTTTCGAAAATCGACGATTTGAAACACCCTATTTAAGCGATTAGACGCTTATTTACGGAGATAAACGCATTTAAAGGTTTCCAGAGCCCACCTGATGGAAAATTTAGGTTCTAGTAATTTTTTTCGGACCAAAACCGGGTTTTCGAAAATCGACGATTTGAAACACCCTATTTAAGCGATTAGACGCTTATTTACGGAGATAAACGCATTTAAAGGTTTCCAGAGCCCACCTGATGGAAAATTTAGGTTCTAGTAATTTTTTTCGGACCAAAACCGGGTTTTCGAAAATCGACGATTTGAAACACCCTATTTAAGCGATTAGACGCTTATTTACGGAGATAAACGCATTTAAAGGTTTCCAGAGCCCACCTGATGGAAAATTTAGGTTCTAGTAATTTTTTTCGGACCAAAACCGGGTTTTCGAAAATCGACGATTTGAAACACCCTATTTAAGCGATTAGACGCTTATTTACGGAGATAAACGCATTTAAAGGTTTCCAGAGCCCACCTGATGGAAAATTTAGGTTCTAGTAATTTTTTCGGACCAAAACCGGGTTTTCGAAAATCGACGATTTGAAACACCCTATTTAAGCGATTAGACGCTTATTTACGGAGATAAACGCATTTAAAGGTTTCCAGAGCCCACCTGATGGAAAATTTAGGTTCTAGTAATTTTTTTTTCGGACCAAAACCGGGTTTTCGAAAATCGACGATTTGAAACACCCTATTTAAGCGATTAGACGCTTATTTACCAAGGCTCTCATTTAAACCCCTTTTATTTATTTTTGTTCGTAAATGACATTTCCTTTTCTTTTTAAAACATAAAATTTCTTATTTATCGTGATGACATGAAACTATTTTTAGGAATAAGGAATAAAAGATATCATGACATTCCAGAACGAAATAAACGTTTTCTATGCCTGGTGTAACAAAAGTC